>ONZH01022797.1:0-155009 GCA_900303285.1 Rhinella marina | reverse complement strand
CTCGGTCACTCTGTAGTCACAGCCATACAGGGCCACGATAAATTTTTATGTGCTTTCGCCTGCTCCGCAGTGTAACTCGGTCACTCTGTAGTCACAGCCATACAGGGCCACGATAAATTTTTATGTGCTTCGCCTGCTCCCGCAGTGTAACTCGGTCACTCTGTAGTCACAGCCATACAGGGCCACGATAAATTTTTATGTGCTTCGCCTGCTCCTGCAGTGTAACTCGGTCACTCTGTAGTCACAGCCATACAGGGCCACGCTAAATTTTTATGTGCTTCGCCTGCTCCTGCAGTGTAACTCGGTCACTCTGTAGTCACAGCCATACAGGGCCACGATAAATTTTTAATGTGCTTCGCCTGCTCCCGCAGTGTAACTCGGTCACTCTGTAGTCACAGCCATACAGGGCCACGCTAAATTTTAATGTGCTTCGCCTGCTCCCGCAGTGTAACTCGGTCACTCTGTAGTCACAGCCATACAGGGCCACGATAAATTTTAATATGCTTCGCCTGCTCCTGCAGTGTAACTCGGTCACTCTGTAGTCACAGCCATACATGGCCACGATATATTTATATGTGTTTCGCCTGCTCCTGCAGTGTAACTCGGTCACTCTGTAGTCAAAGCCATACAGGGCCACGCTAAATTTTAACGTGCTTCGCCTGCTCCCGCACTGTAACTCGGTCACTCTGTAGTCACAGCCATACAGGGCCACGATAAATTTTAATGTGCCTTTGCCCTTCTCCCTGCAGTGTAACTCGGTCACTCTGTAGTCACAGCCATACATGGCCACGATAAATTTTCATGTGCTTCGCCTGCTCCCGCAGTGTAACTCGGTCACTCTGTAGTCACAGCCATACAGGGCCACGATAAATTTTAATGTGCTTCGCCTGCTCCCGCAGTGTAACTCGGTCATTCTGTAGTCACAGCCATACAGGACCACGATAAATTTTTATGTGCTTCGTCTGCTCCCGCAGTGTAATTCGGTAACTCTGTTGTCACAGCCATACAGGGTCATGCTAAATTTTTATGTCCTTCACCTGCTCCTGCAGTGTAACTCGGTCACTCTGTAGTCACAGCCATACAGGGTCACGCTAAATTTGCATGTGCTTCACCTGCTCCCGCAGTGTAACTCGGTCACTCTGTTGTCACAGCCATACAGGGTCACGCTAAATTTTTATGTGCTTCGCCTGCTCCTGCAGTGTAACTCGGTCACTCATTAGTCACAGCCATACAGGGCCACGATAAATTTTTATGTTCTTTGCCTGCTCCCGCAGTGTAACTCGGTCACTCTGTAGTCACAGCCATACAGGGCCTCGCTAAATTTTAACGTGCTTCGCCTGCTCCTGCAGTGTAACTCGGTCACTCTGTAGTCACAGCCATACAGGGTCACGATAAATTTTTATGTGCTTCGCCCGCTCCCGCAGTGTAACTCGGTCACTCTGTAGTCAGAGCCATACAGGGCCACGATAAATTTTTATGTGCTTCGCCTGCTTCTGCAGTGTAACTCGGTCACTCTGTATTTCACAGCCATACAGAACCACGATTAAATTTTTATGTGCTTCGCCTGCTCCTGCAGTGTAACTCGGTCACTCTGTAGTCACAGCCATACAGGGCCACGCTTAATTTTTATGTGCTTCGCCTGCTCCTGCAGTGTAACTCGGTCACTCTGTAGTCACAGCCATACAGGGCCACGATAAATTTTTATGTGCTTCGCCTGCTCCCGCAGTGTAACTCGGTAACTCTGTAGTCACAGCCATAAAGGGCCACGCTAAATTTTAACGTGCTTCGCCTGCTCCCACAGTTTAACTTGGTCACTCTGTAGTCACAGCCATACAGGACCACGATAAATTTTAATGTGCTTCGCCTGCTCCTGCAGTGTAACTTGGTCACTCTGTAGTCACAGCCATATAGGGCCACGATAAATTTGTATGTGCTTCGCCTGCTCCTGCAGTGTAACTCGGTCACTCTGTAGTCACAGCCATACAGGGCCACGCTAAATTTTAATGTGCTTCGCCTGCTCCCGCAGTGTAACTCGGTCACTCTGTAGTCACAGCCATACAGGGCCACGATAAATTTTAATGTGCTTCGCCTGCTCCTGCAGTGTAACTCGGTCACTCTGTAGTCACAGCCATACAGGGCCACGCTAAATTTTTTTGTGCTTCGCCTGCTCCCGCAGTGTAACTCGGTCACTCTGTAGTCACAGCCATACAGGGCCACGATAAATTTTTATGTGCTTCGCCTGCTCCCGCAGTGTAACTCGGTCACTCTGTTGTCACAGCCATACAGGGTTACGCTAAATTTTTATGTGCTTCGCCTGCTCCCGCACTGTAATTCGGTCACTCTGTAGTCACAGCCATACAGGGCCACGATAAATTTTTCTGTGCTTTGGCTGCTCCCGCAGTGTAACTCGGTCACTCTGTAGTCACAGCCATACAGGGCCACGATAAATTTTTATGTGCTTCGCCTGCTCCTGCAGTGTAACTCAGTCACTCTGTAGTCATAGCCATATAGAGTAACGATAAATTTTTATGTGCTTCACCTGCTCCCGCATTGTAACTTGGTCACTCTGTAGTCACAGCCATACAGGGCCACGCTAAATTTTACCGTGCTTCACCTGCTCCTGCAGTGTAACTTGGTCACTCTGTAGTCACAGCCATACAGGGCCACGATAAATTTTTATGTGCTTCGCCTGCTCCTGCAGTGTAACTCGGTCACTCTGTCGTCATAGCCATATAGGGTAACACAAAATTTTTATGTGCTTCGCCTGCTCCCGCATTGTAACTCGGTCACTCTGTAGTCACAGCCATACAGGGCCACGATAAATTTTAATGTGCTTCGCCTGCTCCCGCAGTGTAACTCGGTCACTCTGTTGTCACAGCCATACAGGGTCACACTAAATTTTTTTGTGCTTCGCCTGCTCCCGCAGTGTAACTCGGTCACTCTGTAGTCACAGCCATACAGGGCCACGATAAATTTTTATGTGCTTCGTCTGCAGTGTAACTCGGTCACTCTATAGTCACAGCCATACAGGGCCACGATAAATTTTTATGGTCTGGGTGAGCACAATTGCCTTGAGGGTCACAACTAGGCTGTTGCCCGAGAATTTGGGGTAATGGTGGGATTAGGCAGCCTTAGAGGCATCCATGCATGCTGCCCCTGCTGTTTCCTGTCCATTTCTGTGGTGTTTCCATCATTTTCTGAGGTTTCCAGGTTTTCACCCAGCCTTCCCTAGGCAGAGCCTTGGTCCCCTACAAAAAATGCTCGAGTCTCCCATTGATTTCAATGGGGTTCGTTATTCGAAACGAGCACCCGAGCATCGGGAAAAATTTGACTCGAATAACGAGCACCCGAGCATTTTAGTGTTCGCTCATCTCTATATATAACCATATTTTCAGGAAATTCTTCCACTCTAAATAGTTGAGAATACTTTTATAAAATGGAATCGGTCAGAGCCATTTTTTCTCTATGCTAAACACCATGCACTCTTATATGTAATGATTTCCCACAATATAGAACCTGTACACATGACCTGTAACAAGAGGTATTAATAGGTGTAGTAAAATGTTTACAAGCAGCTATTACTTTACTGTGCACCCAGCATTAATCACTCACACCTCTGGACAGGGTTGCCAACCGTCCAGAAATTTCTGGACAGTCTGTAAAAATAGGTGACTTTTTTCCTGTGTCCGTGAAAAAAAATTGATGTGTCCGTGATTTTTTTGATGCTGCTGGTACTTGACTAAATTAATTTAGTGGTAATAATCATTATTTTAGAGCTTACAGTAAATTATGGTAATGAGATATTATCAGTATATTGAGCTATAGACATGTATCACTTATAATCTTCATAATTCATTATGATTTTCCAATTTGTCCGTAAAAAATGTTGGCCGTCCGTGATTTCGGGATAAGTTGTCCAGAAAAAAGAAAAGCTCTGGTTGGCAACCCTGCCTCTGGAATGTGTGGGTTCATAATGGTGTTATTTTACATCCTCAGAAAATCTGCTGTATTGCTTTCTCTATGTAAGCAACATAACCAGAAATCTTATCTGAAACTTTCATACACGTGTAATTTCAAATATGGCCCCAGGTATTTGTTCATCCATATTTATAGTCTGTCATAGGGAGATGAAGCTTCATGCTTCAGAGGAATGCAGATTCATAAGATAAGCCACTAATTCAGTTAATTAAAAGTATAGAGCAAGCTTTTCTGCTGTCTTGTGCATGATTTGCATATCTCTAAAATATCATTCCAGTAAATAGCAATTGATGTATTTAAACGTGCTAATAAAATGAAGTATATGAGTTGAGATAAATCATATTTGCTAGTTTGTTTTGGGTTTTCTGATTTTCAAGTGAACAATTCAACAACACCTATTGTATGTGCCGACTTTCCGCAGGATTTTTCTATTCTGGTAGGATTGAAAAAGTTCAATCATAAGTAATTTTACAAACTGAAGAAATTCTAAAGCAGACTTTCAATTTCATAGATGAACATAGAAGAACATGATGTTTTTACATTATAATTAAAGGGGGTTTCCAGGAGTTTATACTGATGACCTATCCTCTGCCTTCTGTTAGCTGTTGCGTTACATAGCGTCAGTATGACACCATGGTTTTTCACCCTGGACATGTGTGGAGTAGAACTAAATTCAGTATAGCAAATGCCTTTTCTTATCTGTTGTCTTACATGGCATCAGTATTAGGCCACTATTAAATATTTTGCCCTGTATATGTGTGAAGTGGAGAGAAATTTATCATAGAGAATGCCCTCCATTAGTGATACAGTTTTTATACACTACAGCAAATAGACAGTTACCTGGACCTTTCAAAGGAATGGGCAGTGGAAAAAATGATGCTGTAGCCTGTGCAAGTTGCAGAAGAAGAATGGATGGTGGTAGCAGCAGCCACAGCAACAAGCCACTGTCATCTATCGGTTGTGTTTTGACCAACAGTCCAGCTGTACTAGAATGGTTGACTCACTCTTCACAATCATCTCAAGTTACAACAGATACACACAGCCAGCAATCGGTGAGTCCCTCTGACACCACGCTTAGTTAGCATGGCCTAGGAACTGCCTCTATGTCCTCAACCTATCCTGAACTAGCTTTTGCTGCTCCATCTATTAGCCAAGTCATGTTTGTCATTATCTCTACTCTGCTTTTCAGTGAGGATGACCTTTGTGAGGACAGTCAGCAGTTACAAGCCAGCACAGACTTGGAGGAGAGTTCTGCTGCAGACTCCTTTAGGTGTGCAACTACCGATGATGGGAGCATATGTGGGTGCTCATTTTCGGGAGTTGAGGCACATGTGCAAGAGACAGATGAGGGTGACTCAAGTGAATCGTAAACATATGTATTTAGATGATGTATCCAGTCGCACGTGGGGGCTGGGTGATTTGGGATAATCATCAACATTAGGGGGCAAGGGTGGAAGCATGCCTGAGAGACAGCAGGGAAACAGTGGGACATCTGGAGCCAAACTCGGGAGTGGTACACTATCTGCTACTTGGGAGACTACCTATGAGGAACACACTAGCAGTACCACGGGTTCATAAAAGCAGTGGCAGGATGGCATCACGCAGTGGTGGAGGGAAAATTATGTTCTTGGCAGTATATGAATATTTAACACAGTCACTGGGGGACGTTAGCACGGTGGGATGCAGGATGCGTGGACAGTTGGCATCAACACATGGAGTGTCACCTTAAGGTTAAGTGGTAAAACTATGCCACTCATTTAGTGTTACAGATGAAGCAACCATTGCATCTCCCACTGGCCTGCACCCCCTATCTAGCAGCAGAAAGACACTGTCATTCCTTCCCATGGACTTTAACGTCACCTATTGCTCCTGATTCTCCCCTCCTCATCATTTGTTTCAGCAGCAATCAATCACCAAGTTGATTGCAAAAAGACAACAAGGTGAAAGTGCACCTGGCCAAGTTACTGGTACTACAGTTCGTCCCTTTCCATGTAGTTGACTATGGAAGTAGTATGTAGTAGAATATGGAAATCATTCATTTTTTTTTTGCACCCCTTAAGGGGGGCCAGGTCTTTATGATGATCATCCTTATCTTTTGCTGGCTTTACTTCCAAATCATCCTTTGCGGTCTCCATGCCCAAAAAAAGTCATCAAGATGCAGAGAGAGGAGGAGCTGGATTTTCCTGTTGACATTATCATTGGTATTAGATGATGTGGAAAATGAAGAAAAGCAGATGTCAGAAGAAGAGCCTTCCACCTGTAGGACAGGAGAGTGGTTGGGGCTGGAGAAGTGGTTTCGCAACTAGGGAGGGAGGGTTTTCTTCTTCGTCATTCTGAGAATGCCCCATGTCTATTTTCCTCTCCTCTTTTATCGGTTCATTGGATGGTCACCTGCCACGCCACAAAGTACTCTTCATATGTAGTTTCAGGATGCAAAGGTTAGAGTTCAGTGTAACTTTAATTATTAGGTAAAATGCATATAGTTGTCAACTATTGGCCTCATGTGGCCCCTTTATGTAATTCTCGTGCAAAAAGAGCATTTGCAGGAGATTGCAGGGAACAAAAGCAATAATGTGCTTATCCACATGTTTGGCCCATCTGGTTTTAACCCTCATACATTTTTAAAGTGAAATACCATCCAGTTCATAGTATATATTTGTATGGTTTTCGAATTTATGCTTGGAATATGGACATCATTCTTTTTTTTTTTAAAGGGATTCGTGTCTACAGTGTTGAAACATAATTTTTTTTTAATATTTATTCTCAGTCCGTTTTTGAAAGTTCATCATTGTTTGTATTGTTTTCAGAGCATATAGTACAGGGCCCATTTTTGGTTTAGCACTTTCATTTTTTCCTCCCAATGTTCCAATAGCTATAACTTAATTTTCCATTCATATAGCCATATGACAGCTTATTTTTTGGGGGATAAGTTGTACTATTTGAAGGTACCATTCAATTTACCATGTCTGTTATTTGAAAAGGTTAAATTGAATTCCTCCAAGGTTTTTGTGGTTTGTCACACCATTTACTGTGCGCTAAAAATGCCATAAGGTGCTTATTCTGTGGATCAATACGAATATGACAATACCAAACTTGTATATTTTTTGTTTTACTTTAAAAATAAAAACCTTTGAAAAAAAAATCTAAATTTTCTTTGCATGACCGTTCTGACAGTCTTAACTTCTTTATATTTCGGTCTACAGAGTTATGAGGGTTTGTTTTTTGCGGGACGAAATTTAGACTTTATTGGTACCATTTTTGTGGTACGTAAAATTAGGAAAGAGGGGTGATTTAAACTTTTAATATATTTTTTTTTACTTTTACAGTGACATCTATTAATCCCCTTAGGGGGCTAGAACCTAAGATTTTTTTTATCCTTTGTCTTATTCACCCTAATAGACATCTATTAGTGTGAATAGCATTTTGATGCAGTCCTTGTTGAGCTTTTCCTTGTGCGCAGCGCAGGGAGGATACTGTGGCAGCTATATGAGACTTCAAAAGCAGCCAGGCTGCCATGGTAAACTGAATGGAGTCCCGTGATTTCACAAAGGGAGCTGCATCACTCTACTATACCTCACAGATGCAGCGATCAGTGTTAATTGCGGCATCTGAGGGTTAGGTCATGCCTACTTAAGTTGGCCCTGCCTTTTGTCAATTTAGACCTGCCTACAACATGTGGCCACTTTGAGCTTTTTTTTCATGGCCACTTTAAGTTCCCAGTCTGCTCCTGGTGAAAACTGTATGTAAAAATTGTTTACTGGTATTGATAACTGCCAAGCTCTGTGCCTCAACATGTTATGTAACCATCAAGTTTGTGCCCCCTGCGAGAAAATGTCACTATGCTTGCTGCCCTAATGAAAGTAAACTGCTGTTTTATTGTTATGTATTTATTTTACTCATTTATATAGCACTGGCGTATTCTGCAGCGCTTTATAGACATTATCATTGCTTGCTGTTCTCAGTGGAGCTCACAATCTAAGTTCCCTATCAGTATGTCTTTGGAATGTGGGAGGAACCAGAGTACCTGGAGGAAACAACATGGGGAGAACATACAAACTCCATGCAGATGTCATCTTTGGTAGGATTCAAGGACCCAAGCACTGACCAGTGAGCCGCCATGCTGCCCACCGTGCTGTTCAGACAAAACTGAGTGCCAGTTTCTGCTCAATCCATGAGTGGGTACAGTGTAATGGTCATAGGCCACCCCCATAAGTTTCTTTTTTCACAAATACTGTGTTTATTGATTTTTTTTTATATAGACAAATATACAGCACAAAGAACACCAGTATACAATGTAACCAATTGAACAAATGTCTCTGACAGCATATATATGAATTCCCCTTGACAGTTTTGGAGACAAAAAAGGTGTGGTTAGAGAAAATGCGTCTAGTCAGTTTAAAAGTGGAACATGGAAAAAGTTTAGTTAGGTTAGGAGAAAATTTATTGTGTGGTATCTTCTGAAACTATGCTCTTTTGAGCATTGTTGCCCCTATAAGTTTCTGACCTATTTACCAACCTATTCCAGGCGACAGTATTGATCAATCTGCCCCAGTATGTCCTGTTTTGGTTTAAAATAAGACAAATGACAGTTTTAAAAATTCCTAGCATATTGTAGAAGAAGCGTGTTTTCAGGGTGAATAGAAATAAATGTTCATTTTACTATGCAGCTAAGTATCCAACCAGGTAGAAAATCAATGACAAAGCTAGCAAATAATGCAAATTCATTTCAGCTGCGGCAAATCTGCATCTATTATCTCAATCATTCTAGTACAGATTAGACAATGTTCTATTGTGAATTAATTCTTACAAATGTGATTAGACGACCTGTTGAATTCTGTAAAGTGTAATGTTTGGGACTTGAGCACAACCCTATCTAGAATAGAATGTATAACTTAATTCACACACATTTGGTTTTTTCTCTCCCAAATCTTGAAGAAATATCTGTCATTTATTTGATAATTGTCAGTTTTATATGATTGAATGACGCAGATTATCTCCAATTAGTTCATGCCTCTAAAAACCTCAAGTGTATCTTGATATAACATTAGACATCCCAGTATACCTACATTTTGGGTTGACACAGTGAATTAAAATGGATGTCCGGTTGAGTGATTAATTGATTTTCTGGTACTTAGATATTGATAGCCTATCCTCAGGATAGGTAATTTATGTCAGATTGTTGGAGTCCATCACCAGACACTGTAGGGGTGGGCAATGGTCTTTTTCAGAAAGCCATTGGCACCAGAGACTATACAGTGGATGGTGCAGGAAGCAGAAAACTTTGTCCACTGTGTAGAGGCTAAGCTGGGGTATTGCAACTCAGCTTCTATTCAAGTTAATGGAAACTGAACTGTAGTACACCAGCACCTGAAAACTACAGAGTGGACAGAGCCTTCTGTCCACTGTATAGCTTCCGGTGCCAGCGGCAGCCCGAAAAGGCTGATTACCGGGGGTGTCTGGTGTGGGAATCCCCCCAATCTGATATCAATGAGATGTTAATATCCAGCAGTATCTAAGTCCCGAAAAAAACCCTTTAAGTACTTTATAGCAGTCAGGGCAACATGCAGGATGATCCTACTTCTTTTTCAGGCTATACAGAATGTATGTACAATTTGTATTGTATGCCCAGCGCTCCGTGCCTGTGCTGCTGCCCTACACGCAGGGATGGGCACTAGGCTCCTTCACTACCTCCTGCTGCCGCATGTCATGCTGACAAGTGCTGGCAGTGGGTAGCTTAACTGTTGTATATGCTTTGTGCTGGCGCCTCCTTCCTTCCTGGCATGGGTGTAGCTATGTAGTCTCTGGCATTCTCCTTCAAGCTGTGAATGGAGCTTGTGCTCCGGCTCAGAGTCCTGTACTGTTTGTTAGGGCTTGCGTGGGCGTGTGTCTCCTCCTTCTGTGAGGCAGCATGCGCATGCCCTCTATCTTTCCCAGCCTATAGCTGGTCTTCAATGTGACCCTGATCTACGTTTACAGACTTTGCCTGATTGCCGCCTGCCCTGACCGTGATCTACGTTTACGGACTTTGCATGACTACCGTCTGCCCTGATCTCTGCCTTTATACCCTGACTACACTTCCGTCTGATCAGCCTTTGGCCTCCCAGCATCCACTGGGTATATTGTATTACCTGGAGGTCAGGCCAGTGGGTTCACACTCAGGTCCCAATTCCTTGTGTTCTAATTCCCCTCTGACGTAGCACCTTGTACATCCCCCGGGAAAGTCTCTCCTTGCCATCAGAGGTATCGTGTGAAGAATGAGGGGTGTGCTCAGACATCTCCCTCAGAGGGAGTTGGTCATGTGGCTCAGCAGGTTCTCACTCGATGGTCATAACAGGTAACCTTAGTTAGGATGTTTAATGAATTAATGGAGGTTTTCTATGGCAGGAAATTTGACTTAGAACTATATAGGAGTCAGAGCTTGGCAGCTTTATTTTTCTGATGCAGCGTTCCAATTTCCCTGCTTCCCTTCACTGCTCCCTGCCAGCAGCCAGCAATATTAGGAGGTCACTGCACAAGAATTTGTACAGTTCCTAATGAACCCTATAATAAATCCATATGCAGTGAGGGTGGTGGCAGAAAGAATTTTATCATTTAGCTCAGCTTCCAATTAAATGTTCAAAGGAGGGTTTTTCATCAATTTCCATCTACCTCCAAGTGTGCCCTTTTGTATAATCTCACTATGTATGTTGACTTCTTGGCAGCTTTTTAGTTATGTACCATCAATGACTCCTTGTTAACAGCATGATATATTGGGGGTATGAGGTAGTTTGAAATCTACCTCATACAGGATGGTGATTTATATTATACAATGCATTTGGAAAGTCTTCAGACCCTTTCACTTTTTTTACATTTTATGTTTCAGCCTAAATAAAAAAAAAATCAAATGTTTCCCCCTCTATCTGCACTTTGTACCCCATAATGGCAAAGTCAAAACAGAATGTTAGAAATTGTTTCTTATTTATTGAAAAGGAAAAACTAAAATACTGAATTATAATAAGTATTCAGGCCCTTTTCTCAGTACTTAGTTGAAGCATCTTTGGCAGCAATTACAGCCTCCATTGATTCCACAATTTTTGTACACCTGGATTTCAGGACTTTCTGCCATTCTTCTCTACAGATCATCTCAAGTTCTGTTAGGTTGGATGGGAACGTTGGATGACAGTAATTTTCAGGTCTCTCCAGAGATGTTTGATTGGGTTCAAGTCAGGGCTCTAGTTGTCCCCAAGACACTCCTGTGTTTGTCCCCAAACCACCCCTGTGTGCCTAGGGTCATTGTCTTCTTGAAAGGTGAACCTTGGCCCAGTCTGAGATCCAGAACACATTAGGTCAGATTTTTATTAAAACAATCTCTGTACTTTGCTCCACTCAGCTTTCCCTCAACTCTGACCAGTCTCCCTGTCCCAGCAACTGATAAACACCCCCACAGCATTATGCTGCATCACCATGCTTCACTGTAGGGATGCTGTTGGGCAAGTGACGAGCAGTGCCTGTTTTTTTTCATACATGGCTCTTAGAATTGAGGCCAAAAAGTTCAATCTTTGTTTCATCAGACCAAACATAAGAAAATGTAAAAAACATATAAAAGGGTCTAAAGACTTTCCAACTGCATTGTACATAAGGTCCCTCTGTACATTTCCGCACTACTTACTAAAACCTAAATATAATAGAATACTTTAAAATAAGTTTTCAAATCCCCATTAAATGTGAATAAGGATGATCCCAGTGACCATTAGCAGTGTGAAGGAGTTCATTCATATGTGTGATGCCACTATTTCCATCAGCCTCATATGTTTAATAAATCAGAAGACGCTAATTAATATAATCCAGTGAATTTTGTTTCATGTCTATTGATAAGCATTGGGTATAATTTATTATCAAAGTGACAAATTGAGCGCCACTTTTATTTGCATTTTCATAATGTCAGGAGGTCTGATAACTTTCCCTTTGGACCATAGGGCTCTCTTGTACTGTGCCATGAAATATGTGATATGATTCATAGTATGAAATGTAGCTGCAAATGTGCCACTAACCTCTTGAGCAAAACACTATAACTTACCGAATACTACGTAATTGCTTCAGTCACACCAAGGTTTATGAAATACTAATATATCAAGTCAACCCTTTGGCTCTTAACTAATTGATCAAAGCTAGTTAAGAGCTGAGGACATAAGGCAGCATTATTCACAAAGTAATGTCATATATCCTATAAGTGAAAGAATCTAAGTGTGAACCCTTCAACCCTGACATTTTATTAGTTCTAAGCCAGAAACATGACTCAAAAAATGTACTAGGAGCACAGTGTTGCCTGTAACAATGAGAAAATGTCTCTGTATACAGTACTTTATGAAAAGCTATATTTTATATACTGACATTTTTATTTAACTTTGTATCTTATAGCATTTAGTGATTTGAACATTCTCTCCTGCCCTAAACATAATGCACAAACAGCAAAAATGTCTAATTGGCTTCAAATATTAGCTAACAGTTCATAGTTATGAATATCAACTCCCCCAGTGGACCCCTGTTTAACATGGATAAACATGGGACGTTTATTTCAAGGAGGGAAGAGATGAGTGTGCAAGGGGTGCGACTGCCTCCAACTGTAAACTGTGTTTTATGGTTATGCTCTCCATGCCTTTGTTTCCTTGCAGGTGGTAGACTTTTAGCATGGTTGAGGTGATATGTTACTTGCTGCACCTTCTTTCCCTTTTTAGGGCCATAACATGGTGTATGTGTGTGTGTCTGTGTGTGTGTGTGTGGGGGGGGGGGGCATTTAAGGGGGTAATGACGTCTGTATATTTTCAAGGATTTTATTTCAATGTGTGTATTTTTAAGAAGACCTGTCTAGTAATGATTATACAGACGCAGACATTTTTGTGCGGCAGTAGTGGCACTTGAGGTAGAGAAGTTGGGTCCCGAGAATTTATAATAGAGGTTATCTCCTGCCAAATTGTCCATGGGTAATTGAGCTATGTAATATGCAGTGGGTGTGGGACCACTGTGCCAACCAACTGGTTTAAGTTTGAGCTATCCCTAAGGGCATTATCCTGGCAGTCCCCTGGTTTACACCCTTTAACCCATATACAAGGATCTGTTCCTTGATGCAATCTGGAAGTAACCGCCTATCACAGCCCTTATATTTTTACTGAATGAAATGTTTTTTGTTTTTTTATTGTATGTTACTCATATTGGGCTAAAAATAATTTTTAAAGGATTAATTCTGCCTAGGTATGATTATCTTATCACTTCACTTTCACTTTGAGCCGTTATCTGCCGGCTATGTATATCCCTTATCTTTAAACTAATGACATCTCATAAACATATATTTAAGCCATATTCATATCAGTAAGATGAGAATAGAGCTATTATGCATGTTGATGAGGTTAGGAAATCAGAGATAAGGATCTATCAGCTGAGCTAAACACAGAACCTGCTACTAGAGAATCTCAAGGCTGTACAGAGAAAGGGGCTAAAACATTTTAATAAATGATTTTCAACTGAAAATGAGCAAAATCCAGTACAAAAAAAAATTGCCCCAAAGGTGTCCATAACCTTTAAACGTTCTACTTAATGCAGAACCTATACAACCACATCCAGTAGATTTCACTTCCACAGACTGAACCTCTCTTGCATTTCTTGGTAGCTATGAAAAGAGGTACTGACAGTACAGAGTATAATACCCAATTTTATATTAGTTAATACTGCTTTAATACTGCTTTAAGTTCAATTCAGCTACAGTTTAAATAAAATTAATACAGAGTGAACCGAGCAACTGGTACCATATAATGCCTTATGGTACACATTAAATAAAGATATACATGTCCATTCATGTTAGTTGGCATTTAGTATTTCTTACGACTTAATATTACTACTAAAAAATGCATAAAGGTTAGTCACAGCATGAAATTCTCTTGATCTCTAAGGGCAAATGCAAGTAAAAAGGGATAGACCTTTTCATTGGTTTTAAAACTACCATCCCAGTTTGTTTTCTGACACGGGTGGCATCTCTGTTATTTTAGAAGGGCTCATTAGCATTAGGTTTATTACAGTGGTCTTTTCAAATGTAAATAGCATAATGGAAAATTACTGCAAAGTGTATGTAACTATTTCAAGCTTTGCATAAGACTTACTATACTTCAATAAGAGTTATAGCTGATCCTATTTAATGCATATTTTGAAATCCATACACAAAGGATAAAAGGCCAATAATAAAAATGAAAACAAGACTGTTCCTGGTGCTAGTTTATACCTCTAGCACAGCGAGGGTAGCAGGGCATTGCAAGATGTGTGCATTATATCTGCACTGTGACATGACTAGGGTATTGTCGAATAGCTCTCTCCCTCCTAGCTACCACCACCCCATAACTTCTCTTATTCCCAAGAAAGACACTTCAGCCAAAGGTGGATTTAGTTGGCCACAGGAGCCATTTTATTAACAAAAAACAACATAAATACCATAAATAACACATAACATACCCAAAGGCCTTCTTTCCCATAAGGTCCCTCCACGACCCACAACATTCCTAAACGAGGAGGGTCCTTAGAGCCCCAAAACCTGGTGGAAATCTGCCCTGCCCCTCAACTGAATTACCTCTAGATGAATAGCTGCCACCTCAGAGGCCGAACTGTGCAAACCTGGGCTACAACCTGGGCAGATTTCCACCATCTCACCCCTCCGATTCCAATGCCTGAGGAGTCCAGGGCCCTCTTGGCTCCCTCCCCACCACTCCAGAGCCACCATTCCACCAACGTCTAGGACCCAGTGACAAAAGAATGACCTGGCCAACCACCAGCAACCAACTACTTGACCCCCAACTATACAACAAAAAATATCCCCCAACTGTGAATGCAGTCATACACTAGGGTGCGTATGTGAGACTTTTCCTGTTGCTGTGCCCACACAAAATGGCCCCTTTCCCGCCTTCTGACCCCTTTTAATAACCTTCACCCCTCCCACCAGCTACTCCTCTCCCAGTGCCGCCCTTAACCCCATGCCTTCTAGCTTTCCCCCACTCCCTCCAAATCCAGTCATGCAGGCCTCCCCCCAGGCTTGCAGTCCAGGTCCGGCCCGTCCTTCACTGTGACTTTTATTGTTTTGCCAATTCTTCGGTTATTAACCATGACATCTTCATATGTATAATCACTGTTTATTATGTCTGTACTGTGACATCACTGTATTATTTCAGTAATGTCATAACACAGTCCTGTGACTTCACTGTTTCTGGTTCAATGGTTTTTATTGGGTTTTTTCTCTTTTTTCTTTTTAACTTGAAAGAAACTTTGTGAACAAACGGGTGAAATACAAAGTACAGTTTGTACAGGTATAGTTACAGTTTCACAAGGATTACAATAGGTTGCGAAATGATTGTACGGTTGTACTTCATTAACAGTAGTAAAGAGATGAATCATCTCTGGGATCAGAAGAACTAACAAAACAAAACATCAGGTTAACCTCAAAAAAAAAAAAAGGAAAAGAAAAAGAAAAGCAGGTGCTCATGTGTGAATCCATGTGGTATGGAGAGTAAAAGAAGGACTATTGCATGGGTGAGATTATGTGGTTATGAACGGTGATTTTTCCCAGATATCCCAATTAATATGGAATTTCCTTAGGGAACCCTTGCTTCTAGCGGTCATCTCTTCAAATTTGTGGTTCATATTGACTTTGTTTATGATTGTAGTTAACTCCGGGATTTCTGTGGACTTCCATTTCCCCGCTATGGATTGTATAGATGCGGTGAGAATGTGATGAGTGATAACTCTTGCTGATATGGGATGTCACATATTCCCAGCCTTAATAAGTAGAATTCTGGGATGAAGGGTATACTTATTCCTAATCTGTCAAGTATTTCTCTTGTCAATCTCTTCCAATATTCTGCAACCATTGGACATTCCCAGAATATATGCATTAAATTTCCAATATTCCCACATTTCCTCCAGCATAAATTAGAAGAATCATGGAAGATTTTTGCTATTCTATATGGGGTGTAGTACCAGCGGAAAGCCAGTTTGCAATACCCTTCCAAATGGTCGGAACAGGATGAACTTTTTGCAATAGATTGAAATGTCTTTTTCCAGGAGTATATAGAGATCGAGACATTCATATCTCTTTCCCACTTTTGGAGGACAGAGGAATGAATCTTCAGATAAGAATCAGTCATTTGTGTATAGAATATCTTTAAGCCTTTCACATATTTCGGTATTTTTATCTAACAGGGCACATGTTATAGGGTGTACTTTGGGGAATTTTATATTCGATTTGTTTAGAAGTGTTCTGATTTGGAGATACTTCCAAAGGTCTGTCTTGGGGAGGTCGAATATTTGACTCAGTTTTAGAAAGTTTATAAGTATTTCTCCTTGGTATAGATCTTGTAGATGCCTTATGCCTTTTTGTATCCATTTATCTATTGATAAGGCGGGTAATATTATTTGAAGCGTTTGCATTGGGATTCTGAGTGGAGTATTGATGGTAAATTTTTCACACATTTTTGTATATTTATTCCATGTAGCAAAAGTATCTCTGACTATTGGGTTTTTGGGTTTGTATGGGTATGTTCCCATAATATATGCTAGTAAAATGTCTCTCAATCTATGTTCGCCTTCTATTACATGTTCTAAATTATTCCAGGATTTGTCTGAGTCCTGGAGCCACCATTCTGAGGATTGGTGGAGGATGCTGGACATCTGGTAACTATGTAGGTCAGGAACACCAATACCTCCAGAGTTCCTGTTCTGTTTAAAACCAACGCAGAGATTCTGGGGCGTTTGCTATCCCAAATAAACCTATTCATTTGGGCTTGGAATTTCTGCAAAATATTTGTAGGTAATAGTAATGGTATGGTCCTGAAGAGGTATAATATTTTGGGAAGTAACAACATTTTGTATAGGATTATACGTCCCCACCAAGAGTTTTCACTCTTATTCAGTTGAATCATATCTTGCTGTAAGCGGGACAGCAAGGAAAGATAATTATTTTGGATTAATGTGTTTATTGGATAGGAAATTTCAATCCCTAGGTATGTGATTTTGTCATTTCACCATAAGTAGGGGCAACTAGATTGTAAAATAAGTTTGTCAGTCATTTTTATATTCATTTCTAAAATTAATGATTTTGAGTCATTTATTTTATAATAAGAGACATCACCAAATGTTCGTATAAGCCTTTGTATATCAGGGAGTGCTGTTCTGGGTGAAGTGGTACAGATCAGTATATCGTCTGCGAAGAGGCCTATTTAATTGCTCGTGTCCCCTATTTGAATTCCTAAGATATTATTGTTTTGCCTTACTGATTCTGCAAAGGGTTCTAAAGCCAATAAAAATAATAAGGGCGATAATGGGCATCCTTGTCTGGTGCCATTTGACAGGTTGAATGAAGATGACATTATACCGTTCGTGATCACCTTAGCGGAGGGATTGATATACAAAGCTTTGATAGTTGATAAAATTGGACCCGTAAAGCCAAATTTTTCTAGAGTGAGGAACATACAGTATATTCCCAATGAATTCTATCGAAGGCTTTTTCGGCGTCCAACGATAGAAGTAAAGAGGGTATATTATTTTGCTGTACATAATGTAGTATATTTATCATTCTTCTCGTGCCATCTGAGGATTGTCTATCAGTCACAAATCCCACTTGGTCTTGGTGTATGATGGTAGGGATGATTGCAGACAATCTGTTGGCAATGACCTTGGCATAAATTTTTATATCAATGTTTATTAATGAAATGGGCCTATAATTGCTAACTAAAGTGGGTCTTTATTTGGTTTGGGAATGGTAATGATGTTAGCCTTTGTCATTTCTCTAGGAAATATACCTTTAATCACAGCTTCATATGGACTTAGGATATCTTTGAAGGTCTGGAAATACTCATTATTATACCCGTCTGGGCCTGGAGCTTTTTTCTTTTTTAATGTCTGAATAGTTTTTCCTATTTCTTCTGGAGTGAATGGTGAGTTTAACGTATCTAATTGTGTACTAGATAGTTTAGGGAGGGTCGTTGTATTTAAAAAAGACTGAATGGAGGAGGTTGTGGGTTGAATAGTTTGAGGGTCTTTATTTAGATTGTACAGTTGCTCATAGTACAACCTAAACTGTTCTGCAATTTCTTTCGGGTTCGTGTAAAGGGTGCTGGTATTTTTATCTTTAATGGCGGCAATCCTGGATTTATTCTGAAGTTGTTTGACCCTATTAGCCATAAGGGCAGATGCTTTGTTATATTGTGAGTAATATTTTTGTTTGAGTCTAGTCATATTTTTTTCATATTGGTCAAGTAATAGTATTCTAATCTCATTTCTTATTTTAAGTAGTTCATTTTTTATCAATGAGTCACTACTAGATTTGTGTCTTTTTTCGAGCAGTTTAAGTTTAGAAAGTTTCTCTTCTATCTGTTTGTTCTTTTGTTTCTTGTATTGTGCTCCATATTTCATTAACATGCCCCGTATATAAGCTTTATGTGAATTCCAGAGAGTGGTTCTACTTATATCCGGAGCATCATTAAACGAAAAGAATTCTTTAAGATCTCTTTCTATTTTGTGTTGGGTATTTGGCTCATTAAGTAGGTATGTATTTATTTTCCATACATAATCCATGGGAGAATTATTTATTTCTTTCAAAGTGGTTATGAGTGGCGCGTGATCTGACCATATGATATGGCCGATTTTGGAATCTTGTACTATCTGTAGAGTACTGGTGTCAGTTAAGCAGTAATCTATTCTGGTATAAATGTCATGGACATGGGAATAGAAAGTGTAATCTTTTTCATTGGCATTCAAGCATCTCCAGGTATCAAACAAAATATTGTCATGTAACCATTGTTTTAACGTGGGGGTGAGGCGTCCTGCTCTGCTAGTAGAATCCAATGATGGATCCGATATGAGATTAAAATCTCCTATAAGTAACATATGACCTTGTTTACGTGTCATAATTTTCTTTAATAGTTTGTTCAAAAATCTTAGTTGGCCTTTGTTTGGGCTATATATATTGCATATGGTGTATGTAATATTATTCAGCCTGCAAATCAGAACAAGATACCTCCCCCCTCATCAATTAGTAGATCAATTTTTTGGAATGCTACTGTGTCTCTAATTGCTATAGTGACACCTGCTTTTTTGGATGTTGAGCAGGCGTGGAATATGTGAGGAAAGCTTTTATTTTTAACTCTGATGGAATCTTCATGAAGTAGGTGCGTTTCTTGTATGCAGACGATGTCCGCTTGAGCAGCTTTAGACTCTTTCCACAAAGATAGTCTCTTGGATGGGTGGTTTAAGCCTTTCACATTCAAAGAGAGTATCTTAATAGTCATGTTGCATTGGTGAGGTTAGCTTACAGTTGGAAGCTTTCGTCTTTATGTCGGTTGTGGATCTCTTCCTCCACATCCTTGTCTGTGATATACCGTAGGTAGGAATTCTTGATACGGAGATCTTGAAGTATGTGCAATGCCTTCTGTCAAATAGATCTGAGAGCGACCTGAAAAGAAATAAGTGAAATAACAAAGAAAGAACAATAACGGAACTATCCATCTCTAGGATGGGGAGACTACAGAGAACGATCACAAGGATCGGCATCTTGTGGGGTACAGTTTTTCTGGAGAAGTCACCTCACTTTAAGGAATAAAGAGACTGCACTTGGTGTGTTGTCTTAATGGATCAGATTTCTGTGGTTATTGTTGACCATTCTTCAGGTATGTGCGCTGTCGTGGAAGTCTGTCTTCTTTTGTAGATTTCCGATGTATCTAATTGCCACTGCTCCAAGAGTTTTAGCCCTTGATCCATGGTGGTGATGACATGAAGAGTCCCATCTCTATAAATGAGGATTTTTGTAGGGAATCCCCATCTGTAAGGGATTTTATTCTCTCGTAGGAACAGGGTAAAAGGTTGCAGCTTTTTCCTTTCAAGTATTGTCGCTTGAGAGAGGTCTGTAAATAGTGAGATTTTCTCAAATGGTTCTGGTAGGGTGTTTAATCTTCTCACTTTGTTCATTAATTCTTCTTTTATATGGAAGAAATGGATGCGTGTTAAGACATCTCTAGGTCTGGATTCTGGAATTGAATGTGGCTTGGGGAGTCTGTGTGCTCTATCCACAGTTAGGTCTAGAGCAGAGGCGTCCGGTAGTATTGTTTGCATAAGTTTTTGGATATATTTTATTAATTCACTTGGGACGATTCTGGTATGCCTCTAAATTTAATATTGTTTCTTCTTGACCTGTCCTCTAGGTCTGCCATCTTGTGTTTTATAGCGGTAACATCATCATCGAGTGCATTATGTGCATCAACCAGGCTGTTATGAGCTCCGGCGTATTCCGCCATCTTGTGTTCTATATGATCGACCCGTTCGCCTAGGTCGTCGATATTGCTTGATAAGGACGTGCACATTTGCGTTATATCTGCTTTGATGGAAGTATTTAAGGCTAATAACATGTCTTTCATCAAATTAACCGTAATAGGTTCATTAGATGTAGGGATATGTTCAAAAACATTTGTAGGTTTTGAAGAAGGTAGGGATTTTTTCTCACCATCTGCCTCTGAGTTGTAAGAAGCGTCTCTTCTGGGTCTTTGCTTAGCTGGGCTGTGAACTGTAGAAGAGTCAGACAAAATGGCTTCTTCATCTTCTTCTTCCCTCTGTATGGTATCTTGCAGCAGTGGTTTTAATGTTTTGGCTGTACTTGTATTTCTGCTTCTAGGTGTTTTTGCAGTAATATTTTTCTTATTTTGTATTATAGCCTCTCTTTTCTCCCTTCTTATAGTATGTGAGCCAGGGGAGGAGGTGATGCTGCTGCCGCCTGATGGAGCTTCCTCCTGCCCGCCGCCATCTTTAATACTGCCTCTCTCCGGTAAGTAGAAGTCCTCCAGGTGTTTAGGAGGCTCCCTTCTTCTCCCCTTCATCATGGTAAGTAGCTGACCTTATTGTGTGTCTGTCGCTTTCTTTTTCAGGGCTGCTGGGTGATCGTGCATCGGCTGAGACGTCGCTATATCGAGGTGAGGTAAGGAGCTCCTCTTTCACATGGCCATCTTCGGCTGCGGCAAGCCACGCCCCCCCGTGATTTCACTGTTTGCATTATCCAGGCGGCTTGACTGTGTGCATTTTCATGGGCAGTGGAGAAGAGGTTGCAGTTGAACCTGGGGAAATTTCCCAGAGGGCCATCCAACCATCCCCCTTGGCCTCCAGCCAGGTACATAAAGATCTGATAAATTGTTCTGCACTACTGTATTGCTGGCCCCTCTACTTCTGTTGTTACACATTCTGTCAATTTGGACCTGCCTACAACATGGGGCCACTTTGAATTTTTTTTCTAGGTCCACTTTAAGTTCCTGGTCTGGCCCTATATGCTCCTGCATATCATAAACCCAGAACAGAAGAGCCATGCATTCTCATGTATCCCCTTGTGCATGTGATGGGCAGTATGTATCTCATAACCAATACTATGCTCAGAGGATTACAAGGGGATAATGTTTAACAAGCATCCCAGATTCAGCAGAATTAATTGGGTAGAATCCCATGCATTGCAGAGATCTGTGGATGACCTCAGATGGGAGCTATAGAGTTGGAAGCCCTATGCACATTCTATCTAGCTAGGGGTGAGACCAAGCTGGTCTGGACCTCCATTCCATACATTCATGTACAACATGAAAGTGTAGGCCACAATGGTTGAGAAGCAACTAGACAAAAATTAATAGTATTCATATTTTATACTTTGATAGGTTAGCTCATGTTCTTTCAGTTATTCATTCCTTAATTTTTAGTAGCTGCTTTGGAAATGTAACTCACAATGTATAATGTGGTCTAGAGAAGCATCTTTATAATATGTATGTGGAAGTAATTTATTTTATCTGCCATGTCTCTGGCCATGCTAAAAATTCTCTCAGGTGAGATGCTTTTTTCAATGTGGCCCTTTTGTCATATAGAATCATTGTTAGAACTATAGCAGTTATTCTTTTTTGCAGCCCTCAATGCATTTCAACATACTTAAAGGGGTTACCCAAGGCCCCTCATAGAGATTATACCTATACCACTCCCCGACACCTGCGTAGTTCCTGCTACCCGCACAGCCGCCGCTGCATCTTCCTGTTGCTCGGATCAAAACATCCGGCGATGGGGGGATGGGGTTGTGTTGGGTGGGTAGCCAATAGCAAGACGAGCCTCCCTAGCATTGCAGGTGACGGGCCTGCTATTGGCTGAACCCCCCACCTCCCGGCCACCAGATATTTTGATCCACATGATGGAGAGATACAGCGGTGGCCGTACAGGGAGCAGAAGCTATGTGGGTGTCAGGGAGCATGGTAAGTATCATCTATATGAGGGGCCCAGGCATTGGGGGACATGTTTTACACGTTGGATGACCCCTTTAACTGCATGTGAGTAGTATTAGTAGTAGTAGTATTTAATAGATGCCAAAAGAATTGTATTTTTTTTCAGGTGTAGGTCACATAACATTTTTTTGTTTTATACATTACACTTTTTCGCATCTGCATTGAGCTTTCTGTTTTTTGCTGATCTATCAGAAATGGAAATCTGTTGTGCTCAATTTCCATAAGTTTGTGTGACTTCTGTCAGGTTTCAGTTCAGTTATTGTTGATGGGAGGAAAAGTACAAGAAAGGCCACTTTCACATGGCCAGTATTTGGTTGTTATTTTTCATCAGTTTTTTTAAGCCAAAACTAGGAGTGGGTGCAAAACAGAGAAGAGGAACAAATCTAACCAGAGTTTTAGCATACAAATACTGATGCCAAATACTTACCGTGTGAATGTAACCAGACAGGACTTTTTCTCCTGTCCAAAATAACTGAAACCTGACAGAATTAACACAAAATGAGCACAACTAACACTGAAAGTAATCCATTGAAACACATGGGGATTCAAATGGATCCTTTTTTATTTTTTATGTTCTTCCAATGGATCAGAAGTACTGAAACCTCAACACAGATGTCGACTCAGATCAGTTTTAAACCAGGCACAATACCTGGTAGGGATGCCTCACCAACTTATTTCCATATCTACCTGTCCCCAATCAATTGTCACAATTAGGGATGAGCGAATCGACTTCGGATGAAACATCCAAAGTCGATTCGGATAAAATTTCGTTCTAATACTGTACGAAGTGGGAGCTCTGTACAGTATTAGAATGTATTGGCTCCGATGAGCCGAAGTTATTACTTCGCGTAATAACTTCATTAATTCAATTTTACTGTAAAAAAAAAAAAAACATTTTCTGAACTCGGTACAAAGTACCACTTGGAACCACAACAAGTTCGGGAAATGTTTTTTTTTACAGTCAAAACAAATTTATGAAGTTATTACGGAAAGTTACGCAAAGTAATAACTTCGGCTCATCGGAGCCAATACATTCTACTCCCTACAGTATTCAAACAAAGTTTTATGCAAATCGACTTTGGATGTTTAATCCGAAGTTGATTTGCTCATCCCTAGTCACAATTATTATAAAAATAACATTTAAAAAATATGCTAATTAGGTTTTACGTTCACTGAGGGCTGACCGGAGTCACTTGGTGCACTTTAGCTCCTCTACTTCCTTCTGCTAGCCCTTCACTCTCCTACTTGATTAACAGGGCCTGGCACTGAAATCCTGTGCTGTTCTTTAAAACCTCAGCTGATGGGCAGTACAGTTCTGTGCAGCTGGGCCAGGACAATGTGCTTTAATGTGCATGTGCCGTGATTGTATTGAATGGGGCAAGTGAGGGATGTCAGAATCAGGGGAGATGACGCTGTCAATCAAGGAGGAGAGGGAGACTCTGGCAGATGAAAGCAGAGGTGCCATGATATATTCAGTAGCTCAGCCAGAGCTCTGTGAATATAACTCCTAGTTATCAAATTTATTAAAAGCTTTTTCTCGTGAATACTGCAACTGCTTGGGGACAGAGAGTTATGGATATATTTTGATGAGGCAGCT
This sequence comes from Rhinella marina, assembly GCA_900303285.1. NCBI lineage: Eukaryota > Metazoa > Chordata > Amphibia > Anura > Bufonidae > Rhinella > Rhinella marina. The sequence goes on along the minus strand of ONZH01022797.1, from coordinate 131,132 downwards.
CTACCAGGAATTGTACCAGGTTTTAGACCAAGGATCAGCAACCTTCGGCACTTCAGCTGTTCTGAAACTACAACTCCCAGAATACTCCTTTCATTTCTATAGGAGTTACAAGAACAGCTGAGTAAGTGTGTATGCTGGGAGTTGTAGTTTCACAGCAGCTGGAGTGATGAAGGTTGCTGATCCCTGTTTTAGACCGATCTTGCTGGTGACAGACTCCCTTTTAACGATACTGATCAGGTGAATATTGACAAAATCTTGACTCATCCCATCCTCCTAAATTTTATTCCATATTTCTAATTCATTCCATATATCTCTATTACACTCAGAATTTAAAGAGCAATGTTCTCATTTAACTCTTCACATTATTTTAATGAATATTAACGACTTACAAAGCAGAGTCCCATGATCCATGAATGACAAGTAGCGGAGAGTGGCACTGAGTCAACCCTTTGGAGCAATATTAAACTGCCCACAATACCTGATAAGAAATGTCGTACAGCAGAGGAATATGCTAAACCACCCTAAACTGCAGTCCCTTGCACGCACATGCATGCACATTGAAACAAATTCTGATGTGTACTAATGTTATTATCCCACAGAAATTAAAATCAAGCCTGAGCCTATAATGTTTCACTGAGAGGGAATTGGGGTTATATATTCCTGCGTCGCAGAGCATTCTATTTCAGTCATAGCATTTAATTATGATTGGTATGTTAGTGCCCACCAGAGCATAACAAATTGTCATTATGTTATTCTGCTGAGTCTAATTTAATTGGCAAGTTGTCACAAAAGCAATTATCCATCATTTATTTTGTTGCCATAACCACGTCTTGGAGAGCACCTGCTGTCTAAATGTAAAACCGCTCCAAAGTGGCCAGAATTCCTACCACTTTCTAAACAATTCAGGGGCATTTTACTTGTTTTTGTGCTATTGCTCTTTCGCTGCTGCAGGGGATAAGGACACATTATGATGCATTGCAAACCTGTGCAGCAGTTAGAAGTGTTAAACATAGTTCTGATTTTTGCTGAGTGTTGGTAAATTTCAGCAACCTTTGTTTTAATGTACAGAAAAAATGTCTACGCAAACTAATTTGGCTTGTTTGAGACATTCAGGTCAATGGGAAGAGTATTTTAGAAGGGTTATTTATATACAAAAATATCTAGTCTTGCTTTACAGTCTGTGAATGCTGGGCTCATTTGTAAGGATGATTAATCCATATATTTTGCTGCTGTATTAAAATTTGAAGAAATTATTATTCACATAATTTCTTATAAATGATTTCAATTTGTGCTATTGTTTACAATGGTATTAAAGGGGTTCTCCGGGAATTACGAAAATGAAAATACTTATATGTTACATTATTATAAATATATTCCCAAATACCTTTCATTTGCAATAATGGCTTGTTTTGTCTGAGGAGCAATCATAAGTAGAAATAAAATTTCTGCCGTCCTATTAGTACACCAAAAACCTGTTCTAATCACACAGGAGGACAAGTTACTTCACAACACTGAGGTAAAGAGCTGCCTCATCCTCCTCTCTGCTCTGCTTGTCAGAGATTATGATCCTGAATACAGCTGATAAGATCTTCAGCTTAATCTCTGTAGGAATGGAGTTCATGGGGAGATATGAAGTACAGAGAAGACAGACAGGACAGACTATAGTAATATGGAGCTGTGGTAATGGAAACTGCATACGAGTGCTGCTGCTTATTAGCCAGACCCCTCACTCTCCTTTCTGTACTTCATGTCTGCTCATGAACTCCATTCCTACAGAGATTCAGTTGAAGATCATATTAGACTAAATTAAGCTGAAGATCTTATCAGCTGTATTCATAATCCCTGACAAGTAGGAGATGAGGGTGAGGCAGTTCTTTACCTCAGTTTTCTGAAGTAACTTGTCCTCCTGTGTGATTAGATCAGGTTCTGTGTGTACTAATAGGATGGCGGCCATTTTATTTCTCTTAATGATTGCTCCCCAGACAAAACAAGCTATTTTAACTAATAAAAGGTATTTCAGAATATATTTATAATAAAGTAAGATATAAGTATTTTCATTTTCTTAATTCCCGGAGAACCCCTTTAAAGGTAAAAGTAGGAGGAGGCTTGCTGCAGATAATCTTTTTTTAGGGCTATATGGCCCGCTGGCCCACACGGGTGGTGTGAAGTGGAGAAAAGTGTTGGCTGTACTAACGCTGGTGGTCGTAGTCCTCAGAGTGGAGATTCTCTGCTCCAGTGCTCCCCAGGCTGCGCATGCAGTGATAGGTGATGTGAAACCTTTTTTCCTCTTGAAGCATACCCTGCATTTTGGCGCCTCCTGTCTGCTATAGATGAGCATAGATGTCTGCTATAGATGAGCAGAGGTCCAAGGCAGGAGAACAGAAGCCTGGATTAGTTAGGGAGATTAATAACCAGGGTGACTTGGTTGAAGCACTCTTTTGCTGAGTGGATGATAGGTGGCACAATACAAACAAAGGTAGTAGGCACAGTTCTCAGATATCTCACAGGATAGGCTTTTCCCAAAGACTGTGTTTAGGGGATGGCTACAATGATGTTCCTCCCCCTCTCTCTATATAGAAGCAAGCAGTCTTCCTAAATGACCAAAGGTGTGAAAACTGTCTTGATATTTCTCTACAATGTCCATCTGCAGGGTGCAGTCCTGGGTGCAGAAAGGATGGCCGGACTGTCTCTAGTGTGGAAGGGCACCAGAAGCAAATACCTCAATCAACATCAGGGGCGGGCTGGGCCGGGCGGCAGGAGGGCACATGCTCCCCGGGCTGGTGGATGTCAGGGCCGCTGCGTCTACTGAAGTCAATTGTATCTGCATCCACTAGATGCATATACAATTGTGCCTGCAGCAGCCAGTGCCGGCGGAACAAGGGAACCTCTGGATCCCTGCTTCGCTATTCCCGGTGGCCGGCGCACTGATGTGACGTAGGCGGCGCGATGACGACGTTCCGCAGGAGCAGACCCCCCAGAAAATGCTGGGCCTGCATCGTGCATTGGGTCTTCCCTCCCCCTATACTCTCTACATGCAGCACTAACCCTAATACTGGCCCCTGCCTCCCTATTACTGGCTACTGACCCCCCAATACTGGTCCTGCCTTACCCCTAACCCTGGCCTCTGACCCTCAATCCTGACCCTGCATTGACCCCAACCCTAATACAGGCCCCTAACCCCTAATACTGGCCCTGACTGACCCCTAACCCTAGTACTGACCTCTGACCTTGGACCCCTAACAATTATACTGGCCCCTGACCCCTGACCCCCTAGTATTGACCCCTAATACTGGCCCTGTCTCACCTTCCTAATACTGGCCCTGTCCCGTCCCTAACCTAGTACTGACCTCTAACCCTGGACCCCCTAACCCTAATACTGACTTCTAATACTGTCCCTAACCCTAATATTGACCGCTAACCCTAATATACTGTACTGACCCCTAATACTTTCTCTAACTCTAATACTACGCTATACTGACCCCTAACCCTACTACTGACCACTAGCCCTAAGGCTACATTCACATGACCATATTTGTTTTGTGGTCCACAATTGCGGATCCACAAAACACGGATACTGGCCGTGTGTGTTCCACATTTTCTGGAACACACATGCCTAGTCCTATGATAGAAATGCCTGTTCTCGTCTGCGATTGCGGTCAAGAATAGGACATACTCTATCTTTTTTACAGGGCAGTGGAACGGAACTACGGATTTGCGGCCCCTTTGAAGTGAATGGAAATATGATCATGTGAATGTACCCTAATGTTTCCTCTAACCCCAATACTGGCCCTAAGGGTGCATTCAGATGACCATATTTTGGGTCTGCATCCGTTCCACAATTTTGCGGAAAGGGTGCAGACCCATTCATTTCCATTGGTCCGCAAAAGATGCGGACAGCACACCATGCACTGTCCGCATCCGTAGTTCCGTGGCCCCACAAAAAATATAGAGCAAGTCCTATTCTTGTCCGCAAGAATAGACAATTCTATATAGGGCTGGCACTGTGCTTTCCGCAAAATGTGTTTTGCGGATCCACAATTTGGGGACTGCTAAACACTTTCGTTCGTCTGACGGCACCTGACACATAATATACACAAGGGTACTGATACGTCAGGTACAAGGTATAATAGATGCAGTGTGTACAGATATATAGTATATACAGCAATGTACTGATATGTGAGGTACGAGGTATAACACATGCAGTGTGTACAGGTATATAGTATACAAAGCAGTGTACTCATGTGAGATACGAGGTGTAATTTATACATCACACCTCACATATCAGTACACTGCTGTATATACTATATAACCTCACATATCAGTACACTGCTGTATATACTAAATATCTGTACACACTGCGTCTATTATACCTCGTACCTCACATATCAGTACCCTTCTGTATATACTATATATCTGTATATACTGCATGTATTATAAAAGTATAATAGATGCAGTGTGTATAGATATATAGTATATACAGCAGTGTACTGATATGTGAGGTACGAGATATAATAGATGCAGTGTGTACAGATATATAGTATATACACTGCTGTATATACTATATATACCCACTGCATCTAGCTTGGCATGTGACCGTCAGCAACTTGTAGCCAGTGACGTCTCACCTACTGCATTCTAGCTTTTATCTAGTATTATAATACTCGGTAAAAGCTAGATGTCTACGCTGTATTAAGGGAGCACTCAGAAGAGGCACTATACATAAAGGGGGCACACTGAAGGGGCACTATACACAAAAGGGCACATATAAGAGGCACAATACATAAAGGGGGCACATATAAGAGGCACTTTTTATAAGGGGCACCAAGCATGTGGCACTAGCATTAGGTGTGGCACTATAAACAGAGGGCACAGGGCATGTGACACTATATACAGAGGGCACAGAGCATGTAGCACTATACACAGAGGGCACAGAGCATGTGGCACTGTACACAGAGGGCATATGGCGCTGTATACAGAGGGCACAGTGTATGTGGCACTATATACATAGGGCTCAGAGTATGTGGCTCTATATACAGAGGGCACAGAGCATGTGGCACTATATTCAGAGGGCACATAGCATGTGGCACTAGCATTGGGGGCCCTGTGTGTAGCACTAATGCTGCTGTTATATTCAGGGCACAGCATGTGGCACTAAGATGAATTTGTGTCAGTATGCAGGGTGCCAATGTGTTGGTAAAGCATGAAGCTGAAGACATCTTCTTGGCAAAATCTGCAGAGCTGAATTGTGGACGGGAGATGTCATCATGGTGGTCTGAACCAGATGGGGAAGAACTCAGGAAGAGACATCATCTGTAAGTCGCTAAATGGAAATGATTATTCTGCTACTGACTGTGTATGATGAGTGTTGTAGTCACCTGGATGATCTACAGCTGATAATGGGTGGTAGCAGGCTGTTTTGTGCAACAACAACTCCCAGCATCCCTTTACACTTGTTCAGGCCATACTGGGAGCTGTAGTTTCAGACTATATAAGGTCATATGGCAAGGGCCGACCTGACTACTCAGATGGTGTCTGTACTGAACTTTTAAAATCTGGTGATGTATTTATGTAGAGAACTTGGTTCTGGTGCTGTATTTATGTAGTGAACTTGGTTCTGGTGTTGTATTTATGTAGAGAACTTGGTTCTGGTGATGTATTTATGTAGAGAACTTGGTTATGGTGCTGTATTTGACTTATGGATTTGGTTCTGGTGCTGTATTTATGTAGTGAACTTGGTTTTGATGCTGTATTCATGCAGTGAACCTGGTTCTGGTGCTGTGTTTGACTTATAGGTTTGGTTCTGGTGCTGTGTGTATGTAGTGATCTTGGTTCATGCTCGGTATTTGTGTATTAAACATACATCTGATGCTATACGTCTAATACTATCCATTCACATTTGCGTTTGGTTCACAGATTCTGTTAAAAAGAACGGACAGAAAAGTTCTGCACGCAAGACCTTTTTGTCCAGTAAAGGAGCAGCATCCTGAGCAGACACCATTATAGTTAATGGAGTCTCTTCAGCTCAGGAGTTGGTAAATCTGGTCCCTCTAATGATCAGGCTGTTGCTACGGACTCAGCCATGTCTTGTATCTGGGATCCAACATGAAAACACAATTAGCTGCCGCCTTTTAACAATTTAAAGCCCTTTTACCTATACCGCCTTTATGGTAGGCGGAGTTAAACAGGTTAAGGGTGGGCCGCTACACATGGGCCAGTGCTGTGTGCTTGCCCCCAGGCTAAAATTTGCCAGCCAGCCCCTGATCAATATGCAGCGAAGTCTGCAGTGAAGTCTACAGCTGTAAACATGCGTTTTCTTTTTACTGACGTTGTCCAAGCACTGCTCTTCTTTTAGTGGTTCTCAGCCTTCTGTAAAAAGTCTGTTCTTCTATCCGTCAGAGGTTCGTTCTTCTGGCAGCTTTACACTCACTGCGATGGTGTCTGCCTGGAGACTTCTTTTTCTTCTGCTTTAACTAAACTCACATGCAACCACATGCATAGTTTCATATGGGGTCATTCATACACATTTGGCACATCAGTTATTGTACTGGATGTCAAATAGCGCTGGACAGTGAAATGTTATATACCATGTTTCTGAAGCTATAAACCTATAGAGACTGGACCTGTGCACTGAGTTAACATATACATATATCAGTTGTGCAAAAAAAACAAAACAAAAAAACAACAACTGACATATGTGCACCCAGCCTAAGAAGCAGAAATTCTGATAAATTCATGTACATTTTTCTATATACATATACAGTTTATTCAGAAAATCTTCAGATCCTTTTGATTTTTTTCACGATTTGTTATACTGTGGCCTTGTGCTAAAATAAATTAAAGTTCAAATTTTTCCTCATCATTCTGCACTCCTTACTGGGGTATTGAGAAAGTGAAAACTGAATGATCAAAATCTTTTCTAATTTTTTGAAAAGGAAAAACTAAAATCTTGTATCTTGTATTATGATATAATTATTCTGACCCTTTACCCAGTATTTAGTTGAAGCACCTTTGCCAGCAATCACAGCCTCCAGTCCTCTTGGGTGGATGCCGCAAGGTTTTTCACACCTGAATTTGGGGATTATCTGCCATTCTTCTCTGCAGATCCTCTCAAGCTCCGTCAGGTTGGATGCGACCATCAGTGGAAAACCATTTTTAAGTCTCTCCAAGGATGTTCAATTGGGTTCAAGTCAGGGCTCTGGATGGGCCCCTCAAGAACATTCACAGAGTTGTCCCTCAGCAATTGCTGTATTGTGTTGGCTGTGTGCAGGGGCGGACTGGGAACTTAAAGTGGCCCTGGAAAAAATACTAAAAGTGGCCCCGTTTTGTAGTCGTGTCCAAACTGATGGAAGGCAGGGCCAGCAATACCATATTGTGGCACATTATACCACCCCAACAGAGCCAAGTACCACAGTCCATCACAAAATACTTCCCCAAAAACTTCCACTGGTCGGCTGTGAGGATGGCTCAGGCGCCCCCCTGGGCACCGGCCCACCGGGAAATTTCATTAAGAAAACTCTGTACTTTGCTCCATTCAGCTTTCCCTCAACTCTAACAAGTCCCCCACCCGAACAGCATAATACTGCTGCCACCATGGTTCACTGTAGGAATGGTATTGGACAGCGTCTGCTTACCTCCAAACATGACGTGGCAGCACGGTGGCTCGGTGGCCACTGATTTTCTGAATTCCAAGCTGGTGACCCTTATTCAGTGGAGACTGTTTTCTTATTTTTTTATTCAAAGAATTGGGAAGTATAAAGGAAATACTCCATATCACTAGTGTATAGTACACAATATTCTGTAGAAACTAAAGAGAATGAAAGTGCCTCTGTTTCTGCTGCCTTTGAGCCAATGTAAGATATTCCCATACCTAAATACTAAATGATGATTGAATTGATGGATTTTTTCTTCTTCATACATCTTATCAGAAACTGCAAAACTGTGATGAAGGAAGATGCCAATAAGAAATACTGATTAGTCCATAGACCTTCATGATTTTTAGCGGCTGAAGGGTGGATGGTTATAGGTAAGTCCATCTCCTACTGCAATGCAATCACAATGTTTCCTTTATGGATTTTCTTCTATCAGGTTGTAATCTCCTTTCTTCTTCTATCAGGTTGTAATCTCCTGCTCCCATTATTATACAACTAGGCAGATATACCTTTTACGTTTCAACAGAAAAATTCAAAAACACACATTTACAACTTTGTATTTAGATGGACAATGACCCTTTCGTATCAGTGGCCTATGTCCAATTTTACATGTTCATTATTTTCAAGTGTTTTGCCTCAGTATTTTTTAGACAGAACCAGGAGTGGAACCTACAGAGAAAAAGTACAGTGAAAAATAATTTTGTACCCCTTTTTGTTTTATACCCACACCTAGTTTTGTCTTACACATACCTATGCAGAATGTTGACATGTCTGTGTAAAAGTGACCTTAAGGTGGCCATATACGTTAGACTTTGGTCCTCTAAATCTGCTGATTTCAGCAGGACCGATTAACCATTCAATGTGTGTAAAATGCTTGTCTGAAATTCATTTCATATGTTCAGGGAAAAGGATTGGGCATTTTGAACGTGGACATGTCTGATCCTTTGTTCTCAAGGAAGAGGTGTTTTGCAGAGGCTTATTCCTATTGAGAACACTTGTACCCTTGTCTTAACAAAGCCTGTGTCAGGAGAGGTCTGGGGTCCGGGGAGAATGGCGGTCCCTTAGCTCGACCCGCAACCCCTGTCCCTGCCTACTTGCCTCACCCTAGGCTAAAGGTCCTAGGGGGACAACTGGACGACAGGCCCTAGCCTAGCTAGGGAAGCGGGAATGGAAGACAGACAGACAAATAACGAGAAACACAAAGGAGGGTCAGACAGTCCGAGGTCGATCGATAACAAGAGAGCAGTATCAGGTCACAAACGTAATCCACAAGAATGTCCAAGAAGCTAGCTGGGGTCAAACACAGAGAGACAAAATAGCACAAACACAGAGGTCAAGGCAAGATCCAGGAGCAAACTGTGTCAGGATACAAGCAACAGGAGCTCAAGGGAGGCTGGTGACTGCTGGAAGACCAAACAAGCACTGGCAATGAGGTGCAGCAGAAAGAAACAGACATATACAGACAGGATTCCCGCCCCAAACCCTGATAGGGGCTGGGAACCTGTCAGTAAGATTAACCCCACTCACAGAACACCAGGTAAAACAGGGCGGGTGCCAGTGATGACAGCAAAGCCAGGTTAAAGGGGCATGCGCTCTGAACTCAGAGCGCGCGTAACTAGGGACGCGAGTTGGGCGCGGCAACCCGCCGCGTCCCTAGCAACAGTTAGGTGTATGACTCCAAATAAACATTGAGCCGTGCGCACGGAAGCCGGCGCTCCCTGCAAATAACGCCGGACATCAAGACATCAGGCACAGAGGGACCGGCAGCCGAGGCACGCCGGCCAGACCTGCAGCCGGCCCTGACAGCCTGCATGTGTATGAGGAGTTTGTTACACTGGCCAAGGTCTCAGTGTAATTCCAATATTTGGTCATAGACTTATTAGCAGCATAAATTAAGTATCTGATAAATAGATTCTAAATATTTAAGCACTGGAAAATGACAATGCATGTTTATGGAGATAATTGAACATATGTTCCACTTGCCCTCGTCATTAACATTGCTAATAGAATGTGTTATTCAAAATCAAACTTGTTAGTAAACTACATGTTCATGAACGATGATTTATAAATGACTGGATAAAGATTGTAAGTAAGAAATATGCATGTTTATGAAGGACTAACAGTCTCCGTTAACTGCAGAACACAACAAGGTCCCGTTCTTGAGATAGGCGGTAGAACCTGCACCTAACAAACATTCATGGCATATCCTGTATCTACATCATAAATGTCTATATCAGAATGCCCATTTAAGGATCAGATTGTTGGTGGTGTATTGATGTGGGGAATGTTTTATTGACACCTTATTGCCCCCTTGCTAACAGGGACCATCAAACATTGTTTAATTGGACACTTTTCTTTCAACAAACATTTCATAAATCAATATTTCAGGTCAGTATAATAAACTTTGTAATATATCTTATCAGAGAAAATTCCCTTTCCTCTCTCGAACGCTCACATCCTCAACCCTCCTGTCTCTATAGACTTGTATGGGCAGCATGTAGTCTGATCCTTCAGTGAGCTGGCAGTCCATCTCATCTCAACAAGGATTCAGCAGAGAATGTTAGTTAAGGTGAGTGGGGGTAAAGAGGCATTATTCTCTGAAAGAACTAAGATATATTACAAAGTTTCTTTTATTCATCTGTACTGTGAATTTATGCAAAGTTTGTTAAAAGTACAGTGACCATTTAAATACCTCTTATTGTTAAAAATGTGTATCCCTTCAATTTTGTAATAATGACTTCCAGTACGCTAACACCATTTCACAGACAGTGTCAACATGGACCATGATCTCTGCACCATGTTACTCTGAAGAATTCTAGCACTTTTGAGGGTAAAGTGGTGACTATCCACTATTATAAATACTGGCTATTATCTAATATTACATCTTACTGATACCAGTTGAAGGGGTCATCCCATGATTAATGTGAAAAATGAATATCACAGATCACATAGTACTTGACAAAGCTAGAACCAGCCCTGTACCTCACATGGATCCAGAGATCTCCCCATTCATTGCTCTGCTAGATTTATATTAACCCCTTCAGGACCTCCGCCGTACATGTACAGTGGAAGTCCGGTCCTTAAAGATGGCGCCCTCTCGCGCGTGCAGTGGGCACAATAGCCGCTGGGTTTTTGTTATTTTAAATACCAGACACCCGCGGCACATGTATGCGATCAGCCATGAGGCTGATCACATACATTTTCCCCTGCAGATGCCATGGTCATATGTGAGCATGGCATCTGAGCAGCCCAGAAGTGTAAACTGTGCGCTTCCGGTCCGGTAACAGCGTTCCCCGGGTGAGATTGGGGAACCTGTTACTATGCCGAAATAGTCCGAAGCCTCAAACAGGCTTCAGAGCCTATTTCAGGTATATACCAATACAGGCCACTAGGTGGCAGCATTGTATTGTTATATCGCAAATGAAATGTTCAATGATGGCTATATAGCCATCAAAGAACACTATGGACAATCTAAAAAAAGTAAAAAATAAAAATAAAAAACGTTTTTATAAATATAAAAAATACAAAAATATAAAAGTTCAAATCACCCCCCTTTCCTTAAAATATAAATAAAAATACTTAACCAATAAAAAAAATAAACATAATGGGCATTGTTGAGTGCGAAAATGCCCATACAATTAAAATATAACAATATTAATGGCATAAAATGACAAATGGCGTAACGGGAAAAAACTAAAAACACCCAATTCGCCATTTTTGTCACTTCAATCCCCAATATTTTTTTCATAAAAAGTGATCAAAAAGTCGCACACAATTCAAATTGGTATCACCGAAAAGTATAGATTGTCGCGCAAAAAATGAGCCCTCACACAGTCCTGTACACATAACTACAAAAAAGTTTAAAGGTTTAAAATTTTTTTCATTATTAAAACACAAGAAAAATGTGTGGTATCGTTGTAATCGTACTGACATGGAGAATGAAGATAACAGGTTAATTTTACCACATCGTGTATGGCGTAAAAGAAATAAATAAAAACCTAAGTTAGGACTATGGGAAGGTGGGGAGTGAAAAACGAAAACGCAAAAATGGAAAATCCCAGGGTCTTGAAGAGGTTAAGCTGACAGCTCAAGGTAAGTGTTTTTTTCTGCTACATCTAAGGGGGCATGTCTCAGCTCTCCCTATCACAGCTCAGGAGGTAGTTGAAGGATGAAACTGAGCATGTGCGGCCATCTCAGTGAGCAGGACAAAGAAATAAGAAAGAAACAAACAGTAGGTGGCATTATAAAGATACATTTTATTGATTAACTGGTGGTTATGCTAAATATTTGATTACATGCAATTACAAAATTCAGATATAACTGCAGAATATTTTTCGTGGGACAACCCCTTTAGGACTATATGATACAATAGTCATGCTGTGATACTAATGGTTAATACAAACCTGCTTTTGGTCTTTATCAAATAAATAATACTTCTGAACAATTTTGTGCTGTAATAACGCAGTATAACCAGGATTAGTTGTATAGGGCACATCAACAGATTAAAGGACGTACTTTTCACCTTGTGTTTGCTATATAATGATGAAATATTAGAAATCTTCCCAGGAATAACGCTTCTACTAAAGACAAGCATCTAATCTGAAATAACTGACTGAGCAAAGCTCCATAAGCTAACCTTGTAGCTTTGGTGATCATCTTTCTTACATACAGTAGATCAAAGGACATTTCACATTTCAAGAGAGACATCATTAGATGTTTGTCACTTCACACCTCTTTGTACTATAGAAGCCAACAATTTCCATCCCCTTCTTGTATGTCAATACAATGACAAGTCTAGTGATCATTGTCTTCACATCCTGTGGTCAATACTTTATATTTTCCACTTGTATGGGCAGATTATAATGGTTTTATCTACACTGCATTGTCTGTATATATGAAAATGTAAGTTTCTGTATTATGTTGTTGTTATGTTGATAGTTTGTGCTTGCTGCTGCCCTGCTATTTCAGGCAGGCATGGGCGCCACTCCACTCACCCTGTGTCTCTTCATTGAAACTCCTCCTGCAGTTTTGCAACAGTCATTTACCTACTGCTGGTAGGCTGTTTCCAATTTGCTAATTAGCATCTGCAATATATGCTGTGCTGTTTCTCTCACTCTTTGCCTGAGCAACTAGGTTCCTAGCTTTCCATTAGCTTGCTAAGGTGTTTGTTCTCTGTTGTCTGCCTGTGTATAGACTTCTGCTGTTTTTTTGCATTCTGACCCTCCGCTGTCTTACACAAACTAGCCTGCTATATACCTGCTATATACCTCACAGTCTATAGATACCGTATTGATCTGTAGATTCTAGTTTTATTTGCGCAAACTGCGTACATTTTTTTTTGGATAGGTCTGAAAATAATTTTACCTGCATATCTATCTATATTGTCCGTTGAATTTTACTGCTCTGTTATACACGGTGCAGTGAGTTGGGAAAAAAATTTCATCAGCCTGCTATATACCTCACAGTCTATAGATACCGTATTGATCTGTAGATTCCAGTTTTATTTGCGCAAACTGCGTACATCTTTTTTTGGATAGGTCTGAAAATAATTTTACCTGCATATCTATATTGTCTGTTGAATTTCACTGATCTGTAATACACGGTGCAGTGAGTTGAGAAAAAAAAAATCATCAGCCTGCTATATACCTCACAGTCTATAGATACAGTACTGATCTGTAGATTCCAGTTTTATTTGCACAAACTGCGTACATTTTTTTTTTGGGATAGGTGTGAAAAATAATATTACCTGCGTATCTATATTGTCCGTTGAATTTCACTGATCTGTAATACATGGTGCAGTGAGTTGGGAAAAAAATTTCATCAGCCTGCTATATACCTCACAGTCTATAGATACCGTATTGATCTGTAGATTCCAGTTTTATTTGCGCAAACTGCGTACATTTTTTTTTTGGGATAGGTGTGAAAATAATCTTACCTGCGTATCTATATTGTCCATTGAATTTCACTGATCTGTAATACACGGTGCAGTGAGTTGGGAAAAAAAATTTCATCAGCCTGCTATATACCTCACAGTCTATAGATACCGTATTGATCTGTAGATTCCAGTTTTATTTGCGCAAACTGCGTAAATTTTTTTTTTGGGATAGGTGTGAAAAATAATATTACCTGCGTATCTATATTGTCTTGTAAATTTCACTGATCTGTAATACATGGTGCAGTGAGTTGGGAAAAAAATTTCATCAGCCTGCTATATACCTCACAGTCTATAGATACCGTACTGATCTGTAGATTCCAGTTTTATTTGCGCAAACTGCGTAAATTTTTTTTTGGATAGGTCTGAAAAATAATTTTACCTGCGTATCTATATTGTCCGTTGAATTTCACTGATCTGTAATACACGGTGCAGTGAGTTGGGAAAAAAATTTCATCAGCCTGCTATATACCTCACAGTCTGTAGATACCGTATTGAATCTTTACAATTATAATAATATAATACTGCTACTGTGCACATGGAGAACCCCAGGGTCAGGGGGAGAGGGGGAAGAGCTGGGAGAGGTGGAAGAGGTGGTCGTGGAGGGAGAGGTGGGAATCGTGGTGGTGCTGTGGTCAGCGGTGATGACCGTGGTGTGCGTGGTGACACAGTGCCGGCTGCTGTGGGTACAGTGGAAACACGTAAGATCAGGGTGCCTGGTCAACTCCAGAAGTTGGTAGGGCAGCGTCCTACAACACTGACAGACCCCAAACAACAACAGGAGGTGGTTCAGTGGATTGCAGAGAGCACGTCCAGCCACGTTTCGTCTGCCCCCTCATCCAGCCAGTCGACTTCTCTGAGCCAGGGTGTCTGTCCTCCAACTCGCCCTCCTTCTCTCCAGCCAGAACCCTCTAGGGGTATGTCCCACGGACAAAATTTATCCATGGAACTCTTCACCCACCACTTCCCTGATGTGCCAGTGGACGAGCTGCTATGCCCTGATTCTCAGGACCTTTTGCTGTCTCCGGGTTATGAGAGTGGGGAGTTAGCAGTGGCGTCTGAGGAGCTGGTGGAAGATGACGACGAGACACTGTTGTCGGAGGTAGTTGGCAGGGACGCCACTGTGGAGTCTGAGGAAGACCTGGGGGATGATGAGGGGACAGATCCTACTTGGGTGGATGAGGCAACTGGAGGCAGTGGTTCAGACTGTGAGACGACATCAGCACCACAAGCTGTTGAGAGAGCCAGAGGGCTGCGACGAGGGAGAAGCCAGGGCCAAGTCACTACTTCCGCAAGTGCTCCTAGAGGTCACGCTCCAGCCCGTACTATGCGCCACTCCTTAGTTTGGGAGTACTTTAAGGATGATGAGGCCGATCCTCGTTTGGCGGTGTGCAAGCTGTGCCACACGTCAATGAGCAGGGGTTCAAAACGCAACAACCTGACCACTAGTAGCCTGCGCAAACATTTGGAGAGAAAACACCCCACCAAATGGTTTGCACTTCTGTCAGCTGGTGACGTTGACACAGTTAGTCCAGCAACTGTGTCTCGTCCTAGCCAGGACATTGCAGCCTCCAGCCCCGAAAGGACCCCTCCAGCTCCATCTCCCTCCCTCTCCTCCACTCATGTGTCCCAGTGCGGCGTTCAACTGTCTCTACCGCAGACATTTGAACGCAAGCGCAAGTACGCAGCCACCCACCCCCATGCGCAAGCTCTAAATGTGCACATCGCCAAGCTGATTAGTTTGGAAATGTTGCCATACAGGCTTGTGGAGACAGAATCCTTCCGCAACCTTATGGAGGCGGCAGCCCCCCGTTACTCTGTCCCCAGCCGACACTATTTTGCCCGATGTGCTCTCCCCGCCCTGCATCGGCATGTGTCTGAGAACATCGCCCATGCTCTCAAAAACGCGGTTTGTGGTAAAGTCCACATGACCACAGATACGTGGACGAGTACCGGTGGCCAGGGACATTACATCTCCCTCACGGCACATTGGGTCAATCTGGTGGAGGCTGGGTCAGAGACCGATCGTGGGGCTGCACATGTGCTACCCACACCACGAATTGCGGGACATAGTTCCGTCTGTGTGTCTCCGGCACATTATGCCTCCACCTCCTCCTCCACCTCCTCCTCCTCCAAAGTGGCAGTGATGCCCCAATCGTCAAGTCTCATTTCCTCGATGGCCAGCAGTTTCAGCACTGTGGTAGGGAAGTGGCAGCAGGCAGTCCTGAAACTGCTGAGCCTGGGGGATAAGAGGCACACGGCTGAAGAGCTCTTACAGGGCATCAGGGGGCAGACCAATGTGTGGCTGGCGCTGCTGAACCTTCAGCCAGGAATGGTGGTCTGCGATAATGGGCGTAACCTGGTGGTGGCTCTGCATCTTGGTGGGCTGACTCACGTGCCATGCATGGCCCACGTGCTCAACTTGGTGGTCCAGCGGTTCCTCAAGACCTACCCCCAGTTGAGTGAGTTGCTCACCAAGGTGCGGCGCATATGCGCCCATTTTCACAAGTCCACCACCGATGCCGCGACCCTCAGGACTGTGCAAGGGCGGCTACAACTCCCTGTTCACCGGCTGCTGTGTGACATTCCCACATGTTTGAATTCGACGTTACACATGCTAGCCAGGGTGTACCAACAACGCAGGGCAGTTGTAGACTGCCAGCTGATCCCCCGAGGTGGTAGTCAGGCCAGTCAGCTTCCTCATGTCTATGCTGAGTGGATGTGGATGGCTGGCATCTGCCAGGTCTTAGGTCCCTTTGAGGAGGCAACAGAGATGGTCAGTGGTGATGCACACATCATCAGTGTCACCATCCCTCTGTTGTGCCTCATCCAGAACTCCTTGAGGAACCTAAGATCTGAGGATTCAGCAGTGTCACAGGAGGTGGGGGAAGACAGTGACATTGAGAGCACCCTGTTGTCAGTTTCGCAGTGCTAAACTGAGGAGGAGGAGGAGGAGGCTGAGGAGGAGGAAGAAACTCTTGGGCACCATGCATCAGGGGGTGATTCAGGTCAAGAGGATACTGTCCACCAATGACTATTGGGTGTACACCCTCCTTGACCCACGCTACAAGGACAACTTTGCCCAACTTATACCCGTGGAGGAAAGGAGCACCCGAGTCACTTTCTACCACAAGGCCCTGGTTCAGAAACTGCTACAGGCCTTTCCAGACCAGTCGAGCAACAGGGGGCAGACTGCAGTGGCTGAAGTTGGAGAGGAGAGGAGGGGGAAAGTCAGTGTAGGCGCCAAGGGCAGGGGTACACTATTCCATGCTTTTGCCAAGTTTCTTAAACCCCCAGCAAGACAGTACGACACAGCCACAGGGCAGGCAGAGCACGGCGGAACAGTACCGCAAGATGGTGAGGGAGTATGTCGCGGACCAGACCAACGTCCTGACCGATAACTCCACGCCATATAATTACTGGCTGGCCAAGCTGGACAGGTGGCCAGAACTTGCGCAGTACGCTCTTGAGGTGTTTGCCTGCCCTGCTGCAAGTGTACTGTCTGAAAGGGTTTTTAGTGCCGCCGGGGGTTTCATTACGGACAAACGGACGCGCCTGCCCACTGACAACGCCGACATCCTCATGTTCATCAAGATGAACAGGTCATGGATATCCCCCCCAGTTCTCATCCCCACCTCAGGCTACCTCCTAAATTGCTTGCTTTCCTCCTCCTCTTCATCTGAGTTGCATATGCAACAATTTTTCAGGAAAGTCATCCGGCTTCCTACTAACAATTTTTCAGGAAAGTCATCCGTCTTTCTACTAACAATTTTTCAGGAAAGTCATCCGGCTTTCTAAAAACAATTTTTCAGGAGTCATGCGGCTTTGTAACCAAATTTTTTATGAAAGGCCATGGGGTTCTATACACACAGTGCTGACGGAAGCCCATCAGCCTTTCTAAACACAATGCCCACTGCCTCTCCCAAGCTCCCGGTTGTGGTGCTGATGTTGCCTCACACTTAAAATTGATCTGTTCCGCTCTCTTCCTCGGGCTGTCTGCGGAGAAGACGGACGCTCCGAACCGGTATCATGGCGGCTCTCCGGCCCCTCATTAAGCCCAAGATCGTCAAGAAGCGGACGAAGAAGTTCATCCGCCACCAATCAGACCGTTATGTAAAGATTAAGCGTAACTGGCGTAAACCCAGAGGTATTGACAACAGAGCCCGCAGGAGGTTCAAGGGGCAGATCCTGATGCCCAACATTGGGTACGGTAGCAACAAGAAGACCAAACACATGCTGCCCACAGGGTTCCGCAAATTCCTGGTCCACAATGTCAAGGAGCTCTAGGTTCTGTTGATGAGCAACAAGTCCTTCTGTGCAGAAATCGCCCACAACGTCTCCTCAAAGAACCGAAAGACCATTGTGGAGAGAGCGGCACAGTTCGCCATCAAAGTGACGAACCCCAACGCCAGACTGCGCAGCGAAGAGAACAAATAAGTACCTCTGTGGTTATTTGTGCTAAATAAAAGTTAAATAAACACAAAAAAAAAAAATTGATCTGTTCCTGTGCCTGATCCACCCAAGTTGAATCTGTCCCATCATGAGAAAGTCCCCCAAAGAGTCCCCACTGTAACTTGCTTCCCATACAACTACCACACCCCCCGACACCTGTGTCTCGCCATTGTCCACCACCTCCTCAGACAACACTGGTAAATCCCCACTGTCAGCACACTGAGACTGCAAAAGGTCTTGCGAATTGGGGCAGAGAATGTTCTGGGGTAGCACATCAGAGAAGGAGTGACTATGGGGTTCCAGGGAGTACGTGACCACATGCAATCTCCATCCAAAAAGTCATACTGAGGCTCACCACCATGCTTTACACTGCAATCTTATTGAAAGACAGACAATCAGGGGTTCACCGCCAGGCTGTCAGGCAGCATTTTTAAGTGGGTCACCATTACCATGTCCCTGAAAATTGCCTTGGGGTCATCACCAGACTATTGGCCAGATTTAGAAAAAATGGTGCAATTAGGGAGCCTCAGAGGCATCCCTACATGCTGCCCCTGGTGTTTCCTATCCATTTCCAAGGTGTTTCCATCTTTTTCTGAGGTTTTCACATGTTGGGGCAAACTTGACTGTGCAGAACCTTTGGCCTCTGCAAAAATATTCGGGTCTCCCATAGACTTTAATGGGATTCGTGATTCGGCTCGAACCCACGAATCCCGCGGAAAATTCGGGCCGAATTCCGAATACCCGAATATTTTAGGATTCGATCAACTCTACACACGATATAAAAAGTAGCAGCAGCGGGCACAATTTATCTGGTAAGGTTAGGTAATCACTTGCGATCAGATTTTGGTACTCTGTTCCAGCATACCAGAATAATACCAGAATTGCCAGATCCAGCATATGCAACATGCAGCTGTATTTTGCCCTTTGTTTTTGCCAGAATCTGCAACGGAGGCTTCTGCTCTCTGCAGCAGATGTGCACGTACCCTAACGGTTGCTATGGGTCACTCACAAGGGGTCCCAATTCAGATTCTTGCCATGGGGCCCAGTGATTTCTAAATACGCCCCTGGGGACCACTGTTTGAGTTTTTCAACAAGTGCATCAAAGTGCAGCGAGTCTGTTAAAAAAAAAAGTCCCCAAAGTTCGATAACACCTTTAACATGTTAAATTCATAATTGCAGTTAACTTTAACTTGACTTTGTCAATGGCTTTAGTTGTGTTAAAGGGGTTATCCCACGAATAATGTAAAAAATGAAAATCAGACATCATATAGTCCATGACAATACCTTTCTAACAAAGCTAGAACCAGTCATGTACCTCACATGGACCCAGAGATCTCCCCATTAATTGATCTGCTAGATTTATATCAAGCTGACAGCTCAAGAGGAGTGTCTTTTCTGCTGCAGCTAAGGAGGCGTGTCTAAGCTCTGCCTATCACAGCTCAGTAGGCAGTTAAAAGTTGAAACTGAGCATGTGCGGCCTGCTCAGTGAATAGGTCAAAGAAATAAGAAATTAAGTGGTCCTATACAGATACATGTTACTGAATAACTCAGTAGCTATACAAAATTTTTAATGACATGCAATTACAAAAGTATTCAGATCCAGGTGCTGGTTTGAAAACTGTAGAATATTTTTCGTGAGACAACCCCTTTAAGTATCAATGTAAAGTTTACTGCATTTGCTGCATCTGTACTGATACAGATGGATTGACTTCCAAGAAAATTGGCTCTTGTGTGTGTGCGTGTGTGTGTTGAAACAAGGGAAAGCAGCTTGTCAGCCGCATAGGGGAAATAAACTGATAGGCACTGAAGAATCTGCTGGTACTGTATAATTAACAAAAAATATAAATATATAGCTGTCAAGTTGGCTTTTCATTATATGATAAGAAATTATAATCCACAATTAAACTCACACAAGACTACTCAATGATGTAGGAATAGTGTAAATATAACATTTATTATGGCTAGCAAGAGTGAAAAGAGCCCAAAATGCCAAAAAAACAGCTTTTGTATAACCACCTATAAAATCAGTGTCCAGCTCAGTCAATGGGGGCATATATTGTACTCTTCATCTGTCACCTGAAAACTAAAATTTGCCTTAGACCACCCTGTCTCATTCTGTCGACACTTCACCAGTCAGAAGCTGCTTGCTGCATCACCATCCTATTTTACAAAGCAGAAGGGCATCAGAGAAAGGTCTTTCTAAATAAAAACATTGCCTTTCTGTTGAGTCATTTGAAAGCCGCTCTAGTTTCTTGGCTATCTTCCAATCGCTTAATGCATGCAGATCTATACATGCTGCACTGTGCGCCTCTGATAAACGACGACCTAGAGATTAACGAGATTTTATGCAGTAGTCTGCCAGTGCTTTATAAACAATTAAAAAAAAACAATGGGGTATCCATGATACTCTTCACATATTATACATTACATTCTTCGCTAGGAGTGTATTCATGGCTGGGCTGTCTTTTTTTTCAATAATGCCAAATTGTTCTGGGAATCTGTAAAAATCTACAAGGTCAGAACTGGAACCGTGGATATCCAACTCTATTAGGAATCGTCATAAGAAGCTTATGTTTAATTCCAATGAAGTAATTCAAAACTGAGGGAGTTTATTTGAGACATATGGCGCATTGCAGTAGCTTTGTAACAGAGCATACTGCACAAGGCCCACTAAAGAACGCCGCAATCACCTTCACAAAGTATGTTGCCCTATCCGCGACATACTTTTGTGTACTATCCAGATTAGCAGCTATGGAAAAAATACTACAAAACTCAGCAATGAATATTAAGACTCTTGCAGACAACCTCTGCATTATATCAAGCTGTAATATGGCATCCATATACTGAACCTTTTCATATCAAGGCATATAGATATTTTTTCATGCAGAATTCAATGGAAATAAATCATGACATGCACCATTTGATACTACTTTACGCTTTCAAGGGAGAACATTTCCATAAAGTTGTCTCATATGGACCATCATGTGGTAGCACATTGAGTGCTTGTGGCTTAATAGTATACAGCCAGAGGGATTCTGTGCTTAAAGGGGTTGTCTCATGATGGACAATGGGGGCATATCGCTAGGATATGCCCCCATTGTCTTATAGGTGCGGGCCCCACCGTTGGGACTCGCACCTATATCCAGAACGGAGCCCCAAAAGTGAAGGAGGGCGCAAGGCGCAGACGCCCTCCATTAGTTTTCTATGAGGCAGGAGAAAATAGACTAATATTTCCGTCGGCTCCATAGAAATGAATGGGAGCGGTGGCCACGCAAGCGAGGTGCGCTTCCATTCATTTCTATGGGGAGCCGGCTTGGTGGTAGCTGGACCGGAGTCCTCCAGCCACCACTTTGCGGGGCTCCATTCTGGATATAGGTACGGGTCCTATAAGACAATGGGGGCATATCCTAGCGATATGCCCCCATTGTCCATCATGAGACAACCCATTTAAGGCTCTATTATGTGTATGGTTTGAAGAATTCTTGTCATATGCCTCATAAAAACATGCTGAGTTTGTAGGAGTCCCTGCTCTAAAAGCTATAGGTGATAGCTGTGCTGGACACAGGAAACCTCAAGTACAGATTTAAAACATTGGCTGGCCATTGATTTCACTGCAGTATTACAGAAACACAAGTGGTTCCCCCAACAATCACAATCACAGAAACTGTAATCAGTGAAAACCCCTGTAATCATCTTGTCTCAAGGTCCAAACTTAAATGCGATTTTCTGTATCAGACAAACCCTTTAACCTGATACATGAAAATGTCATGACTTGCTGTTGAAAGTATCTTGTACAGGAGGTAAGTTCCTTGCTTCATAGATAGATTCATTATCACGTATATTTAATTAAGTAAAGTTATTACATTAGTTAGAATAACGCAAGAGTCATTCCACTTATCATATACTGAGAATTTTCATGACTGTATGCTTGGATTGAAAGATAATTCTAATTGAAATATATGGCTACCATATTGGTGCTTTGCTCTAGCCTGTGTTCAAAACAGTGTATATCCGTTCCTTCTACATTAAGGCTAGGGCTACACGGCAACATGTATCGCGCCAATGTCATGCAACATTTTTTGTAATGACAGTCAAAGGTGTTGCACTGCAACATGTGACATTCTGCAATTACGACATGGTCCTCCATTCTGGACTTGCAGGAGCGCTTGTCATTTTCATGGTTTATAATGTTATGTGCCTCTGCTTGACCTTACTTCTACAGAATCATAGTGAATCAATGAACTTGCTCATGTGAAACAGCCCTAAGGGGAAAATACCACATTATTGTTATCACATATTAACATTTATTCCAATTAGAAAATGTTTTTGTTAGGAAACAAACAATTCATTAACTTATGTGGGATTGTTGTGAACATGCCCTGTACATCGCTCAATGTGCGAGGAGGTGGAGATCTATATCCATCACCTGTTGTCAAAGGTTTGATCTTGTGCCCCCCACCTTCATCTTTATAATAGACGTTACCTTGTATCTTTAATCCTGCTTATAGCCAATTGTTTGTTTGACCCTTCCCTCTATGTACACAGCACAAGCAAAGTGAAAAGTGATTTAAACAGAGTAGGAAGTGTCAACATTTTTTTTTTACTACAGAAAGAAACACAGCAGTAAAATGTTATATAAATGTGAATGAGACGTACAAATTTTGTTCATATTTCAAGTTTCAAAACCACAGAATGCCTTATACAGATTTGAAGTTACATTACAAGGTTACTAAACTGGAGGACCACTATGAGGAACCAGACCTGGGACACCAGTTTTCTGGAGCCAGTGGACCTGCTGTTATTCCCTATTATCTAGCTCCCACATGCGGTCAATATTCCCTCCCCCTCTCTCACTGAACATGTTCTGGGAAAACCGCTTCAAGCAGCAACAGCAGCAATCTCCTCAGGTTGTAAAGGAACTGTGACATCACAATCCTGCCTGCTATAGACTCCTAGCAAGACCAGCAAGTCCCTGGTGGTTTGAGGGAGTGGATTCATGAAATCAGACTGTTAGGAATCACCACCAAAGACCTTGCACTGTAATTGTAGTGACTTTATCGAAGTGATTTCATCTTCAGAGCCATCACAATGCACATAGTGTCAGGTCTGCACATACTATTGTTATTATCAGCATCTTATTTAAGAAGCATTCCCATATGGATTAAAAAAAAAACCTTCAGTAATTAATTCTAAGAGCTGGTCTGATTAATTTTAGGAGCATGTCTCGGGTATGATTAATTCAACTAGTCTGAATAAATGTAAGTTTGTCTGGGGTCTGGTTAAGCAAAGAGTTGGTCTGGGATCTGATTAATTCTAACAGCTTGTCTGGGGTCTAATTAATTCTAGTAGCATGTCTAGGGTATGATTTCTTCTAAGAGCTGGTCTGGGGTCTGATTAATCCTAGGAGCTAGTCTGGGATGTGATTAATACCAAGAGTTGGTCTGGTGTCTGATTAATTCTAAGAGTTGGTCTAAATCTAATTAATTGAAAGAGTTGGGTTTGATTAACTCTAGGAGCTGGTCTGGGATCTGATTCATTTTAATAGTTGGTCTAGGGTCTGAATAATGTGTCTGGGTTTGACTTAATTTTAGTTTTCTGTCTTATTAATTCTAAGAGTTGGACTGGGGTCTAATTAATTCTAGGAACATGTCTAGGGTAGGGTAAGAGCTGGTCTGGGGTCTGATTAATCCTAAGAGTTGGTCTGGGGTCTGATTAACTCTAGGAGCTGCTCTGTGGTCTGAATAATTCTACAAGTTGGTCTGAAGTCTGAATAATTCTAAGAGTCTGTTTGGGGTCTGATTAACTCTAGCAGCTTGTCTGGGGTCTGATTAATTCTAGGAGCTGGTCTAGGGTCTGATTCATTCTAAGTTAATTCTAGGAGTTGGTCTGGGGTCTGATTAATTCTAAAAGTTGGGTCCGATTAACTCTAGGAGCTAGTCTGGGGTCCATACCAATATTTTTATTAATATGATGTATTTATATAAAATGTACCGTTTAGAAGATTTGCCTATTTGTATAGGCATTGTCCCACACACATCAGGCAGGCCGTTGCCCCTAGTTATGGCCACTTCGGCCATGTAATAGTGGTGGCCTGCTTGCTCCTTTTCAAACCGGCTCTGAGGTAACTGCTGTATTGTGAACGCACATTGCATGAGCATGCGCAGGCACATCTTAGGGTACTTAGAGGGTGAGGGTACTCACATCTGCGTTTCGGACGCTACCAGTCCAAAACACAATGGTCAGGATCCGTCCAAAATGCAGACTTTATAAACGGATCCTGCTCCATAGAGATGAATTGATCTTGGAACAGGATCCATTTCTTTGTGTTTTGGAAGCGCAGACAAAAATGCTACAACCCTAAGATGTGTCTCCGCATGGTCATGCAATGTGCGTTCACAATACAGCAGTTACCTCAGAGCGGGTTTGAAAAGGAGCAAGCTGACCACCACTACTACACGGCCACGGTGGCCGTAACTAGGGGCAACGGCCTGACTGATGTGTGTGGGACAATGCATATACAAATAAGCAAATCTTCTAAACGGTACATTTTATATAAATACATTCTATTAGTAATATTATTGGTATGGCTATATCTAATTATATAAATTACATTTGTGAGATGGGAATACCCCTTTAAGTTAAGGCAAGTAAGAGGACCTTTACTAAAAGTAGTTGAGTACCCCTGGTCTAGTATGTATACATATTCATGTGACAAGACCTAGAACAATCATGGTAATATTGATATGAAACCCTATTACAATTTATGTCGATTTATTTCATCTACATATAAAAAGTTAGTAACTGTATATACAGTATGTTACTTTGTTAATTATTTTCTACCAATCTTCAGTTACAATCCTATATTTTAGGCCACAGATGTAGTGAGATTTCTGCTGGTTGCTAATGGAATCATTTGATAGCCTTTTAAGCCCCTAATAGCTTAGCTGAACTATTTAAGATGCAGCGCTCGCTGTTCTGCATTCTTGAAAAAATATTTTTTTTTTCATCAAATGACAATACTCTGCCTGTGGTTTTAATACTACACTTTCCAGAATCCAAATTACCAAAGGTTTTCACAGGTGCTGTCCTAGCAGGGAATTCTAAAAAAAAAAAAATAATAATAAAAAAGAATTGGGAGTATATGTGTAGATGATTCTGGGCTATCAACATCCAATAACTGAAGATGAGTGCTAGAAAAATAAGTATCTGCAAATTTACTTTACTTTAGGTCATCTGCTAAATACAAACCAGTGCTTAAAAGACTTATAAATCACAAAACATTTACTAACTGCAAAATACAGTAGATATAACCTGTAATCATTTATGGACATTTACACTTCACCTAATTGTATTAATATGTAAATTGTCACAGCATGTTTTTGGAAATTATTTTATTGATGTGATGTTCCATGTTTTTGTTTTACTTTGGTGTGCATCCTGCTACAGCCTTTAGGTGATATATTTTCTTTAATAATAAATAAGCAATGTAATAAAAACATAGGCATATTTCTAATGACTTGCCTTTACTTAAACCATAGTCTGCCAGTAAGTGGTGCTATAATCTCAAAGTTATCCTTGCTTTATATAAAGATATAGGCTACCACATTATTGTAGAATTGCAACTATCTGTCCTTTTTATCTGTAGAATAGAATGCACCATGAAGTAATTGTGACACACTCATAGAAATTCCAATGCTGTAGGGCACAAATTTAGTGGTGTGGTTAATATAGGCAAGTTTTCTATTCGTAACAGGACTGCAGTGCAAAAGACTAGTATCTAGGCTTGAGACTCAGTTCACTAACCTAGCCCTTTAGCTAAATACTCTGGCCAATGCAGAATGGCTTCTGTTACCCCCTTCCCCCAATTCTTCCAGCGCCAACCTAGTAAGATCCTTGGCAAAGGTGCAGTCATAGAAACTGGTTTGCGGTCATTGTGAGCAAGCGGGTTGAGGAGTCAAACTAATATCAAAATAGTCATTGGTTGAGAGAGGGTTGGAGAAGTGAGGCAGTGCACATTCTGTGTAGTAGGAGCTTTGATATTTTATTTCACCTACATTCATTTTTGGAAGCTGAATAAAGAGAAAAAATATTTCCAATAGAATTTTCTTATATAACCTTTTTAAATGTGAAGGTGACATGCAATATTTGGTTCTATATCTGCAAAAGCCATCAAGCAAGCATGGCGACTAGCAGTTTCTGAATTAATAAAACCCCCTATATGACATTAACAGTTATAATACATTGTGTTTAGAGTAGCCAATGATTGTTACTTGGATTCTAAGAAATCATAACAACCATTGCTGTATGTACACAGGCCTTCATTTTAATTAGATGAAAGGGTCCTGTTATGAGCAGTAGTGATCTTCATCTAGAGCTTTTAACTTCAGGGAAATAACATTCACCATGGCTTTCCCTCAGCCAAACACTGAGGCACAGACTTCTGCAGTCCATAGAAAATGTATATGTTTTTAGATTGATGATGGGCCCTAGGGACAACCATATAGAATCTGTTTTTCGTTAGAGGAATTGTCCCAAAAAAAAGATATTCTACCTTTTTAAAATCAACATGTAAATCTGAATACTTTTGTAATTGCATGTAATACAAAAAAATTGTAAAGCCAATATTTACTGAAATCTATCTGCATAGTGCCACCTGCTATTTGTTCTTTCTCTAACTTCTCTGTCTTGCTCACTGAGATGGAAACACATGCTTAGTTTCATCCTTCAACTGCCACTAGCTGCAGTAGAAAGGACATGTCCCACGAAAAAATTGTAGCTTGTAATAAATCTATCAAAGCAATTGGAGCAATGAATGGTGAGATCTCTGGATCTATGTGAGGCACAGGGCTGGTTCTTCGTTTATTAGAAAGAAACTGCCATGTGCTATATGATATTGTATTTTCATTTTGACATTAATCATGGGAAGACCGATTTAACTGGCCTCTACTAATGTAATTGGTGATGTTTCTACTTGTAGCAATTCTGTAGTTTCATATAGTAGGGTCTCCAGTTTCATAGTGAGTTTTTTTTTGCGAAGAGTACCCCAAACACTGCATATTTTTGCCCCATATACCTGTGCAGCACTGTGCATATATAATGTCCAGCACTATTCTTCTACTAAATGACACCCCCTACACCTTCTCTCTTTATGTTAGTTATGGGCAATGTTATGGGCAGTGAGTGTGGACCCACTGTGCCAACCAACTGGGTTGACTTTGGGCTAGTTCTGAGGGCATTATCCTGGCAATCCTCTGGTTTTCTTCCTTAAACCCCTATAAAGGGATCTGGGCTTTACTGAAGGGTGTCACCAAGCTGCTACCTCTTGAAATAGTCCCGGTGTACACCAGTACAAAGCATCGAAGGTGAAGAAATACACATATTCAGGAAATAGGCAGAGGTCAGGGCAGGTATAGTGTGTGCAAATTCGTAAAACAGTTCAGAGTCAGGGCAAGTGGTCAAGGTCAATACAGTGAACAAACACAGGTCAGCTCAGGGGGCAGAGAGTCAGTATCCAGGAAACAGGCAGAAGTCAGCACACAGACAGATAAATGAATTATAGCTCTTTTGCAGGGCTTAGCAAGCAAGTAAAACCAAAAGGAGTCTATTGCTTTGGCTAGGGATGGAAAAAAAACACAGAGCAAAAAGGGGAATTAAACCTTGAAGTACCATAGGAAGGGGTATAATGAATAGGCTATGACACACACAGAAAGAGACCTACCACCTAGACTGCAACCTGCAGCATGGGACACAGGGTTCCCATAGTAGGCCCATGGCAGAAGGTAAGTGAAGGATGTGGTGCAGAGCAAAGCATGCTGGTTTGGTGAGAAAGCCCAACAAAAGGCTGAGAAAAACAAAGTTCAGAAGTTCTGGATATAAACATCCTGCAACAGATGAAATAATGCATAAAAATGGAAGGATAGTGCTAACATTAAAAAGTGCTATCAGTTTTTTTGGGTGACAAATAAACAGTGTTTGGTGTACTCTAGGCAGATTAAAAAATGACTTCATTATTAACCTGGAAAACCACTTTAAGGAATTGCACATTCTTCAAATGTTTTACCTATGTGTGCCTACAAATAGAAGTTTTACATTTTATGGTTAAATAGATTTTATACACTGGTTTGTCAGTTAAGATTCTATCCAATAGGTTTAACGTGTTTGAGAGCTGTTTTCTAAATAAATATCCATGTGCAATCAGTACAAGTAAGTATCTGGGAGCCTTCCAGATGGTCCGCTATTTTAATATATATTGTCACCTTTAAGTGAAAATCATGTTCATCAATTAGAAACAGAGAGGCAAGGAAAGCATTTGAACAGATCTACAGGAGGGGAAAGAGGACAAAAGAACTATGACATCACAAATGTCAGAGTTGACGTGTGAAAACATTTCCAGCTGCCACGTACATGTGACTGCTCAGCGACAGCTATAGCACCACATGGTACTTAAAAGGTAGGGCTGTCAGCAAAGCAAGATCCCTGGTAACAAACAAGCAACAAATACAGCTCTCGGCACATCCACATGTCTCATTCCAAGCAAAACATAGGACATAAGGTTTCGCTGCAGCTTGTGCAAACTACTCTCTGACCCAAGAAAAAAAGAACCTTGCTCTCATCTGGTTGCCAAGAGAACCTTTGAAGTCATCCCAAAAAAGATATTCTAAACAGATTAACCCTTTACTCACTTTATATTGTGTAAATATTAGTATACATTTATCGTCTATATGTATCTTATAAAATATTGCTACAATCTGCATATTTAATTTATCTTATGCCACTACGTAGAAAGGAGATACAGGCCAGTTCTCTCAATACTTGTTACATATATCACCTTTAAGAGAAAGTTTGGTTCTTGGCAACTTTAATCTGGTGCTTGCAATTAAATATAGTATTTGTATTGTGTTTAAACATTTACACTATTTGTCATATTTTACATGCATGAACTAAACACTTAAGCAACTCTATGTGAGATTTTCCAGCTGACTTCTTTCTCTAAATCCTATAAGTTACAATGTATATATGACATGTTCCTTAAAGGAGTTCTCCGGGATTTAGATATTGATGACCTATCCACAGGATAGGTCATGAATATGAGATTGGCAAGGGTATGGCTCCCGGAACCCCCAACAAACAGCTGTTCGAGGAAGCCAAAGTGCTTACTAAAACTCTGGTGGCCTCACAGCCTACCAAGAAGAGTGCCATTCATTTGATAGGGGCTATGCTTGGTATCACAACTCAGCCCCATTCAGTTAATTGGGACTGACCTGCGCCTAGGCCATGTGACTGATGAATGTGATATCAAATGACCTAGGAAGAGGCCTAAGGCTAGTTTCACACTAGCGTTTCGTTTTTCCGGTATTGATTTCCGTCATAGGGGCTCAATACCGGAAAAAAACGCTTCAGTTTTGTCCCCATTCATTGTCAATGGGGACAAAACTGAACTGAGGAAAACGGAATTCTCCTAAATGCATTCCGTTCAGTTCACTTGCGTCTCCAGACCGGAGAGTAAACCGCAACATGCTGCGGTTTGCTCTCCGTCCTGGGGATCCGCACCAAGACGGATCCGTCATGACCCCCAATGCAAGTCAACGGGGATGGATCAGTTCGGTGTGACACAGTAGTAAACGGATCCATCCTCCATTGACTTTCAATGGAGTTCATGACGGATCCGTCCCAGTGATGTTAAAGATAATACAACCGGATCCGTTCATTACAGATCCATATGGTTGTATTATCAGTAACGGAAGCGTTATTGCTGAACCCTGCCGGATCCAGCAATAACGCTAGTGTGAAAGTAGCCTAAGTGCTCACAAAATGCAATTTGAAGTAAAGATTAAAGAGTGTCATCATGGTCAACCCTATTAAACCAGGCCCATACTTCCTGGTAGGTTTGGACTTGGTGACTACAATAAGCCCATTCTCTCTGCAATTGATATTACCGATGCAGAGAAATTCTTATTTTAGTTGTATGCAAATGAGGTGCTCAAAGCACGAAACAGCTGTCAGCACTTCAGTTTCTCCTCTTCTCCATTGCCACTCCTTCTCACCCCCACTGATTAACAGGGCCAGGCATCCTCACTGTTCTGATGCCTGGCCCTGAAATCTCATGCATGCGCCAGCTGCAGTTCAATAGGCATATGTTGAGTGAAGATTTCAGAGTGGGGATGACTACAGGAGATTTTCACCGCACCTTCACAACTGCAAGATATCAGTGCCAGGCATCAGAGCACTGGCTATGACTGGCCCTGTCAGTCTCATTGGGAGGCAATGGGGAGAGGTGGAGGTGAAGCAGTGCTCCGATGGTGTAGGCCAGCCCCTCAATGCTCTGAGCACCTCATTTGCAAATAACTAAAATTAAGAATTTCTCTGCAATGGTAGTATCGATTGCAGAGAGAAATTTCCTATTCTAGTTACTATGATCAACCCTACCAGAAAGTATACCTAGTTAATAGGGTTGATCATGGTGACAGATGCTCTTTAAAGGGTTTATAAAATATAGGACAATCTATTTCTAGCAAAGCTAGAATCAGCCATGTACCTCACATGGATCCTGAGAACTCCCCATTCATTGCTCTGCTAGAGTTATATCAAGCTAGCAGCTCAAGGGGAGTGTCTGTTCTGCGGGAGCTCAGGGGGCGTGTTCTTTCTGCTGCAGCGCTCTCCTTTTCACAGCTCAGGAGGCAGTTAAAGGATAAAACTGAGCATGTATGGCCATCTCAGTGAGCCGGCAAAAGAAATAAGCGTACAAAAAACAAACAGCAGGTGGCGATATACAGATGCACTTTATTGAATAACTCAGTGGTTATGCAAAATTTTTAATTACATGCAATTATAAAAGTATTCATATCCAGGTGCTGGTTTGAAAACTGTAGACTATTTTTTTTTTAGAACACTCCTTTAAATTATTTTCTTCCCCTTGGTTTAGATCAACCGAGGGTTAACTGGGACTCTCTGCAGTCATATCCATGTTTGGGTCTCTAAGGAAATGTTTGCAAAGATAGGGGTTGATGTAAGCATCTTGATCTTTAGAGCTATGAGCACATCATCTACTCCAATCACTAAGCTGGGATTCATAAATATCTAGAGTAATGGTACTGACTGCTATACAGTATACATTTTTGTAAAATGAATATGCAGAGGAAGGGGACACTCAAAGGAGAATAGAGATCTGAAAGATCCTGAACACCCTGACCGGTGATAGGCAATATTCTTGTTAAGAACATGTAAGTAGGTCAGACCTTAGAGGAGAGATCCTTTTGCCCTTTGAGTGGTATGAGTGGTTCCCAATCTAGCATGGTGGAAGGAATGTAGTTGGACACAGATAGAACTTATAACAGATAGAAATATTTACTGGTCTCATGTGGGACAACAATAGTTACAATAATCATATGAGAGGCAACAGGCTTTGTGGTCACACTCTCACACAGGGCAATGAGTCTGTGGTTTACAGAGTCTCTCAATGAGAGCACGATCAACTTCTCTGGGCATCAACACTGGCTGTAGTCTCCTCAAGGTGGAAGAAGTGAATATGGCTAACCTGCAATTGGTGCCGTTGTAATACTGAAAAAGTTAGATTTTTTTGTAAGAGGGAGCAAGACTGTTCAACCCTCTTACAAACACAGCAGGCTCTCAGAGACAATGTGGTAGGGCTTGTCTTCTGAATTTGGTTGATAAGTCACTGTCTTGTAATTCTGCAATATTAAATATCATGTAAAGGGTAGGGTAGTTCTATTGTGGGAAATAGAAGAAATGTGTTAAAAAATGGCAGCCTTAAAATAATTTTTATTTTACAAAATGTCTATTTTTAAAAGAGGTGGCATGTTTGATAGGAGGGTCTTTCTAATAGTTTCTAATAATTACACCCATCTACATAGCTAAGTGTCAATACTTTGAGTCATGAATTCAACATTGGAACATCATTGGAAACATTCCTTAGAGATTCTAGGTATTTCATGCATATTTCCAGTTCTATCAGATCCTTAAAAGGAGCACAACTAGGCTGTAGCCATGACTGGATTCACATGGTCATGGATCATTGCTATAATAGGCATCCTGTGGCATTGAAATGGGATATTCAAGTTAAATTATAAAAAGTAGTATCACTTCTTTTTCTTATTTTAGTACATTTACTATTGCTGCCAGAGGTTCAATTTAACTTGGACAACCCTATTAAGCAATACTTAACTAACACACCATTATACCACAAAGGATTGAGTCTTTCACATGATATATCTATGAATTCATATGTTTAATGACCAATTCTGACTTATCCCTAGCCTGCATGGTGCTGCAGAAAACACAATTTGGTTTATGAAGCAATGTTCACATTCTGCTATGTCATACATTACTATATGCTCCTACCTACCAATTTTATAATACATTGTTATTTGGGTTAAAACCTCTCTGTTGCCTTGGACCAGTCTGACCATTTTCTTGTATCCTTTTATATCAACAAAACTGGCACACGCTATTTTATTTGTGATCTATACTTTGTAACCACTTTAGACTTTGTGTGTGTAAACCCCAAGAGATTAGCAGATTCTGTGGTATGTAAACCACCACATCTAGTAACAAGGTTGTCAGATTACATTTCTTCCTATTCTGGTATTTGGTTTGAGCTACAATTCAATAACTGAAGCTTCTGAGTGCATATCCAGTGAAATAAAAAGTATTATAACAACTGACTACATAAGGCCCCTTTCACACGACTGTATGCCCTCCGAGACATACGGTCCATGAGTGGGCCATATGTCCTGGAGCGGCATCGACTGCGGGCACGGGAGAACACAGCATCATTGATTACAATGATGCTGTGCAAGTCAGGCCGCTCACAGGATTATTGTCCCGCACTCATATGATTTAATGAGTGCGGGACAAAAGCTCCATTGTAATCAATGATGCTGTGCGCTCCCGTGCGCATGATCGATGCCACTCCGGGACATATAGCCCGCTCACGGACTGTATGTCTCGGAGGGCATACGGTCGTGTGAAAGGGGCCTAGGGCACAGAAAAGTAGTCATGGTACTTATTTTAGTCTATCTACAATGTTTTTTAAAAAGTATTCATACCCCTTGAACTTTTCCACAAAGAATGTGTGAAGTAAAAAGAAAGTGATACATGGTTTTTACAAT
The DNA here is from genome assembly GCA_900303285.1 of Rhinella marina. Lineage (NCBI taxonomy): Eukaryota > Metazoa > Chordata > Amphibia > Anura > Bufonidae > Rhinella > Rhinella marina. The sequence goes on along the minus strand of ONZH01022797.1, from coordinate 97,971 downwards.
TTTTAATAAATAAAAATCTGGAAAGGCATGCATTTGTATTTAGCCCCTTAAGTCAATACTTTGTAGGACCACCTTTTACTGCAATTACGGCTGAAAGTCTTTTTCTCTTTTGTAGTATATCCCTACCAGCTTTGTACATCTAGAGACTGGCATTTTTGCAAATCTTCTTTGCAAAATAGCTCAAGCTCAGTCATTTTGGATGGAGAACAGCCATTTCGAAGTCTTGCCACAGGATCAATGGAATTTAGGTCTGGACTTTTACTAGGCCATTCTAACACATGAATATGTTTTGATCTAAACCATTTTTCAGTAGCTCTGGCTGTATGTTTAGGGTGGTTCTTCTGCTGGAAGGTGAACCTCCGCCCCAGTCTCTGGTCTTTTGCATCCTCTACCAGGTTTTCCTTCAGGATTGCCCTATATTTAGCTCCATCCATTTCCCATGAACTGTGACCCACATCCCTGTCCCTGCTGAATAAAAGCATTCCCACAGCCTAATGCTGCCACCACCATGTTTCACTGTGTGGATGGTGTGTTCAGTCTGATGGGTAGTATTAGTCTTCACCCACACATAGTGTTGTGTATTTAGGCCAAAAGGTTCAATCTTGGTCTCATGTGACCAGAGCACCTTCTTCCACATGTTTGCTCTGTTACCTACATGGCTTGTGGCAAATGGGACTTTTTATGGCTTGCTTTCAAAAAGAGCATTCTTCTTGCCATTCTTCCTAAAGGCCAGATTTGTCGAGTTCCCAATTCCTGTGGACAGATTCTCCGACCTGAGAGTGTCCGATTTGTACAGATGACCACAGCACACGTCTTTTTGATGGAGATATGGGTTTCTTCAGGGTGCTCGTCACTTTAAATGCCTCTTCCCACCCAGAGGGTACAGGTAAGTAAGTAACGAAGTTAGAGACAGCACACCAATTTCTGCTTATAGGAAGGTGCTTTTATTTACATTTTTCACACCAGTGGTAAATTAGATAGCAACGTTTCGGGCCGTATAAGTCGGGCCCTTCATCAGGCTGACGCTTGTTGGTGCACGGAGGTCACGGCATGAATGCCGTGACCTCCGTGCGCCGACAAGCGTCAGCCTGATGAAGGGCCCGATTTATACGGCCCGAAACGTTGCTATCTAATGTACCACTGGTGTGAAAAATGTAAATATAAGCAGAAATTGGTGTGCTGTCTCTAACTTTGTTAATTACTCCTACCTGAGAGTGACCATGGGCCTCTTGGCTGCTTCTCTAATTAGTACTCTTTTTGCCCAGGCTGTCAGTTTAGCTGGACGGCCATGTCTCGGTAGGTTTGCAGTTGTGCCATACTCCTTCCATTTTGATGATGGATTGACCAGTGCTCCGTGAGATGTTCAGAGCTTGGGATATTTTTTTTACAACCTAACCCTGCTTTACACTTCTCCACAGCTTTATCCCTGCCCTATTGGGTGTTTTCATGATGCTGTTTGATCACTAATGTTCTCTAATAAATCTCTGAGGCCTTCACAGAACAGTTGTAGTATTACTGAGAAGAAATTACACACAGGTTGACCCTATTTAATAATTAGGTGACTTCTGAAGGAAATTAGTCACACTGGATTTTATTTAAGAGTATTAGAGCACGGAATATAAATGCACGCCACACTTTCCAGATTTTTATTTATTAAAAATGTTGAAAACCATGTATCATTTTCTTTTCACTTCACACATACAGTACTTGCTACTTTTTAACTTTGTGTTTGTCTATCACATAAAATCCCAATAAAATACATTTAAGTTTGTGGGTATAACATGAAAAAATGAGGAAAAGTTCAAGGGGTATGAATACTTTTTAAAGGCACTGTAATACCAGTTAATGGCAAGGTCTAGAATTGTAACATGGTTAGATGTAGTATACCAGAATTTGCAGTGATTACATGTTCGGACAGTTTCGCATCACTTCTATGTTTATTCATCAGTAGTGTTGAGCGAGCATGCTAGGCCAAACTCGCTGTTCGGCCTACGCTGAGCATGCCTACGCTTGGGTGCACTTGGTGTTCGGCTGAACACCGAGTGTACTCAAGCGCAAATCTCGAGTCCCCTAGACGGATCCGTCATGACCCCAATGCAAGTCAATGGGGATGGATCCGTTTGGTGTGACACTCTAGTACACGGATCCGTCCCCATTGACTTGCATTGGGGTCATGACGGATCCGTCCTTACCTTTCCCTGGCAGCTCCCTCCTTCCGTCCAGCAGATGGCGCTGTGGTAAAAATTACCACTCTGCGCGCCGTCTTCCTGCTGGAGCAGGTCGGGAGCTGCCAGGGAAGGTAAGTATGTCTGTGCGTTTTTTTTTAATTTGGGGCACTTGCGTAAACCAGGCACCCCCGCTCTTCCGAGCGAGGGGTGCCTGGTTTACTCCCATAGACTTCAATTATGCTCCGGTGCTTGGCCGAGCACTCGAGCACCCCTGAGTGCTCGGCCAGAGCACCTGAGCATACGAACACCTTAGTGCTCGATCATCACTATTCATCAGCAGTGGTTTCTACTAAGTGTGCAGGCTGGTCCTACATATGGATATATGTCCTGGGCAGTCCATCTAGTCATAAAGTGTGTAGTATACTCATTCTACACTTGCCAAATTTGTCTCATGTCATTAAAATTCAGAGCTTGTCAGTGTGCTACAATAGAGCTCATTGGGCCATGTTTGGAAAATGAGCTCTGTAGAGCTGTGCAGCTTTGACTTGCTTAATAAAATCCCATTGTAGGACGATTTTCTCAGCATGTAATACCATGGTGTCAGGATTCCATTTAATCTACTGAATACATCAAAACAACAGAATTTAAATGGTCTAAGTATGGTTTCCAACACTGCATGCCAAATGCCTGCATTTCTACCTGTAAACTTCATTGTAGTAGCTCATATATCTAATTTGCTATATACAGCATGTGCCAGGTATACAGTACTGGTCGGGTCATGGTGTTTTTGCTTTATTTTCCAAATTATTTTTTTTCTTTTTTGCAGATATTGAGAATGGCAAGGAGTCTGAATGAGGAATGGCATGAGACATCTTTTTCACTAACATGTCTGACAATTTTATCATATCAGAGATTAATTTAACATATAAATGAAGTGGTACCACACACTACTGTAGAGATGCTCTGCAGAGAGATTCTTCAATCCAAATAGCAGAACCAATGCATACTAAATTCAAATGGAGATTTCCAGATATATTCAATGAAGTAAATCAAAATTATTGAAGAAATCTGGAAATCTGCATTCTGTATCTGAATTCAGTATGCAGTGGTTCTCTGTGAGAGATAAATATAATGCAATAGGTTAACACAACAAGATCTTCAACTTTTTTTTGTAGATGCTAACAACTGCCTAAACATTTTTCACAACATGGTGGTACCACAACTCGTATCCAGGTCTGACTTCACCAAGCTGTTCTTTGAACAGTAAAGGAAAAGGTTTTTCACACAGTGGATGAAATGAAGGAGGTTATCTCATAAGCAGAATGGGTGGTGGTGATTTCACAGGTGGGGTTGTGATCGATGGTAATGTAACATTGGGTGCTGGCCCCATAAATTGAGCATTGGATCCATACCTGCAGACATCTTGGACATTTATAGCCAGGGGCAGCAGTGACCCATGTCAGAGGTTTTTTTTGTCAATAGTAGATGACATTGAGCTCTGCATCATTCATGGTGGTATTTCTGCTGCTAATGTAATCTGATGAAATCCTTGTTTACACTGTATGGGTAATGGTGTGGTGCTATGAAATACATATAGAAACCAATGCCTTTGTGAGTGTGACTAAATGTTTCAGAGGACTGTGAAAAATTTTGTTTTAGCACGTCAGTCCTTACTTTGCAAATGTACATCTATGCTTGTGATGTTTAGAGGGCCCCCAAAAGAAATGTTCCATACCCCAGACATCCTTAATCTGAGGAGAACATTATATTTTCTTTCTTAAAGGGGCTGTTCTGACACCTCCGCTTCCTGTTGATTGCTATGTCATTAAGCCAATTATTTCAAAGTTCCATCAACATACCACTGTGAAAGTGGGCGGACGGGTCTCCACTCGATTGCACATGTACTCGGCATCTCCTCTCTCCAAACACGCATGCCTAACTGTATTGACACAACCACATTCCATTGGATAAATTGTCACTCACATCAATGCATTACGTGATCCCTTCCGTGTCATGTGTCCGCATCGTGACTTGTGGCCTTGAGCATCAAGTCGACTTATTCTCTGCTGAGACATGGCATCCCACTCTTCTTGAAGGACAGCGCTCAGATCATTGAAGTTCTGGGGTACAGAGTTACAAGCCTCTACGAAGCAACTCAGCTGATCCCATAGGTTTTCAATGGGATTCAGGTCTGGAGAAAGTGCAGGCCACTCCATTTGAGGTACCCCAGTCTCAAGCAGCCGTTCCCTAATAATGCATCCTCGATGAGCTGGCACATTGTCATCCACAAAGATGAAATTAGGTCTATGTTATTCATTCAGAGGCATAATGACTGGATTAATAATGTTATTCAACTAGTGTGGGCTTGTCACTGTACCAGTCACAAAGTGTAAGGCAGTTCTACGTATATTGAGCAGACACACCTGCACACACTGTAACACTACCACCACCAAAGGCTGATGCATAGCGCTCTCCTTGATGTCTCCAACATCATTGGTGGTCATCATAAATATCAGATCGTTGGGGGTCTGACACCCTATACCTCCAATAATCCACTTTGTCAGGCAGCTGCCATCACTGGAAACTATACAGTGGAGGGACCCAGAAGCACAAAGTTCTACCCACAGTGTAGTGGCTATGCAGGGGTACTGCAGCTCAGCTTCCATTCAAGTAAATAGAAGCTTAGCTGCAGTACACAAGACTAGATCACAACATTACAATCTTACTAGTAATTCATTACTAGTGTATTCTAGAAGAAGCCAACCTTGAGATACACAGAAGACTACACATTTTAATAAAATAAACAATTCTGGTGACTCACTGGATTTCATTCACCGGTGGGGGTCTGACACCTGGGCCCCACCTGGGCCCCCCCGCCGATCAGCTGTTTGAGAAGGTATCGCTGCTTGCAGTAGCGCCTCGGCCTTCTCTTTGCTCTCCAAGCTTATTCCCATTCACTTCAATGGGGCTCAGCTGTGCCTACGCCATGTGATCAAAGAACATGATGTCATGTGGCCTAGAGAAAGCTGCAAGAAGGCCACAGTGCTAGTGTGAGCGCTGGTGTCTTCTAAAACAGCTGACTGGCAGGGGTCCCAGGTGTCGGACCCCCATCGATCAGATACTGATGAACTAGAGGATAGGTCATCAATTCAAAAATCTCTGAGAACCTTTTTAAAGTCTTGTGCTATTTTGTTTAAGAGGGCTATCACTGGAGTAACATAAAACTACATAAAGAATGTTAGGTAATTTATATCAAAGAAAATCTGGAAAATTATTTGGAGTTATATCCATACAAAGAAAAGCAAATACTTAACACAGCAGGATTTTCTTATTATGGGAATAATATGAAATCAATGTACATTTTCATGAACGTGTAAGAAAAGACTCCATGATTAGAAACTAATTAAACATGTGCTGACTTGTCTGGATATTGCTGCAGTTCATTTTATAACTTCATATTATGTCAATGCCTCAGAGAAGGCTGAGATGGAAATAGTACATAAAGTAAAGTAGCTGGAATTATCTTTGAATTGCGGTTCCGGGTAAAGAAAGTGAGTCAGAAAACTAGAAGTTCCTGAGATATGTACTAAAGGTCTGAGTCACCTGATGCAGTGGCAAGGATAATGAGCTGTGTGGGTTCTTGCATCTCATATTGCTCAAGAGACAGAGCAATCAATATCTGCAGTAGTAAGGCAACTAGGGCACCATCACAAATCCTCTTTTGTGTAGGCTTACAAAAATTTTGTACATAGACCAAGAGACCATACACTTTCCACTTTGAACTGTATTTATATTTGCACATATATTATAATTTTATATATATGCAGATTTTCCATGGTCAAACTGATTAGAAACCAGTTGTAAAGAACTTAAAAAGGTATTCCGGTTTTAATGCATTTCATGTCAGTCTCTGTGTATAACCACATCTGACATTGTTCTCCCTGGTTCCCCTGTTTGTGTTGTGTTTTTAATTTTTTTTTTACAGCTAACTTTATTAACAACATGACAACATCACTTAGAGACAGGCTGCCATGTAACACACACACAGTGAAGTAGTTGTTGTAATTGCCACAATGGTATTCCTATGTAGTCATCCCATGGAAGTGTCCTGTGTGCTGACCCAGCACATATATGTCATGTAACACTTTTGCTTACTGAATGTCAGTGGGGTGTCACCTGACTGAAATATACGGTACTAGCTATACCATCGTACTGTGCAGTAGGGGTCAATAACTTGATATAAGAAAGGTAGGCAAAAGGTTAAATACATTTACATTTGAAAATTGTATAATTTCTATTATATAAAGAAATAAATACACAAAAGCTGTAATACCCTCGTCAGTGTTCTACATCCCTGTGTGTATATTTACATGGCAGTCTATATAGGTAATTTGCAAAATGGCTGCCTGTCTCTAGGTGAGGTTGTCATGTTGTTGAGGGCATGCCTCCTGAGCTGCAGCAGAAAAGACACTCCCCTTGAGCTGCCAGCTTAATATAAATGTAGCAGAGCAATTGGAGCAATGAATGGGATTTCTGAATCCACATGAGGTACAGGCTGGTTCTAGCTTTGTTAGAAAGCAATTGTCTGGTACTATATGATGTCTGATTTTCATTGTTTACTTTAGTCATGGGATAACCCCTTTAACTGAATGCCAGAGGTCACATGACTGAATCTATATATATTTCCATTCAGATAACCGATGAATAGATAAAAGAGGCTCTGCTTTCTCTGCCGCGTCTTCTCCACTTTGATTTGGCGTATCACATTTACACCGCCTGGCCCTGTCAATCAAAGTATAGAGGGCGTGCCAGTTGCAGAGAGAGCTGAGCCTTTAGGTGTAACAGCAACACCACTGTTGCTCCTAGATGCTCATTTGCATATATTAAAACATAATTTTTCTTTTCAATTATATAAAAATTCAAATCACCCCTTTCCCGATTTTGAAAATGCAAATAAATAAACAATAAAAAATAAAGATGATTAGTATTACTGCATCCCAATTTGCCCGTACTACTGAAATATAAAAATGTTTAGCCTACATGATGAATGGCGTAACAAAAAAAAAAAAAAATGCCAATTTGCCCTTTTTTGGTAGCTTTAAACTCCAATCCAGGGGACAGCTTGAGCAACTTCATGTTGAAAATGCCTCTTATTTATCAATCTAGATGAATTTGAACCTGCATTTAAGGGTCCATTCACACATCAGTATTTTGTAGTTGCGTAACGGAAGGTTGCGAAACGGAATGCAGACCTATTCATTTCAATGGACCCGCAAAAAAAAGGCGGATAGCACTCAGTGTGCTGTTTGCATCTAGTGTTCCGTTCCGTTAAGCGGATTCGAAAAAAAAAAAAAATAGAGCTTGTCCTACTATTGTCCACAAAATGTGGTCCGTGGTCCCACTGTGGTCAATGGGTCCGCAAAAATGGGGATGACATGCAGAGTGCATCAATAGGTCATCCTCATGTTATCTGCAATTTGCGGATCCGTTTCCAGGTAAGGCTACATTCACACGACTGTATGTGTTTTGCGGTCCGCAAATTACAGATCAGCAAAAAAAAGGATGACATCCGTATGACATCCATTTTTTTTGCGGATCCATTGTAACAATGCCAATCCTTGTCCGCAAAACGAACAAGAATAGGACATGTTCTATTTTTTTTGCGGGGCTACGGAATGGACATATGGATGCAGATAGCACGCGGTGTGCTGTCAGCATTTTTGGCAGACCCATTGATATGAATGGGGCTGCATCCTATCCACAAAAAAACACAACAGACACGGAAAAAAAACACGTTTGTGTGAATGTAGCCTAATAGAAAAAACATTTTTTTAGTACCCTAGCAACATAAAACGGAACGGATGCAGATCTACAATTGGTAAAAACCTGAAGGTTTTTGCAGAAACTCAGATGTGCAAAAAATGGAACGAAAACTGGAAAAAATACTGACGTGTGAATGGGCCGTAATACATATTCTCAGTAAATTAAAAAGCTTTGTCTGAGACCTGAATAAAACACAATTCGCTCTTAGGCTACTTTCACACTGGCGGCAGGCCTGATCCGGCAGGTGAAGGGTGCTGCCGGATCAGGCCTGCCGCAGTGACATGTGTGGAGCCGGAACCGCGCTCCGGCCCCACACATGTCACACAGTACATACATATACATACACAAACATACACACACATATAGACATACAAACACACATACATACTTACATGCTCCCCGGCAGGTCTTCGGAGCGTCAGGACGGCTCACACAGGTCACGATTCCCCACAGCGCCCTCTGCTGGGCGCCTGGTGGAATCGTCATCTGACGATTCCACCAGGCGCCCAGCAGAGGGCGCTGTGGGGAATCGTGACCTGTGTGAGCCGTCCTGACGCTCCGAAGACCTGCCGGGGAGCATGTAAGTATGTATGTGTGTTTGTATGTCTTTATGTGTGTGTATGTTTATGTCTGTATGTGTCTATGTGTACCCGGATCCGTAATGGACTCCATTGAAAGTCAATGGAGGGCGGATCCGGTTACCATTATGGTCACACCAGACGGATCCACCCCCATTGACTTGCATTGGGGGTCATTCCGGATCCGTCTTGGTGCGGATGCCTGGACCGGAGAGCAAACCGCAGCATGCTGCGGTTTGTTCTCCGGTCTGAAGACGGAACGGAATGCTTTCAGGAGCATTCCGTTGTCTTCAGTTCAGTTTTGTCCCCATTGACCATGAATGGGGACAAAACTGAAGCGTTTTATTCCGGTATTGAGCCCCTATGACGGAACTCAATACCGGAATTTTAAAACGCTAGTGTGAAAGTAGCCTTACACGGGCATTATTTGGGCACAGTGCCTGTTTAGAAGAGCTTAGAATCTAGTTTATAGATCATTAGCAGAAAATTAGGATGACTTACTTGGATTCACAAGGAAACAAACCTTGTGTTCAAAGACAGTGGCAATCACATCGCCATGTGCCCTTTTCCTGCTGATAACAGGATTAAAAGCACAAAGGAATAGCAGCAATTAAAGACAGAAATGTTGCCCTTTATCTTCTAAATCCTATTAAAAGGAATAAAAAAACAAGAGGGATTATAAACACACAGTATATTTCTTTGCGTTTATGTCAATTAATATATCACCCAAAAACCAAGAAATATGTAGGGGAAGGTATTACACATTCATCAAGAGGAGTTCATACAGTGCAGTGTCGTTTAAATCTCAAGGTTTTTTTTTGGTACAGAAAAGTAGAAACAAATGTTATACAATGAGTCAGAATTAACATAAAAGGGTCTTCAGAAAGTTTGTTTTACTGGCAGGTGTAATTCAAAGAATAAAGCATTTTCAAAATCCAGATTTTGCTGCGTTCACTGATTGCTAACAGTCTTCAAGGGCAAAGCCTCAATCCCAGGGGAAGAGATTATATTAGTCATCTTTGAGGCCGACATTTGATGCAGAATGAGAAATTATCTACTTGTGTCATGGTGTCTTATCTTATCCTTCACCGTCTCAAGCACAGCAAAGAGAAGGCGGATGCCACATATCCCATGCCCTGTCTGTCTGGCAGGCTACTCTCCTAAGACTGTACAGGCATAAAGGCACATAACAGCAAGTAAAGGGATATTTCTGACCGTACAACGAGCAGCTCTTTCTGAACGGAACAGCATTTGCTGCTGCCTGGCAAACACAGATACCACACATGAGCATCACCACAGTCATTTATATACTGAATGCCAAGCTCTGTCCCCTGCGAGGAGGAAGCAGAATCAAATAATGAGATACCCCAGGAGAAGAGCTTGCCATAAAGATATTTACTCAGCATTGACTTCGCACCAGATACAAAGGATTTTGACTGGCTGGCTCATTTACTTTAAATCCTCTTTGAGACGTGTTTGCTTATATCTGGGCTGGACAAATACCGGATGCCAGGTTGCCTTGGATATTAAGAAATGCTTCTCAGAAACTATCTTCTGGTCCAGCTACAGTAATATTTGTACTTTCATATTTTTCTTTAGCCCCTGCAACAAAACACGTACAGAGCTTGAGCTGAAAACAATCACAAGCTTCCCATTATAAGTATTTATGAGAGAGTGCTTGGGACTCTTATGTAACTTTTGTGTTACCAACATTTTCACAGGTTAGCCCACAGGGGATGGCCAGTGGTAACAAGCACTTTAATAATTTAGGATAGTTGGAAAAACGGTAAATAAACTGCCCACGAAAAAATTTGATTCAAGGCCCAATTGGAAGTAATCACTATATGAAAATTATCAGTGATTGCCAGGAACTTAAAGGGGCTCTCTGGGAATTAAGAAAATAAAATTACTGAAAATACTTAAATATTACTTTATTATAAATATATTCCCAAATACTTTTCATTAGTTTTAAGGCTTGTTTTGTCTGGGGAGCAATCATCAGGGGAAATAAAATGGACACCGTCATTTAAGTACACACAAACATAATGAAGAGGACTCATCAAGGCCTCTTTCAACAGCCGATCAGCAGGGGTCCCTGGTGTCACACCCCTGCAGACATGATACTGATTACCTATCCTGAGGATAAATCATAAATAACTATTCCTGGATAACCCTTTGAACAGTGCCACTCACAGCAGCAAAGTCTGAATAGCTGAAATATTTTTTGAAATATTACCGACTCCAATGCTCGGCCATGCAGATTCTAAGTTCTCTAGTTCTTTCCTTTGTCTTTCTTTTGTCTCCTTCTGTAGTTCATGCTCTTTGTCTTTCTTTTGTCTCCTCTCTTGCTTGAGTGGATCACTAGGACTTCCTCTCCCCTTCACTGCTAACACTAGACTCTCTGCCAGGTTAAGCACGGGCCAGCCCACATCCATCCTCCTAGAAACACTGAGCCAGGATTATTAACCATGGCTATGCCATCCATACACAGTTATGCTGGGTACCATGGCTTACAGCTACTGTAAAAAGGGTAATAAAAGACAAAAAAAGGGAATTTAAAAAATACAAATCTGAGGAGTCTGCTGTAGCGTTTGAAGTTTACAAAGGGCTTAATAAAATCTGTAAAAAGGAGATAAAACTAGCAAAAATACAAAACGAACAGCAGGTGGCAAAAGAAAGCAAAATAAATCCCAACAATTCTTCAAATATATTAATGCTAAAAAAAACCAAAGTCTGAGCAAGTAGGTCCCCTAAATAATGGTAAAGGGGGGGTTAGTCACTGAAGATTAGGAAAAGGCAGAGTAAGGCCACTTTCACACAAGCGGCAGCTGCACGTGTGGGGCCGGAATTGCTTTCCGGTCCCACACCTGCACCATGCACTATTTTGAGGAGGAGGGGGTTAAAAGATTCCCCACAGCGCCCCATGCTGGAGGGAGCTGCGAGGACAGGTAAGTGCAGGGTGACGGGTCCGTCATGAACTCCATTGAAAGTCAATGGAGGACGGATCCGTTTACTATTGTGTCACACCGAACAGATCCGTCCCCATTGATTTGCATTGGGGGACATTCTGGATCCGTCTTGGTGCGGATGCCCAGACTGGAGAGCAAACCGCAGCATGTTGCGGTTTGCTCTCCGGTCTGGAGACTGAAGAGAACTGAACGGAATGCTTTTAGGAGCATTCCGTTCCCTTCAGTTCAGTTTTGTCCCCATTGACAATGAATGGAAACAAAACTGAAGCGTTTTATTCCGGTATTGAGCCCCTATGATGGAGCTCAATACCGGAATATATAAACACTAATGTGAAAGTAGCCTTACTAAACTGTAGATATGGTCCAGGATAAGTTAAATAAGGTAAATGTGAACAAGGCTCCAGGTCCAGATGGACCCAAGAGTGCTTAAAGACCTCAGTTCAGTCATTGCTGTGCCCCTGTTTATAAGTTTTAAAGATTCTCTAGGTACTGGTACAGTGCCAAGTGATTGGCGCAAGGCAAATGTGGTGCCCATATTCAAAAAAGGATCTAGGTCCTCCACAAGTAATTATAGACCAGTTAGTTTAACTTCTGTTGTGGGAAACATGTTTGAAGTAATCTTAAGGGACTATATCCAGGAGTATGTGACTGTTAATAATATCATAAGTGATAACTAACATGGGTTTACCTAGGACAGAAGTTGTCAGACTAACCTGATTTGTTTTTATGAGGAGGTGAGTAGCAGCCTGGACAGAGGGGCAACTGTGGATGTAGTGTTTCTGGACTTTGCAAAGGCTTTTGATACTGTCCCTCATAGACGTTCGATAGGTAAAGTAAGGTCTATAGGCTTAGTATAGTCTGTAATTGGATTGAAAACTGGCTGAAGGACCGTTTCCAGAGAGTTGTGGTCAATGATTTCTATTCAAAATGGTCCCGGGTTATAAGTGGTGTACCCCAAGGATCAGTGCTGGGTCCTATATTATTTAATTTATTTATTAATTATATCGAGGACAGGATTAATAGCACCATTTCTATTTTTGCAGATGACACTAAGCTATATAGTACTGTGCAGTATATGGAAGATGTCCATAAACTACAAGCTGACTTGAACACTGAGTGATTGGGCATTAACTTGGCAAATGAGGGTCAATGTGGATAAATGTAAAGTTATGCATCTTGGTAGTAATAACCTCTGTGCATCATATGTCATAGGTGATGTAACACTAGTGAAGTCTCTTTTAGAGATTGAATAACAGCATACAGTGTCAATCAGCTGGTTCTAATGCCACCAGGATATTGTCATGCATTAAACAAGGCATGGACTTGCAGGGCAGGGAAGTAAAATTACCACTTTACAAAGCATTGGTGTGACCTCATCTGGAATATGCAGTTAAATGCTGGGCACCAGTCCATGGAAAGGACGCACTGCAGCTGGAAAGCTGGAGAGCGACTAAACTGATGTGTAGAAATCTGAGTCTCATTTCCTTCTGTGACTCAGATCACCACCTATCCCTTGGTTGAACTTGATGGACTTATTTCTTTTTTCAATCGTACATAACAATACATAACAGCATATTGCATAACAAACCATTAAAAAATACTATACATTCGGAAAGTCTTCAGACCCTTTCAACTTTTTCATATTCTGTTATGTTGCGGCCTTGTGCTAAAATTAAAAAAAAAAATGTTCCCCATCATTTTGCACCCAATACCAGATAATGAGAAAGTGAAGACATAATATTAGAGATATATAGAATGCAACCGCACACTGCTACCAGATAAAGCACAAAATGCCATAGTGATATAGAGTATTCCAAAGCTCATGCTATGCCTGTTTGACAAATCAGAGACTCTTAGCAAATATATTTTGTACAAAATTATCTGAGCCCATTCACCACAATCGTCAAGGTGTTCTCTGCAGAATGGGAACCTAACACTATCTCCTACCTGTTATGTGCCGGACTTGGCTTCCATATAATCAGGGGGTGTTTTGTTCCACATGCATGTAGTATCCACTCTGCCTTTTGCCATTTCTGGTGCTTCAAAGGCCTCCCCTTCGGTGAATGGGCTCAGATAATTTTGTACAAAATATATTTGCCAAGAGTCTCTGATTTGTCAAACAGGCATAGCATGAGCTTTGGAATACTCTATATCACTATAGCATTTTGTGCTTTATCTGGTAGCAGTGTGCGGTTGCATTCTATGTATTTTCCTTTGACATGTATTTAACCATAGCAACCAGCACCTGCACTCTGGGATGTGCTGACTGATATTTCTCTTTTTTTCTTTGTAAGTTTGTACTGGAGGTGTGGCTACTCCATTTGGTCATGCACTCCTGACCAGCCCATTTGCGCCACAGGTTGTTTTTAATCAGTGCAACTATAAAGCCGAGTGATTCGGCATGCATGCTAGTATCTGCATTCCTGAACTAGGGGAGGCCTTTGAAGCACCAGAAATGGCAAAAGGCAGAGTGGATACTACATGTATGTGGAACAAAACACCCCCTGATTATATGGAAGCCAAGTCTGGCACATAACAGGTAGGAGATAGTGTTAGGTTCCCATTCTGCAGAGAACACCTTGACGTTTCGGTGAATGGGCTCATAATTTTGTCCAAAATATATTTGCAAAGAGTCTCTGATTTGTCAAACAGGCATAGCATGAGCTTTGGAATACTCTATATCACTATGGCATTTTGTGCTTTATCTGGTTAGCGGTGTGCGGTTGCATTCTATGTATTTTCCTTTGACATGTATTTAGCCATAGCAACCAGCACCTGCGCTCTGGGATGTGCTGACTGAGATTTCTCTTTTTTTCTTCATAATATTAGAAATGTTTGCACATTTATTAAAAAGGAAAAACTAAAATTTCACATAGACATAAGTATTTAGACCCTTTGTTATGGAACTTGAAATTTAGCTCTGGTGGTGTCCCATTTCTCTGGATCATCTTTGAGATGTTTCTACATCTCCATTGGAGTTTACTTGTGGGTTGATTGGACATAATTTGGAAAATCACACCCCTGTCTATAAATGTTCTCACATCTCACAATGTATATCAGAGCAAAAACTGAGCTATAAGGAGGAAATAACTGCCTGTAGAATTCAAGGATACGATTGTGTGGAGGCACAGACCTGGAGAAGGGTACAAAAACATTTCTGCTGCATCGGAAGTTCCCAAGAGCATACTAGCCTCATTATTTCTTAAATGGAAGAAGTCTGTAACAACGATAATTCTTCTTAGAGCTGGCTACCCCACCAAACTAAGTAATCAGGGGCGAAGGACTTTGGTAAGTACGGTGACCAAGAACCCAATGGTCACTTTGGCTGAGCTCCAAAGATCCTGTGTACAAATGGGAGAAACTTACAGGAGGTCAAACATCACTGTAGCACTTCACCATTCTAGGCTTTATGACAGAGTGGCTGAATGAAGCCGCTCCTCCGTAAAAAAAAAAACAAAGGAAAGTAAGAAAAAAAAAAGAAAGAAAAAAGCACCTAAAGGAGACTGTGAGAAACAAGATTGCGGACACATAAATACGGTCGTTTGAATGAGCCCTAAAAATTCAGCAGGGAACAATAGCATGCAGCACGTGTTATGAGTCTAACCACTTCTTCAGGTACAAAATAACAGTACAGCACTAAGTAAATATACATGAGGCATAGGTTCAAATTATAGCAGAGGTTTACCAACCAAACAAGATGTCCAGGAGCTCCAAACACATTTTGTTGCAAAATGTGCATTGGGGCTCCTGGGCATCTTGTTGGTTGTTAAACCTTTGCTATCATTTGAACCTATCACTCATGTATATTTACTGTTTTTTTGTGCCTAAGGATGTGGTTACTTTCATACTATGCATGCCGTATGCTATTGTTCACTATTACACTTTTCTGACTTTTTTTTATATAAAGGGTGGTCCTGGCTTACTAGACACCAGTGCCGTAGATGTATATCTGCTTTTATCTATTTTTGTATTGTATGTTTTATTTGATTGACTATACAGTAAAGATGTATTTGGTACTATGATTAGTTTGTGCATTCTGTTAGTATTTTTGCTTTCTGCTTTACGGCTGGTAGAAGTATATTAATTTAGATTACATAATATTATATCAAACATGATTTCTGCAATATGCCTATGTTTGTTAAATAGGCAGCTTGAGCTTTGAAATCTGTTGAGGATTTCTAGAGTACTTCTCTGTTAAAATGATGCAGCTCACGCTTAGCTAGTTCAGCTGCTCTCCTTGGGCACTGATATAAGAGCAATGTTTTCCACTGTAAGTTTAAATGACTTTTTAACAGTTTTATTTGCCATCTTTCAAGAGCTTTATGTATTATACAAAATGAAATGATGTTCTTCTTTTAGAAAATGTTCCTCTGATTACAATAACAACACATATGCTCACTTTAGTCATTCACCTATTCATGTGTTTCCCTTTATACAATATTTGCCGTTTATTACTAGTAATATGCAGAAATGTGAGAACAAAACCTTAAAATGAAAAGGCAAATTATGATGTTTTGGAATTTCCATAGGTTAGCGGTGCCAACTCCATACCACACAAATCTAAATAATTTTGCAAAGAATTTACACTTTGCTCATTTTGTTTTTGAAAAGATGTAGATTTTGCCCTTTGCTATGCATAGGGATGTGCTAGTATGCAACTAGTATTGAATTTACTATGAACTGGCTGCAGATTTGCAGAGAAATCTGCAATGGAAAATGTGTGATACTGTATGTATTGACAAGTGATATTTCTGTCATTACTGGTTAAGCTAAATACACACAGTGGGGTAGATTTACTAATACTGTGTAAGATTTACATAGTGCAAACTTAAGGGGCACTGTATCAAGTGAGCTGTGCCAGAAAATTGGAGTGCTTTTGCCTGTTTTATTGAGTAGGCATTTAGGGGGTTTGCACCATGCCCAGCAAATTGCATTGACTAAAGTCTGGACAAATATTTTTTGAGTTGGGACTTCATTTTTAGCCAGATTTATCATGGCAACTTTTGAACCGAAAAGTTACAAGTCACCCCCAAAAGTCGCAAGTGTACCCCAGTCCCTTGGTGGTGTACAGACTGTTGGAAACCTCTATAATAAATGATATAAATAATATGTATTTCATGTGACAAATGTAACAAGTGTTGTGGAACATTTTGTAAATTTATCACAATAAAAAACAGGATCCATGAGGGACACTCCAAAAAAATAGAAGGCAGGGGCATTATAACTATGGGAGGCATTATAACTATGAGGGACTCTACAGGAAGCCTTATGGAGGGGCCTTATTACTACTGGGCATTTTAGGGGACCTTATTACTACTGAAGGTATTTTGAGGAGCTTTATCAATACTGGAGGCAGTATGGGACATTACTACTAGTGGGGGTTCTGTGAGGGCATTATTAATACTGGGCACAATAATAAGTTTTAGCCAGAATTCAGGCACATTTGTAATAGTACATACACTACATTTAACAGTTTCCAGCATATGTGTTAAAATTATCCACAAGCCTCTATTCATTGGATGGAGGCCAAAATTGCCATTGACTTCTGTGGGGCCATTATGGGCCTGCATGCCATTTTTTTGCGATGAACAGGAAATTACAGGAGACTGCACTTCTCTATGTGGAAGATCATGGGTGACAGGTGCCACTGTATATGCTGTATCTGGAAGGAAAGAAGGGAGGGAATGAGGAAGGAAAGAAGGCAATGTATGTAGTGCTTCAGTTTCTTTTTTGTTTTTATGGACATTGCTTCATTTATTCGGTACATGTGACAGGATGGTGGCTCATTGATTAGCCCTTTTACTAGCCATTGTATGGTTTGGACAACACGTTTGTATGCTCTCCCTGTGTTTGTGTGGGTTTCATCTGGATAGTCACATTTCTTCCTCCACTCTAAATTACATAAATTACATCTACTTATGAAATGGACCTTAGCGTGTACACATATATTGGAGCCGCCTGGTATATAAACGTTCATGTTCATATGATAAAATATGTTTTATTTCCTCTTTACGGCAGCAAAGATGAGTGGAACTTCTCCCTTAAGGTCTACAGGGCCTATACATAGTGAAATCCCATTCATCTGCACCACAATCATTTTTTTTATCTTTTGTTAACAGTACAGTAAAATACAAGCAGTGGTCTTCTTAACCTGAAAAAAATAATTTGCAGTCTATCAAACGCTCAATCTGAGAAAGAAAGATTGAGCGTTTCTTATCAGAGAAGACTAAATATATTTTATGGCAGGGATTATTAAACAAAGAATGAAGGATGATTGACAACATTGGAGAATGACAATAGGAATAAAAAACTGCAAAAAGAGAATTGAATATATGGAAAGTTTTCTTAGGGTATGGCAGAAAATTCATTTCACCTTGAAAATCTGCACAGGAACTGCTGTCCTTAAACAATATTAATGTCTACATTCTATGACAAGTACTTCAAAAACTTTTTTTGGACTTTGGAAAATATGTATCAAAATAATCTGTGGATTAAGACCGATAGTGTTATCTTTTCTACAGATAATGTGGGTGTTTTTAAGCTGCGCAGGGACATAAAGATAAAAAACCCGGGGAAGAAGAAAACTTGACTTGATGACTAAGATGAAGACAGAGTGCGAAAGAAAATCAAAGTGTGAAATAGAGATCGTAGGCAAGGGAAATATTTAAAAAGATATGGAAGTTCAAGATGCATGGGAGGCATTTCTAATAAACTGGATGATGGCAGGATAATCCTGGCACATTTATCACCATAGTGCATGGAATATTGCATAGATAATGGAAGTCAGAAACACTGTTAAATAAAACAATTTCACACAAGGAGGTTAGTATTTGACAGACAAATACTTTGAGTACCGGAGACATGGTCTCACCAGTGGTGGGTAGACATATCTAGACAATTCTTCAATGCAAAGTCCGCTGAAACTATCATGAACAGAGACAGTCCAATCCTGTGCATGAAAGAAACATATTAGTTCTAGTCTATAAATCAAAAGGGAAATGAGCACAGTTAAATTATTCAGATTCTGAAATGAGAATTTGCCTAAAAGAAGACGACTGCTGAGGAAGTGACCCTTATTCTAGTGTAGACTGCGCCTTGGGCAAATCAATTGAAACAGTCTATAGATGGCAGTGACCATTAATATATAGTGTTTCGCTGGAGGAGAGAGGGTCATATTCTCTCATTAGCAGCTAATAACGTGAAATCTCATTTGTGTAATTAATAGCCATTTACTGTCATTCCTATAACCTCATATTTTAAATTACTCCATACCACAGACAAATTTTAACCGGATATTGCTGCTAGTATATGGAAAAAAAAATAACACATCTCCAGTATGGAGAAATAAATATTGAGGTATTCTTGCAAAGCTGTAAAGGTTTATGCTGATGAATTCACATACTCAATATGCAGTGAATCAGTCTTTTAATGCAAGGGAATGGGGCTTAAGCATTTACCTGACAAGGACGAATATGTGTTTACAGCATTCTGTGCAGGGACCTATATGAAAAGTGACAAAAATAAGAAGCACACCAATGAACGGCGGGGCTGATGAAATAAATGCATAATGTAATCTAACAGTATATTCTAGTTGCTGTTGGTCTTGAGCAAGTGTCCTTGTCTGTCTTGATGACTCTAGGTGCATGAGCTGAAGAATGCTGCCATGATTACAACTGTTCCAGGCTTCGGCTTCTCTAATTGTTGGCACAGTGTCAGTGACAGGCGCCACCAGCTCTGCTGCACTTCCCATCAAAACACAAACACTAAATATTTATTTCCTCCAGTTACATAACCAATTATATTCCTAGCCCGAAGCTTACTATTCCCAGGCTTATTACACAGCGTTAGGATGTTTTGTAGTGGTTTATGAGCACCTCTCCATTACTTATGATAATAGGAACCCGTGATGGAAAACAGAATGATCTGGATAAATGTACTAAATAGGAAAATTCAGCGCCGCAACAGTAGAAAGAAATAATCATATAGTAATAATTATTCCAAGATTATTGTGCTGAAGGTTCAGAGCTTCTAAGACCTATATAATCACATTATAATAATGATATTTGGCAACACTGCAGAAATGGAGCTATGTTTTTTGTATGCTAATTCATAGCTAGCTGATATTATTAATCGTTACAGTATTCCATGCTGTTTCCTAATCTCATTACATTTTTAGATCGGCATTTGTTTTTGTTCTTCTATCTATCTCTCTCTCTCTCTCTAATATACATATATATGGGGCCTCAATCAGAACAATATGAATGATACTTTAGTCAGGGGCCCAGGCTACATGGAATTATTGCCTGTCAGTGCAAAAGTCAGGCATGCTCTTATAGTGGACACTTACAGCAGACCATTGTTAGTCCCTTAGCTACCATAAATACATATTTTCACCTGCAATCACATTTTGGAGGCACTGAGGGGCTTACAGAGTCCCCTCCCCATGTCAAACTCCTTGGTGAATTGCCACACAGTCAGGTTTCTTGATGCAATTTTTGAAGCAAAAATCACGAGTTGATCATAAAAGTAGAGAAAGTATAAAGGAGAGAATTCACTCTTGGTTTTGGCTTACAAAACTGCATCAGTAAACTTGACCATGTGGCTGTACCCTTAGATGCTCAGTAACTGCTGTCCCTAGGCAAATAAGCAGATGCATATTTATGTACTATAGGAAAGTGGTACTTTCTATAAGGATGTGAGCAGGCAGCACTGAGATGCGAAGCGGTTATGGGATTCTACACACAAACATAACTTTTCATCCAAATTCCATTTGTGGTCACTGGTTGCATGTCTTAATGTTGGCGGTAAGAACAGAATGCTCAGAGGAGCCCTTCATGACTGAGATGTCCAGGATGTGTTTTGTGCAAACCTATGCAAAGATGGTAATAAAAGGAGCAATATTAGTACACAGGGGTGCACCTAGCCTTTCTGCTGCCTGAGGTGAAAACTGAAACGACACCTCCCCATGCCAATTTCTTAACCTAACCCCTTTGCCACAATGAAAGCGCTTATGGCCCATGGCCCTCCCGTTGCCCCCCTCTTGCCCCTACCTGGTGCTGCCTGAGGCGATCGCCTCACCTGGCCTCATTGGTGGTGCATCCCTGTTAGTACACTATGTATTAAAATGTTGCAACTTAACTCCTGATATGTGACAGATATAGTTAGACATACACATACATTTTTCAATAGTCACTAGACTATTTTTATTGTCTAATAATATTTGTGTTTCTTTTATTTCTATGGATGTTACATTTTAGCATTATTACTAAATGCATATTTATCAAACACTATAGTACAGCAGTCTGAAATGCTACTTTTGTCATCAGAATTACAGGATGCAGGTATCAGTCTAAAAATGGATCTGAGATAGCTGTCATGGCTCCCTTCTAAACAGAAGCCATAACACTGGCATGAACTGTGCCTAATAGCACTTCCAGAAAGTCTTTCACATAAAGTGGTCTAACACATGAGGCATCAGCACCATGGTTTGTGAGTGTTCTGACAGGTATATTGGATCAATTGTCATATGGTTATATAATAGTATATATATCCCATATTATCTAGAAAGTAATACCAGCATCTATCCTGTTCTCGATAAACAAGCAACACCCTGTGAGACTCAGTAAATAATTGTATTATTTTCTTTTATTTTATTAGATAAGAGCCAAGTGGAGCCCTAAAAAATGCCTCAAAAGATTTTACAACTATAGATAGTGTATATATATATACACTAGCAGAAGGATCCGGCTTCGCCTGGGTATATTTCATTTATTTCATTTAATGTTTCTGTGTGTCGTTGCAGAGAGAAAGTCAATGCAGCTGACAGAAGTTGATTTTTACCTTCATTTTTTCAATCCCCATTGGCTGCTGAGTGGGAGGGTGCGTGACCTGACCGGGGGCATGGTTTAGCGGGACCTTGGGGGGGGGGGGGTTAAGTTCTTCTTTTGAGGGTGGCCTGAATTACAGGTAATGTGTAGCAGTGGAAGAAAACATCGCTTCGCATGGGTATATTTAATCTATTTCATTTAATGTTTCTGTGTGTCATTGCAGAGAGAAAGTCACCCTCCCTCCCACCCCTGCCCTGCAGCTGACAGAAGTTGATTTTTACAATCCCTGTTGGCTGCTGAGTGGGAGGGGCATGGCCTGAGTCGGGGCGTGGCTTAGCGAGACCTGGGGCGGGGGTTCTAAGTCCTTCTTTTGAGGGTGGCCTCAATTACAGGTCGATGGCATGGTAATTTATGAGGACACGCAATGGGTAGCAGTGGAAAAAAACATCTTTTATTACTACTGAACGGTCTTAGCCTAAAATTAGTCTAAAACATAAGTTATATTTATGGTAACCGAAATACCCCTTTAACAGTGTCATCCACAGCGCTCTGCCCCTTTAAAGCAGTGAATAGAAATGGCTGTGTTGTTAGTTAACTGAGCTCCTCAGCTGGCTGCTAATTACCTGGCTGTGTTGTTATGGAAACCTACCCTCCCTATGTGTGTCTGTGCAGAGAATGGCAGTTGGGGTTTAAAACCAAAGCACCCAGGCTAATATTGGCTAATGCAGGTCATATTTTGGGAATATCTCGGGAACAGTATGTCCTAGAGAGCTGAGACCTGGTCTAAAACCTTCCCGGACACCTGATGTACATGTGTGCCGAATTTGGTGAAAATCGGTCCAGTAGTTTGGTCGCGCATAGAGAACAGACAGACGGACAGACAGACAGACAGACACACTCATTTTTATAATATTAAGAGATATATATATGCAGTACAGACCAAAAGTTTGGACACACCTTCTCATTCAAAGAGTTTTCTGTATTGTAAATTCACACTGAAGGCATCAAAACTATGAATTAACACATGTGGAATTATATACTTAACAAAAAAGTGTGAAACAACTGAAAATATGTCTTATATTCTAGGTTCTTCAAAGTAGCCACCTTTTGCTTTGATTACTGCTTTGCACACTCTTGACATTCTCTTGATGAGCTTCAAGAGGTAGTCACCTGAAATGGTATTCCAACAGTCTTGAAGGAGTTCCCAGAGATGCTTAGCACTTGTTGGCCCTTTTGCCTTCACTCTGCGTTCCAGCTCACCCCAAAAATCTCGATTGGTTTCAGGTCTGGTGACTGTGGAGGCCAGGTCTAGCACCCCATCACTCTCCTTCTTGGTCAAATAGCCCTTACACAGCCTGGAGGTGTGTTTGGGGTCATTGTCCTGTTGATAAATAAATGATGGTCCAACTAAACGCAAACCGTATGGAATAGCATGCCGCTGCAAGATGCTGTGATAGCCATGCCGGTTCATTATGCCTTCAATTTTGACTAAATCCCCAACAGTGTCACCAGCAAAGCACCCCCACACCATCACACCTCCTCCTCCATGCTTCACAGTGGGAACCAGGCATGTAGAGTCCATCCGTTCACCTTTTCTGCATCGCACAAAGACACGGTGGTTGGAACCAAAGATCTCAAATTTGGACTCATCAGACCAAAGCACAGATTTCCACTGGTCTAATGTCCATTCCTTGTGTTCTTTAGCCCAAACAAGTTTCTTCTGCTTGTTGCCTGTCCTTAGCAGTGGTTTCCTAGCATCTATTTTACCATGAAGTCCTGCTGCACACAGTCTCCTCTTAACAGTTGTTGTAGAGATGTGTCTGCTCTAGAACTCTGTGTGGCATTGACCTGGTCTCTAATCTGAGCTGCTGTTAACCTGCGATTTCTGAGGCTGGTGCCTTGGATGAACTTATCCTCCGCAGCAGAGGTGACTCTTGGTCTTCCTTTCCTAGGGCGGTCCTCATGTGAGCCAGTTTCTTTGTAGCGCTTGATGGTTTTTGCGACTGCAATTGGGGACACTTTCAAAGTTTTCCCATTTTTTCGGACTGACTGACCTTCATTTCTTAAAGTAATGATGGCCACTCGTTTTTCTTTACTTAGCTGCTTTTTTCTTGCCATAATACAAATTCTAACAGTCTATTCAGTAGGACTATCAGCTGTGTATCCACCTGACTTCTGCCCAACACAACTCATGGTCCCAACCCCATTTATAAGGCAAGAAATCCCACTTATTAAACCTGGCAGGGCACACCTGTGAAGTGAAAACTATTTCAGGTGACTACCTCTTGAAGCTCATCAAGAGAATGCCAAGAGTGTGCAAAGCAGTAATCAAAGCAAAAGGTGGCTACTTTGAAGAACCTAGAATATAAGACATATTTACAGTTGTTTCACACTTTTTTGTTAAATATATAATTCCACATGTGTTAATTCATAGTTTTGATGCCTTCAGTGTGAATCTACAATTTTCATAGTCATGAAAATACAGAAAACTCTTTGAATGAGAAGGTGCGTCCAAACTTTTGGTCTGTACTGCATATACTAGCAGAAGGACCCGGCTTCGCCTGGGTATATTTTGTCTATTTCATTTAATGTTTCTGTGTGTCGTTGCAGAGAGAAAGTCAAAGCAGCTGACAGAAGTTGATTTTTACCTTCATTTTTTCAATCCCCATTGGCTGGGGAGTGGGAGGGGGCATGACCTGACCAGGTCGGGGGCGTGGTTTAACGGGACCTTGGGGGGGTGCTTTTAAGTCCTTCTTTTCAGGGTGACCCGAATTATAGGTCAATACCATGGTAATTTATGAGGAAACACAGTGGATAGCAGTGGAAGAAAACATCGCTTCGCACGGGTATATTTAATCTATTTCATTTAATGTTCGTGTGTGTCGTTGCAGAGAGAAATTCACCCTCCCTCCCACCCCTGCAGCTGACAGAAGTTGATTTTTACCTTCAATTTTTCAATCTCCATTGGCTGCAGAGTGGGAGGGGTTGTGGCCTGACTGAGTCGGGGGTGTGACGTAGCGAGACCTGGGGCGAGGGTTTTAAGTCCTTCTTTTGAGGGTGGCCAGACTTATAGGTCGATGCCATGATGATTTATGAGGACACGCAATGGGTAGCAGTGGAAGAAAACATCTTTTATTACTACTGAACGGTCGTAGTCTAAAATTAATCTATTTCATCTAATGTTTCTGTGTGTCGTTGCAGAGAGAAATTCAACCTCCCACCCCTGCAGCTGACAGAAGTTTATTTTTACCTTCATTTTTTCAATCCCCGTTGGCTGCGGAGTGGGAGGGGGCAGACAGAGTTTGGGACGTGGCTTAGCAAGACCTGGGGCAGGGGTTTTAAACCTTTTTTTAGGGTGGCCTGAATTAAAGGTCGATGCCATTGTAATTTATGAGGACACGCAATGGGTAGCAGTGGAAACAAACATCTTTTATTACTACTGAACGGTCTTAGTCTAAAATTAGTCTAAAACATAAGTTATATTTCTGGTAACTGGAATACCCCTTTAACAGTTTCATCCACAGAGCTCTGCCCCTTTAAAGCAGTAAATAGAAATGTCTGAGCTCCTCAGCTGGCTGCTAATTACCTGGCTGTGTTGTTATGGAAACCAGACCACCAAGTGTGTCTGTGCAGAGAATGGCAGTTGGAGTTTAAAACCAAAGCTCCCAGGCTAATATTGGCTAATGGAGATCATATTTTGGGAATATCTCGGGAACAGTACGTCCTAGAGAGCTGAGACCTAGTCTAAAACCTGATGTACCTGTGTGCCGAATTTTGTGAAAATCGGTCCAGTAGTTTGTTCGCGCAAAGAGAACAGACGGACAGACAGACAGACAGAAACTCATTTTTATATATAAGATATATATATATATATACTAGCAGAAAGACGCGGCTTCGCCTGGGTATATTTCATTTAATGTTTCTGTGTGTCGTTGCAGAGAGAAAGTCAGTGCAGCTGACAGAAGTTGATTTTTACCTTCATTTTTTCAATCCCCATTGGCTGCGGAGTGGGAGGGGTCATGACCTGACCGGGTCGGGGGCGTGGTTTACCGGGACCTTGGGGGGGGGGTGCTTTTAAGTCCTTCTTTTCAGGGTGGCCTGAATTATAGGTCAATGCCATGGTAATTTGAGGAAACACAGTGGGTAGCAGTGGAAGAAAACATTGCTTTGCACGGTTATATTTAATCTATTTCATTTAATGTTTCTGTGTGTCGTTGCAGAGACAAAGTCATCCTCCCTCCCACCCCTGCAACTGACAGACGTTGATTTTTACCTTCAATTTTTTAATCTCCATTGGCTGTGGAGTGGGAGGGGGTGTGGCCTGACCGAGTCGGGGGTGTGACGTAGCGAGACCTGGGGCGGGAATTTTAAGTCCTTCTTTTGAGGGTGGCCAGAATTATAGGTCGATGCTATGGTAATTTATGAGGACACGCAATGGGTGGCAGTGGAAGAAAACATCTTTTATTACTACTGTACGGTCTTAGTCTAAAATTAGCATATTTCATCTATTTCAATGTTTCGGCGTTTCAGCAGCTCTCTGTTGTTTGTGACATACCCTGTCAAATTGGAGATGGGCTTGGGTCTGCTGCGGAGTTTCAGCAGCTCTCTGTTTTTTGTGACATACCCTTTCAGACTGGAGACGGGCTTGGGTCTGCTGGGGAGTTTCAGCAGCTAGCTGTTGTATGTGACATACCCTGTCAGATTGGAGACGGGCTTGGGTCTGCTGGGGAGTTTCAGCAGCTCGCTGTTTTTTGTGAGATACCCTGTCAGATTGGAGATGGGCTTGTGTCTGCTGGGGAGTTTCAGCAGCTCGCTGTTGTTTGTCCCATACCCTGTCAGATTGGAGACGGGCTTGGGTCTGCTGGGGAGTTTCAGCAGCTCCCTGTTGTTTGTGACATACCCTGTCAGATTGGAGACGGGCTTGGGTCTGCTGGGGAGTTTCAGCAGCTCGCTGTTGTTTGTGACATACCCTGTCAGATTGGAGACGGGCTTGGGTCTGCTGGGGAGTATCAGCAGCTCGCTGTTTTTTGTGACATACCCTGTCAGAATGGAGACGGGCTTGGGTTTGCTGAGAGTTTTCATTATCTCGAGCAGCAGCCATGGGTTTTGCTGCAGGAGTCTTGCGTCCAACAGCAGTTTTCCTTTTTGGAGGCATGAATAGTTTAAAAGCGTTTCAGTTTATAAGAATGCTGACATCCAGTATGGCAGTCCAGTATAGGTACAGTCTATTTATGGCTATGTTGTTATGGAAACCTGGTAAATTAAATGTGAACTTGGCTGATACACATCATATGAGTGAATATTTAAGGACCTGCGAACTGCTATTGACTAATACAGTAGCTTGGTTGCTATAGAAACCTGGTCTATAGCTGTGTGCACATGGAGAGAGAGAGTAAGGACCTGTGAGCTTCTATTGGCTGATAAGGGACATGGCAGTTGGGACCCGGCTTTGCCTGGGTATATTTCATCTATTTCATTTAATGTTCCTTCCAACCCATTCCTGTAGCTGACAGAAGTTGATTTTTACCTTCATTTTTTCAATCCCCATTGGCTGCAGAGTGGGAGAGGGCGTGGCCTGACCGGGGGCGTGGTTTAGCGGGACCTTGGGGGGGGTGTTTGCTTTTAAGTCCTTTTATGCCCCATTCACACGACCGTATGAATGGGGCCATATCTATCCGCAAAATTGCCGGAATATATGCGGCCCCATTCACCTCTATGGGGACGGGAGCCGCGGCATGGAGCTAGCTCCGTGCCGCGGGTCTTTTGAAGCATGTCCTATTCTTGTCCGTGTGCACGGACAAGTATAGGCATTTTCAATGGGGCCGCACGGCGTGTGTTCTGAGCGCTGCGGAACACACGCCGGGCGGCTCCCGTATATTTGAGGGTCCGCAATAATGCGGACCCACAAATATACGGTCGTATGAATGGGGCCTTAGTGGAAGAAAACATCTTTTATTACTACTGAACAGTAGTAGTCTAATATTAGTCTATTTCATCTAATGTTTCTGTGTGTTGTTGCAGAGAGAAACTCACCCTCCCACACCTGCAGCTGGCAGAAGTTTATTTTTACCTTCATTTTTTCAATCCCCATTGGCTGCAGAGGGGGGAGGGGGCGTGGCCTGACAGAGTTGGGTTGTGGCTTAGTGAAACCTGGAGCAGGTGTTGTAAGTCCTTCTTTTGAGAGTGGTGTGAATCACAGGTCGGTGCCATGGTAATTTATGAGGACACGCAATGGGTAGCAGTGGAAGATTTACTACTGAACGGTCATAGTCTAAAATTAGTCTAAAACATAAGTTATATTTATGGTAACCAGAATACCCCTTTAACAGTATCATCCACAGCGCTCTGCCCCTTTAAAGCATTGAATAGAAATGACTGGATTATTACCTGAGATCCTCAGCTGGCCCATTGACTGCAGAGGGGGGAGGGGGTGTGGCCTGACAGAGTTGGGGTGTGGCTTAGTGAAACCTGGGCAGGTGTTGCAAGTCCTTCTTTTGAGAGTGGTGTGAATCACAGGTCGGTGCCATGGTAATTTATGAGGACACGCAATGGGTAGCAGTGGAAGATTTACTACTGAACGGTCATAGTCTAAAATTAGTCTAAAACATAAGTTATATTTATGGTAACCGGAATACCCCTTTAACAGTATCATCCACAGCGCTCTGCCCCTTTAAAGCATTGAATAGAAATTACTGGATTGTTACCTGAGATCCTCAGCTGGCTGCTAATTACCTGGCTGTGTTGTTATGGAAACCTGCCCTCCCTGTGTGTGTCTGTGCAGAGAATGGCAGTTGGGGTTTAAAACCAATGCTGTCAGGCTAATATTGGCTAATGCAGGTCATATTTTGGGAATATCTCGGGAACGATATGTCCTAGAGAGATGAGAGCTGGTCTAAAACCTTCCCGGGCACCTGATGTACCTGTGTGCCGAATTTGGTGAAAATCGGTCCAGTAGTTTGGTCGCGCATAGAAAACAGACAGACAGACAGACAGAAACTCATTTTTATAATATTAAGAGATATATATGTAGAGAGAGAGAGAGCGAGAGAGAGAAAGAGGGAGAGAGAGCGAGCGAGAGAGAGAGAGAGAACATACATTAAAGGGTTTCTGTCACCATATTTGGGCATATCAAACAGGATGACATTTGCAATGTCCAAATGTCACCTGATGCCCAATCTGGTATTCTTTTTTCTTTTGGTGCCCCGTTTTTGTAAAAAATGCACTTTTATTTTATGCTATTTAGGCTTACTAGGTGCAAGGGGCGGTTACCCTGCACCTAGTAAGCGCCGTTTGCCCACCTCTTGTCATACCTCCGTTCTCTTGATTGACAGGGCCAGGCAGCTCGCTCGATCTGCTGCCGGCCCTGTCCGCGCTTCAAATCCCGCGCCTGCACCGTGCGGAATAAAATCGGCACAGGCGCAGTGAGTGCCGCTGGCCGTCGGGCTCCCGCTCTCACTGCGCCTGCGCCGATTTTATTCCGCACGGCGCAGGCGCGGGATTTGAAGCGCGGACAGGGCCGGCAGCAGATCGAGCGAGCTGCCTGGCCCTGTCAATCAAGAGAACGGAGGCGTGACAAGAGGTGGGCAAATGGCGCTTACTAGGTGCAGGGTAACCGCCCCCTGGCACCTAGTAAGCCTAAATAGCATAAAATAAAAGTGCATTTTTTACAAAAACGGGGCACCAAAAGAAAAAAGAATACCAGATTGGGCATCAGGTGACATTTGGACATTGCAAATGTCATCCTGTTTGATATGCCCAAATCTGGTGACAGAAATCCTTTAAATGTTAGCCTTTCTAAACTTCATCCTATTTCACCAACTTCCCACCCAGAGGTCTGTGACCCACTATCATTTCCCCTATAAAATTAGCTCCAACTTGAATCTCAATCCTTGAAAAAAAAACCTTTTCCAGCACTCGGAACATATTTTTACCTGTATCCAGCCATTGAATATACAGTAGGTTCTTCCACTGTTTCCCAACGTCTACCATAAATGGAATACACACAGAGATCCACTTGGCCAACATTACTTTCTTGACAGATAGAACAAGTAAATGTACAAACTCAGAAAGCTGTCTATTTCCTTCTCTGGATATATAGTAAAAAAATGCATAACTGCAAGACAATTCCATAAACAATGTGTCAGGTCTTCCTTACTCCTTCCACATTTCCAGCATTCTTACCTGTAAATTAAAACGTGTTTCTCAAACAGCTTACTGAATGCCCTATAAGCTACCTAATATTCCATTACATTTTCCTGATAAGCTCAGCTACAGTGACTTTATGGACCCATGGCCATCCTTTTAATCAATGCCTCAATTCATTTTTCATTTGATAACATCTGTGGACCATTTTTTAATTATATTCCCCATATAAAAATACATTCTTCAATGACTACTTTCTTCAACATCCTTTTTATAAATTATATGGAGGGGTTACCCCATGAACATTTCCAGGTCTACTTTCTTCCTTGCCACATCTACCACCTATAAAAATTGGCTACTTTCCTTCTGAGAGTGTTCCTTCACCTGGGCAAATGTAAGGAGGCACTGACAAGTACAAGACAGCATTTCTGTTTTTGTGTATTACGCATCTATTAATGCCAATTTAATTTAAATGAATTTGGCTGTAGAGGAAAGGGCATAGAAATTTAAAGTTGAAAAGTTGCTTACAAGTTCTCAGATTACGGCATAGTCAGATAAAGTAAAGCAGGTGTCATTTTGCATGTACAGATTCCATCAACTAAGCGCTAATCAAGATAGACAAGATATGGTTTATTCCTGAGGGCCATCTGCTGCAGCAGACACCACTTAAAGCTTCATGCTGTGCTAATTATCAGTCATTTCACAAACTTTCTGAGGAGGTGACTGGCATTTCAAAAGCTTCCCCTCTCGCCCCTGAAGAGATTTAATAATCAAAATACTTAGTGTGATAGTGGCTAAAACCTAAATTGATCATAAAGTCATGCCAATAATTCTACTTAATGGATTCTTCATGGGTCTGCTGCTCTGTATATCTCTGTATGATTGGTGCATCCTACTTATGTTCTTCAGTGTTCCCTATAATAAACAAGGAAAAGGATAAAATTACAAAACAAATTACCTAATAGTTAACATACGGGGGATATTTACTAATGCTTTAATGCTACTATTGTGGCATAAAAAAGTCGCAAATAATGGCGCACACCATATTTGCGCTATAATTTGTGACTTTTCTGAAGTGGCAAGAATAGGAATGGGGCATAGCAAGAGAGGGTGGGGCTTAACACTGCCCGCTGGATTTGTTATAACTTTTGCCAGAAACTACCATAAGTTATAGCTCAAGTCTATGTCAGTTACTAGCTGGCATAGACTTAAAGAGGCCCACTCCCCAATCATGATTTAATAGCCCCATGTAATAACAATTCTGGATAATCTATTCTTATAGCTCTATGTTGTGCCATTCCTTTATTATTCCTATTAGAAGTTGTGAATGAATTGCTATTTGCCTTCAGTAAGGGTACAGAGGGGAGGTGACCAGTTGGGGGTGTGTATCTGCACAGTCTGGAAATGGCAGCACTGATTGGATAGAGTGAGACTGTGCAGGTACAAACCCCCAAGTGGTTACCTCCCCTCTGTACCCTTACTGCAGACTGCTAGCAGTTAATTCATAACTTCTAGTAGAAATAAAAAAAGAAATGGTACAACATAGAGCCATAAGAATGGATGCTCCAGAATTGTTAGTACATGGGGAATGCATGAAGCTATTAAAACAGGAATGTCAGGAGTGGTGACAGGTCCTCTTTAAGTTTATGGCGCAGAGATGCGATTACCTTATTAGGAGGCACCTGCCTCATAATAAATTAGGTGCATCTTACTCCAGCACAGGTTGATCAAGACTGGTGCATGAGAAGGCCAGTCTTGATAAATCTCCCCCATAGTATTTTTCAACCTATAGACAATAACCTTGCGTAACATGTATGGACCAATTAATAGTTTTCTAGGATTACTATGGTTTTTAACAGATATGCTCATGCTTAACTAATCTTTTCCATCCTTTTTTCAATTTGGAACCATGATGCACCTCTCCTTTCTCTACCACAGTTGCAAGACCGCCACTAACAATGTCCAGCTAGCTTATAGCTTCTCTCACCCAGCTAGTTACATAGACACTCCCCTATCACTGTCCCAGTATGGACACATAATCAAAGGAAATAAGAGTGAGCTGACAGCCGTCAATGGAAGATCAGAGAAATAAAGGTAAAAGGAATACATTACAAAATTACAGTTACTTTCATAAATGATTATTTTAAAGGATGCTGATGCAAACCAGAAAACCCCTCTGAGGTTCCTTTATTCAATATTTGGTGTAAAGTCCATTCAATCATCATATAACATAAAGGCATGCCATCAGTAAACTGTTCTCCTCAGCTGTCATTTGTTGGTGGTTAAACCTAAAAAAATCAAATGTGAGTTACAAAACAATCAGGCCACATTATTTTACTAATCAATACAGAAATCCGGGTAATTTCAAACAGTTCAATTGCTTTTTCTTATACCTGTATAAGCAGAACAAGAAACTTAGAGTTAGGGTAGTTCCAATAAGGACATATTTCCTCTTCGTGGCTCATATTAATACTTCCCATACACATCCTTGTGCACGTGTGTAAACATATTCTTTCATCATATTCTTACATGCTCATGAAAAAGTTGTGTCATTTGTAATATATAACTTTTCTACAGTGACACCTATTGGGAATCAATATCTTAAATGTACATCAGTGACCCTCACCCTTGTTCTTTCCCTTGTTTTGAAAACAATGCTAGTCACCATGACATTTGCCTTGTCTATCAACTTTGACCTATGGCTGTATCTAAAGATATTTTTTGTTGTCCGCTTCTGTTTTAGTTGTCAGAGATGTCTGACCAATAAACGTATGGCTTGTTACCCCTGTGTAGTTAATTCTTATTATAGTGAAGGTTTTCTTGAAAACCAGGTAGTATCTTTTTATGCTCACTTCCTCAGTTTAGTGAGTAAGCATGGTTGTTGTTTTGGAGGTTCCACTGAGTTTTATATCTCATGTTTGGTTGTGACAAGTTATTGGGTAGTTGTCACTAGTGGGGTATTGTGCCCTATTCTCTTCAATATTTTTTTGATTAATGATCTTGAAGAAGGCTTGCACAGTAAAATATGATTTTTTGCAGACAACACTAAATTGTGTAAAGTAATTAACATGGAAGAGGACAGTACACTGCTACAGATGGATCTGGCTATGTTGGAGGCTTGGGCAGAAAAGTTGCAGATGAGGTTTAACACTGATAAATATAAGGTTATGCTCATGGGAAGGAAAAATACAAGTCACCAATACATACTAAATGGTAAAACACTGGGTAACACTGACATGGAAAAGAACAGCAAACTAAACTATAGAAACCAGTGTCAGGCAGCTGCTGCCAAGGCCAATAAGATAATGGGTTGTGTCAAAAGGGGCATAGGTTCCCGTTAGAGATGAACGAATCATCCAAAATTTGCTTTGGCGAATAATTGACGAATTTCTGACAAGATTCATTCTTAATACGAATTTATTCGGTCGAATTTGCATTTAAAAATAATTGTTGTTTTGCGAAAATTCCTGCACAAATTACAAACATACAGTCAGCATTGTTAAAAGTACGCAATACTTAAGCATTAGCGTACAAAGTGCGTACGAATCCTTAACGTACTATTGACTCGTGATTGCGTCATATGCACGAGGCTAGGCCACGGCATACAGTCTTTAACCCCTTCCCGACTGCCATACGGCTATATACGTCCTATCTGCACATGCCCCGTGCAGATAGCACGTATATACACGTGCAGGCAGCGCTTTAATCCCAGCGCTGATCAGCGCTGGGATTAAAGCTCCTGCTCCTGCAATCTAGCAGGAGCAGGTCGGGTCCCTGCTCACAGACAGAGCGGGGACCCTGGGGAGAAGACAGGAGCGGTTTATTACCGCTTCTGCCTTCTCCTGTGCCGGAGGAGAGCCTTACCTGAAGGCATGCCGGAGGGAGCAGGAAGCGGCAGAGCCTCTTCCTGTGTTAGTCCCGGCGGGTCACGTGACCGCCGGGTGTCTCGGTCTAAGAGCAGAGCTGCAGGGTCTAAGGAGACCCTGATCAGCTCTGCCTGTGTGTAATGAGCCCCCAGGGGGCTGTTTTCCCCTGTAACTGGGGCTCCTGTGGATGCCCCAGTTACAGTGGAAATAGTGGGGGGGGGGAAAAAAAAAGTAATTAAAAAAAAAAAAAATCAATGTCCTCCAGAGGTCTTTTAATGACCTCCTGGGGGACATATTATGTGCCAAAAATAAATTTAATATAAAGTTAAAAAAATTATAATAAAAATACAAATAAAAAATGTAAAAAAAAAAAATTACAAATGCAGTCGCCAGCGGAAACCGTCACCATATTCGCCCCGTTCAATAAAACATATACATGTTATATATCAAAACGGTCACCAAATAGGGAACCTATTGAAATAATTAATTTTTGTGTCAGTTTTAATATTTAAGAAAAAAAAAGCTATAATTAAAAAAATGTACTTTTTTTTTAATAAGAATTAGCAGTTTGCCTCAAAATGAAACCTAAAATATAAAAAAAATCTCTAAAAAAAACATTCTAATAAAAAGTCCTAAGTGTCAAGTAAAAAAAATTGCAAAAATTATTTTGGTAGTCAAACAAATAAAAAAATTCGGGTCACTAAACCAACACGTACACAAAATCAAAAAAAGTTGCCTGGACATTCAGGCCATTTTTAGGCCCGGTCATGAAAGGGTTAAAGGCAGTCCATATGAGCTAGAAAAGTAAGGTGCTAGCTATCCGGCTAAGTGCATAATTTACTGAAAAACACCGTACAATAAGTGCATAATAGGACACATTGCAGTACCTGAAAAAGAATACACACAATGGGCTGAAGTGCTTGAACGTTGCTGAACCTGTAAAAACATTATTGCTAAAATACAAAAAAAGAATACCACTGCAAACTCAAAGCTCTTTAGATGCAAGTAAAAAATCTTTTTATTATGACATGTTCTCCATGTATTATATGCAAAAGGAAATTAACAAAATGCCTTTAAAGTGGTTGGCCACCCTAAGTATCAAAAATCCAAAATTCCCCCAGACAATAGCCAACACTATGAAGTATTTCTCAGGTGACGTGTACTGGGTGTACGTGATTTATCTAACCTGTTCACCATGACACACTTCCCTGGAGGAGCTCCCTCAGACAGGCTGTGTGGGAGAAGCAGCTGCAAAGTGAAAGTAACAATCCCAGCATGCACTGCAGCAAGCATGTCTAGAGGAGAAGTCACATGACCTCCCTGCCCACCTGTGTTCCCATAGAGACAAGAGCCCCTTAGATAATATCAATAACCCAGTTATCAGTGAATAACTGTTGTACAGACATAGCAATATAAATATATATAATAAAGAACGCCCCAGTCCCAACAGTAAAGGAGGGGGGGGGGGTGTTACCCTTTTCATAAATTTGCTGTGGGGCCCAGTCATTTCTAGTTGTGCCACTGGATGTAAGCCAAAAACAGAATGAGGGGGGAAGGTTATCATTTCCCTTGTTCCTAAAAAGTGGTGTTAAAAAGTTGCAAACTGTGGGACAGATTTATCAAAACTGGTGTAAAGGAAAACTGGCTTGGTTGCCCATAGCAACCAATCAGATTCCACCTTTCATTTTTCAAAGCACCTTTGGGAAATGAGGTGGAATCTGATTGGTTGCTATGGGCAACTAAGCCAGTTTTCCTTTACAGGAGTTTTAATAAATCTCCCTCTATGTGTTTGCAAATTTTTAACTGCACTTTTTTTTTTTTTAAAGGGCGTGACAATGGGAGAGACCGGGCGTGACCAGTCACCCCAACAAATTTATGTTCATTTTCACCAGTTTTCTGACTCAAATGAAGCCAGAAATCTATGGCAGCTCTGAGCTGTCAGATTTCTGTTTAGGTGCACGGACTGCACAAATCGATCTGCTGACATACAGAGGAGCCTCCTGTCTATCATCATACGACCTGCTCCCAGCTGACAACCCATCAATCATCTATGAATATATGACTACCCTTCATCTGGGGGAAAAAGGAAAATGAGTGTAGTCAAATAGCTATATATAACATACAGGGGGGTCACAAGTCACTATATATAATGTACATGGGGTCACACATCATTATATATAATGTACAGGGGGTCACACATCACTATATATAATGTACAGGGGGGTCACACATCACTATAATGTACAGGGGGTCACACATCACTATATATAATGTACAGGGGGGGGTCACACATCACTATATATAAAGTACAGGGGGGTCACAAGTCACTATAATGTACAGGGGGTCACACATCACTATATATAATGTACAGGGGGGGGTCACACATCACTATATATAAAGTACAGGGGGGTCACAAGTCACTATATGTAAAGTACAGGGGGTCACACATCACTATATATAATGTACAGGGGGTCACACATCATTATATATAATGTACAGGGGGGGGTCACACATCTGTATATACAGTATAAAGGGGTCACTGTACAGGGGTTCACAGATCTCTGTATGCAGTGGTGGGGGGTCACACAACAGTATATACAGTGTATGGTGCCCTTCATCTGGGGAAAAAGGAAAATGAGTGTAGTCAAATAGCTATATATAACATACAGGGGGGTCACAAGTCACTATATATAATGTACATGGGGTCACACATCATTATATATAATGTACAGGGGGTCACACATCACTATATATAATGTACAGGGGGGGGGTCACACATCACTATATATAATGTACAGGGGGTCACCATCACTTATAATGTACAGGGGGTCACACATCACTATATATAATGTACAGGGGGGGGTCACACATCACTATATATAATGTACAGGGGGGGTCACACATCACTATATATAAAGTACAGGGGGGTCACAAGTCACTATATGTAAAGTACAGGGGGTCACACATCATTATATATAATGTACAGGGGGGGTCACACATCTGTATATACAGTATAAAGGGGTCACTGTACAGGGGTTCACAGATCTCTGTATGCAGTGGTGGGGGGTCACACAACAGTATATACAGTGTATGGTGGTGGTGTCAACTATTACTGTATACAGGGGGTCACACATTACTATATACAGTATAAAGTGGTGATCACATATCACTGTATTGGGGGCATCATATATCACTATATACAGTGTGCAGGAAGGAGAGGGCACATATTTACAGATGACATCAGTGACTGCTGCTGAAATCACTGACCTCAGCCATACTGACAGCTCAGAAGGGGTTAAAGCTCCTGACCTGTTGGTCTGGCTGGAATAAACATGTCTGTGATAAGATCACATTGCAGAGTGGTCATAGACAGGACAGACACTAGGATTGCTCACACTTTGTTGTCCACAGCACCTTTCTGGCTCTGCTACATCACTGCAGTCAGTGAGTTACATCACAGATTCTCCTCTCTTCCTCTTGCAAAGTTTCTTCATTTCAGCTTCTAACAAGTTTCTCTGCTAAGCCCCTTCAGCCCTGTATAGTCAGGACTGAAGTCACAGCAGAAGGAAACTTCTCTGACACAAGCAGGGTGCCTTTAGGACCCAGAAGCAGCACACTCCTTCCATGGACTAGAGCATGTGCAGGCATGGACCAGGCAGGGAGCTATGAGAGAAGCACAGAGGGGGCATGGCTGCCAATAGCAAAGGAACCAGGCAGATCTGCTGCAGAAGATATATGAGGAAGCTTATTGTCTGCCTGCTTTCTTTACAGTTTTAATAAGTGCTAATAAAGTGGCCAACCCCTTTAAAGGGTTATTCTCATTTTAGACAATGGGGGCATATCGCTAGGATATGCCCCCATTGTCTTATAGGTGCGGGTCCCACCGCTGGGACCCGCACCTATATCGAGAACGGAGCCCCCGAAGTGAATGAGGGCGCACTGCGCATGCGCAGCCCGGCTCCCATTCATTCCTATGAGCGGCGCGGGGAGCTGTGCCTGGTGGTGGCCGGACCCCCGGAAACCTGGGGTCCTCCAGGCGCATCGCTCCCCGCTCCGTTCTGGCTATAGGTGCGGGTCCCAGCGGTGGGACCCGCACCTATAAGACAATGGGGGCATATCCTAGCGATATGCCCCCATTGTCTAAGATGAGAATACCCCTTTAAGGTAAAATGACTGTAGGTATATTGACGTTTCGGTCACATCCAGACCTTGGTCACAATAGTAACAGGTAAGGCAGAATGTGGGCTTGATGGAGGGCCCCTGTGGACAGCGTGTATGCGCTGCAGGGGAGATGAGGCAAGTGCCCCCGTAGCGCACGTAGGCAGCGCACGCGTTTTGCGCCTGCTGGTTCCTCCAGCTGTGTATTCCACCTGATCCCCCACGTACAGGCTGTGACGGGGTTGGGGCAGGTACTGCCGTTTCACTGACCTATCATCCGCCAGAAAGCCAGAGCCTCGCTCCACTGAAATCCATAGGACGGTTCCCTTTCGCCGCTCCAGTTTAGGGTCTCCTGGTCTCGGATGGTCCAGTACTTGAATAGTCCTCCACCGCATTCTTGTAGTCCCATAGGGTCTGGGCGTGGGCCGTCACTGATGTAGGCACAATGGGATTCTGCCACATGGAATGTGTTGTTGTTGCTCTCCTCCTGGGCGGCGAAGTGGACGCTCCAGGCACCTCTGCCACACCAGCCGGCAAGGTGAATATCGAGTCAGGAGCAGAGAGGTGAGACTGTCTTGCACAATTGTGATGCTCTGATCTCTGGAGCAGGCAGTGGTTCGGGGTACTCGTTACCAAACACCATCTCCCCCCACTTTGGTCGCAGTTGTTTCGCCATGCTGTGGTATCTTGTTCACCGCTCGCTAGAACTAGAGAGGAGGGCGGAGTAATAAAGGTGGAGTCTTCACTCCCTATACGTGCAAACAGTTAGTTCCCGGTGGTCCGAGCTGGTTTTTTCTGCTTCTGAGCGGGGCTTATCTTCATTTTCCCGCTTCGGGGAGCCAGGGGCGGGGGGACCAAGAAGAATGTCTATGTTGCGTACGTTGCGTACGTTGCGTACGTAGCGTTAGTGTTCAAAATTTTAAGATCGTTTACGAATAATACGAAGCAAATCTGAAAAAATCCAGATTCGCTTCGGAGTAGGAAAAATGAAGGATTCAATACGAATCTACGAAGCGGCGAATAGATTCGCTCATCTCTAGTGCCTGTGATGAGAACATAGACCTACCACTTTACAAATTACTAATCAGACCATACATGGAGTACTGTGTACAGTTCTGGGTTCCTGTCAACAAAGCAGACATAGCAGAGCTAGAGAGGATTCAGAGAAGGGCAACTACATAACTGTAATGGGTGGACTACAGTACCCAGAAATCCCAAATAAGGGTTATTTAGTTTAGAACAACGAAGACTGAGGAGAGATACTGACCTGCGGTTCTATCAGCATTCCAGGGATGTGGCCTGTACCCCTTTGATTGGCACCTAAGTTCCAGAGACCAGGTTCTCCATCTCATACTTCTTCCCCAGCTACTAGACCAGAGCCTATGCAGATGCACAGGGTCAAGCTAAAAGAGGAGGAAAGCATACACAGGCATACTAAAAATCTGCATATATATTGTGGAGAAAAGGGTCACTATGCCTGCACCTGTCCTCTCAAGCTGGGAAACTCCAGAGCTAAGGGTCAGTACGAGAGGATATGCTAGGTGAAGATCAGTCCTCTCCATGAATGACCTTACCATTAACCATGTCTTTTCCTGGTACTCGGTTCACCGTTTTGGCCATCTTGGATTCCACTTTGGCACGCAATTTCCTATATCAGGCCAGTGTAAATCAGTGTCAGATACCTATGCTTGAGAGACCTTTGGTGGTAACAACCGTTGATGGGAGGTTCAAGCCCATGAATTGGCAAGTGTGTGCACTCCACTCTAAGAAGATCTCTCTGCCAGTCTTTCCAAACTCCTCTAGTTTTCTGCTGCTGGGACTACCCTGGCCAAGTCTACATAATCCAGTTCTAGATCGGAAGTCCAGAGAGAGTCTATGTTGGAGATCAACATTCCAATTGCCTGATCTCTGTACAGCCAGTTCAACATCCACCTGTATGTCAAAATCTGCAAAACTTACCAGTAGTTTATCACAGTTTTGCTGACCTCTTCAACAAAAAGGAGACCAAGTCTTTGCCTTCTTATTGTCCAAAATTGACCTAGTCCCTGGTTCCACTCCTCCTCAAGGTTGTGTTTACCCTCTTTCTGTGCATGATACCCAAGCTATGTCCAAGTATATAATGTGAAATTTATAAAGGGGTTTCATACGTAAATCCTCTACACCGTCCTTTGTAAATAGAAAAGATGGATTCCTTAGACCCTACAATGATTATCATGGCCTAAATAAAATTATAGTAAAAACAAATATCCCTTACTGTTAATCTTGGAGCCCTTTGATTGGTTGTGAGGTGCTAGGATCTTCTTCAAGCTGGACATGTAGGGTTCCTTTAAAGGGGTATTCCCATTACATACATTGTCTGATAGGTGTGGGTCCCACCTCTGGGACCCGCACCTACAAGGAGAACGTAGCAGGGAGAGCTGTGGCTGGAGGACCCTGGGTTTCCCGGGGTCTGTCCACCAACAAGTGCTGCTCCCTGTTGCTCCCATACAAGCGAATGGGAGAGCACGTGCAGCCCCTGATCCCATTTATTTCTATGGGGCAGACAGAAATAGCCGAGCCAGTGCTCAGCTATTTTCGGCGGCCCTATTGAAATTAATGGAGGGCGGCTGCACATGCGCAGTGCCCCCTCCATTCATTTCCCGCTCCGTTCTTATCGCACCTATCAGACAATGGGGAATATCCTAGCGATATGCCACCATTGTATGTGATGGCAAAACCCCTTTAACCTAATATGGATCCATGAAGAAGAT
Organism: Rhinella marina; assembly: GCA_900303285.1. Lineage (NCBI taxonomy): Eukaryota > Metazoa > Chordata > Amphibia > Anura > Bufonidae > Rhinella > Rhinella marina. The sequence continues at coordinate 57,690 of ONZH01022797.1, read as the reverse complement.
GAGTGGAAGACCGTTTTCAACACCCTTGATGGCCATTATTAATTCCTGGTGATGGCATTTGGGGTCAGCAATGCCCCAGCAGTCTTCCAGGAATTTGTGAATGATATTTTCCGGGACCTCCTGTACACTGGTGTTGTCATCTACCCAGATGATATTTAGATTTATTAACCATATCTTGTAATCGATTGCAAAAATGTCCACACAGTGCTCCAGTAATTAAAGGGAACCTGTCATCAAATTTATGGTGACCTAACTGAGGGCAGCATAAAATAGGGACAGAAATGCTGATTTCAGCGGTGTGTCACTCATGAGCTAAATGTAAGCGGTTGCCAAGAACCAACATCATAATCATCCCAGCACATGCCGTGAAAAGAGTCATATCTACCTGAGAAGAGTCATGGTTATTCCTAATCTCCTGCTCTCCCCGCCCATCTGCTGATGATTGGCAGTTCTCTCCTAGAGAGAAAGGGAGAAAACTAGGTAGAAGCCTGTCAATCATCAGCAGATGGGCAGGGAGAGCAGGAATTCATGAATAACCATGACTCTTCTCAGGTGGCCGTGACTCTTTTCCAGGCCTAGTCTGCAATGATTGTGATGTTGGTTCTCGGCAACCACTTACTTTCAACTTATAAATGACAGACCGCTGAAATCAACTCACCTGTCTCTACTTTATGCTGCCGTTAGTATGGGTAGCATAAAGTTGACAGGTTCCCTTTAACCCCTTAAGGACCCAGCCATTTTTCACCTTAAGGACCAGGCCATTTTTAGCAAATCTGACATGTCTCACTTTATGTGGTGATAACTTTAGAACGCTTTTACTTATCCAGGCCATTCTGAGATTGTTTTCTCGTCACATATTGTACTTCATGACAGTGGTAAATTTGAGTCAAAATATTTCATTCTTATTTATAAAAAAATACCAAATTTACCAAAAATTTTGAAAAATTTCCAAATTTCCAAATGTCAATTTCTCTACTTTTAAAATACATAGTAATGCCTCCAAAAATAGTTATGACTTTACATTCCCCATGTGTCTACTTCAGGTTTGGATCACTTTGAAAATTACATTTTATTTTTTTGGGACGTTAGAAGGCTTAGAAATTTAGAAGCAAATCTTGAAATTTTTCACAAAATTTCCAAAACCCACTTTTTAAGGACCAGTTCAGGTTTGAAGTCACTTTGTGAGGCTTCCATCATAGAAACCACCCATAAATGACCCCATTTTAGAAACTACACCCCTCAAGGTATTCAAAACTGATTTTACAAACGTTTTTAACCCTTTAGGTGTTCCACAAGAATTAAAGGAAAATGTAGCCAAAATTTCCGAATTTCACTTTTTTGACAGATTTTCCATATGAATCATTTTATTCTGAGAATAAAGCAAGGGTTAACTGCCAAACAAAACTCAGTAATTATTACCCTGATTCTGTAGTTTACAGAAATGCCCCATTTGTCATCGTAAACTGCTGTACAGGCACACGGCAGGGTGCAGAAGGAAAGGAACGCCAGGGCAGATTTCACTGGAAAAAGTTTAAGTTGCCATGTCACATTTGATGTACCCCTAGAGTAGGAAACTCCAAAAAACTGACCTCATTTTGGAAACTATGAGATAAGTTGGCAGTTTTGTTAGTGCTATTTTAGGGTACATATGATTTTTGGTAGCTCTATATTACACTTTTTGTGAGGCAAGGTAACAAAAACTAGCAGTTTTGGCATTGTTTTTATTTTTTGTTATTTACAACATTCATCTGACAGGTTAGATCGTGTGATATTTTTATAGAGCAGGTCGTTACGGACGCGGCAATATCTAATATGTATACTTTTTTTAATTTATTTAAGTTTTACACAATATTTTTGAAGCACAAAAAAAAAATCACATTTTAGTGTCTCCATAGTCATAGAGCTGTAGTTTTTTTATTTTTTGGGCGATTGTCTCAGGTAGGGGCTAATTTTTTGTGGGATGAGATGAAGATTAGATTGGTACTATTTTTGGGGGCATACGCTTTTTTGATCGCTTGGTATTACATTTTTTATGATGAAATGTGACAAAAAATGGCTTTTTTTAGACAGTTTTTATTTTTTATTTTTTACAGTGTTCACCTAAGGGGAGAGATCATGCTATATTTTTGTAGAGCAGGTTTTTACGGACGTGGCGATACCTAACATGTATACTTATTTTTATTTATTTAAGTTTTACACAATAATATCCTTTTTGAAACAAAAAAAAATCATGTTTCAGTGTCTCCATAGTCAGAGAGCTGTAGTTTTTTTATTTTTTGGGCGATTGTCTCAGGTAGGGGCTCATTTTTTGCAGGATGAGATGACGATTATATTGGCACTATTTTTGGGGGCATACACTTTTTTGATCGCTTGGTATTACAATTTTTGTGATGAAATGTGACAAAAAATGGCTTTTTTAGACAGTTTTTATTTTTGATTTTTTACAGTGTTCACCTGAGGGGAGAGATCATGCTATATTTTTGTAGAGCAGGTTTTTACGGACGTGGCGATACCTAACATGTATACTTATTTTTATTTATTTAAGTTTTACACAATAATATCCTTTTTGAAACAAAAAAAAATCATGTTTCAGTGTCTCCATAGTCAGAGAGCTGTAGTTTTTTTATTTTTTGGGCGATTGTCTCAGGTAGGGGCTCATTTTTTGCAGGATGAGATGACGATTAGATTGGCACTATTTTTGGGGGCATACGCTTTTTTGATCGCTTGGTATTACAATTTTTGTGATGAAATGTGACAAAAAATGGCTTTTTTTAGACAGTTTTTATTTTTGATTTTTTACAGTGTTCACCTGAGGGGAGAGATCATGCTATATTTTTGTAGAGCAGGTTTTTACGGACGTGGCGATACCTAACATGTATACTTATTTTTATTTATTTAAGTTTTACACAATAATATCCTTTTTGAAACAAAAAAAATCATGTTTCAGTGTCTCCATAGTCAGAGAGCTGTAGTTTTTTTATTTTTTGGGCGATTGTCTCAGGTAGGGGCTCATTTTTTGCAGGATGAGATGACGATTAGATTGGCACTATTTTTGGGGGCATACGCTTTTTTGATCGCTTGGTATTACAATTTTTGTGATGAAATGTGACAAAAAATGGCTTTTTTTAGACAGTTTTTATTTTTGATTTTTTACAGTGTTCACCTGAGGGGAGAGATCATGCTATATTTTTGTAGAGCAGGTTTTTACGGACGTGGCGATACCTAACATGTATACTTATTTTTATTTATTTAAGTTTTACACAATAATATCCTTTTTGAAACAAAAAAAAATCATGTTTCAGTGTCTCCATAGTCAGAGAGCTGTAGTTTTTTTATTTTTTGGGCGATTGTCTCGGGTAGGGGCTCATTTTTTGCGGGATGAGATGACGGTTAGATTGGTACTATTTTTGAGGGCATACACTTTTTTGATCGCATGGTATTACATTTTTTGTGATGAAATGTGACCAAAAATTACTTTTTTTAGACAGTTTTTATTTTTTATTTTTTACGGTGTTGACCGGGCGGGCTGGATCATGTGATATTTTAATAAAGCAGGTTTTTACGGACGTGGCGATACCTAATATGTATATTTTTTATTTTTTTTTCTATTTTTATGTGTTTCTTTATGGGGAATGGGCTTTTTTTTTTTTGAAACTTTATTATTATTTTTTTATTTTTTTTTGTTAAAACACTTTTATTTAACTTTTTTTTTTACATTCCACTTATGTCCCAGTAAGGGACTTTAACATTTCAGGGTCTGATCCCTGATTGAATGCAGCACAATACATCTGTATTGTGCTGCATTCAACTGTCAGCGTCTCACACTGTGAGACGCTGACCGTTGCCTAGGAGACCCAGCGCTGTGGCTGGGTCTCCTGGGCTTCCGTAGATGGGAGTCCCGATGCCTCTGGGCAAGGCATCGGGGCTTCCATCTCAGCCATCGGGCCCCCCCCCACCGCCTCACGGGGACCCGATGGCTTTAAAAACTGCCGCAATTACCTTGTATGCCGCGGTCAGCGTGACCGCGGCATACAAGGGGTTAATCCGCCGGCATCGGTGTAATCACCGGTGCTGGCGGATACAGCAGAGGCCCGGCTGTTAGTATAAGCCGGGCCCCTGCTGTAGATTGCGGCAGCGGGCAGCCAGCGGCACGTTAACCCTAGGACGAGAATGCTCGTCCTAGGGCGTTAAGTAACGCCATATTAGGACGAGCATTCTCGTCCTAGGTCGGCAACGTGTTAAGAGAAAATTGACTTTGTGCTTAGTTTGGGAAGTACATCTTCAAAAAACCTCCCTTCTCTTTTTGGTTATATTAAAACTTAACTTTTAATTCAATGTGTAAAAAATAAGGCAAAATAGACAAACAAAGAGGAATGGGGAATATATAAATACATCCATAAAATAATTGGCCATATAATAAACATAGTTGGGCAGAAAAAGACTATCCCTGAGGCTGTCCCTCAAATACTGGTGGCCCTGCCTAAATACGGAATAGCCGTCCCAATAGGGGCAATCCCGTTTTCGGAACCTCCTGGAAAACCCTCAAAGGACCCTGACGCAGGATAGATACCCAAACCACTTAATCACCCCAGTGAACACATATACAGTTCAGTCCAAATGGTCAGGTCAAAAAACGTTATTGGTAATAGTCAGGACAATCATGGTTTTGTACAACTGTCAGCCTCGACCAATTAAGCAATAATTCACGGTTTCATACAAATATAAATATAAACCTCGATCAATTAAAACTGATCACACCAGCTTACTGTAATTATAATTAAATATTAAGGTAATTGCAAGAAATGACCCAGATAGTCAAAGGATCTATAGCAGGGACGCACAACCCGTGGCCCGCGGGCCGCATGCGGCCCCCAGAGCCAGAGATTGCGGCCCCCGTCCTCCTGGACAGAAACACAGCTGATTGTGAGATCAGCTGTGTTTCTGCCCGCAGCACTGCACGATAGGGGATTGCCACTCCTGCTCCTGCGCTGTAGCAGGAGCAGGACGGGTCCCGGAGCGCAGAGGAGACGAGGAGAAGGCAGAAGCAATGTATCTGTCTTCTCCTCAGATATGTGAGCAGCGCACTGTACAGGGTGGACCTGGGGGCAGAGAAGCGCAGAGCTGCTGGGTGAGAAGACCCAGATCAGCTCTGCCTGTGTACAGTGCCCCCAAAGCAGGCAGGTTTCCCCTGTAACTGGGGCTCCTTTGGATGGGAACTAAAATAGGGAACTAATTTGTAGTGGTGTCAGTTTGCATATTTAAAGAATAAAGAGGTATAGTTTGAAAAAAATACTTTTTAAAAATGTTTTGTACATTTTCCCTCAAATAAAACAAAAAAATAAATTATAAGGCCCTATGTGTCAAGTGAAAAATTGTTGCAGAAATTATTTTGGTAGCCCCAACAACCGTTTGAACCACCACCTGCGCTAAATCACAAAAAAGTGTCTTCAGGCCTGGTAATTAAAGTGTTAACCAATAAGCGCTTTCCCCACTAGTAAGGCTACATGCACACGACAGTGAAAAAAAACGTCTGTTAAAAACGGACACACTGACAGTTTTTCATGGCCATTTTGCATCAGTGTGTGCATCCATTTTCTGGCCATGTGTCCATTTTTAATGTCCGTTTTGCATCCGTTTTGTATCAGTTTTTCATGTCCGTTAAAAACGGACATGAAAAATTGATGAATTGGATTGGCAGTTATTTCTTGCCCCCAACTACAATCATGACCCCCATGATGCCCATAATGTCCTCCATAGTGCCCCAGCTAAAATAATGTCCCCCATAGTGTAGGAATTTTTTTTAATGTCCCCAGCTTTAATAATGTCCCCCATGTAGGCCACCATCTTAAATAATGCCCCCCATAGTGTAGTATTTATTTTAATGTCCCCAGGTTTAATAATGTCCTATGTAGGCCCCCATCTTAAATAAATGCCCCCACAGCTGCTTTTTGAGGATTTAAAAAAAAAACAAAAAAACAAAAACAAAAAAACCTCACCTTCTCCACTTGCTCACGCTGCAGCAGTCTTCTCTCACACACAGGACCTGCCGAAGGACCTGTGAGCGATGACGTCACTGAACGCGCCTGCGTGATGACGTCACCGCTCATAACGCAGGTCCATCGGCGGGGCCTACTCAATGAAGAACCAAGAGACTGACCTGCGCGAGCAAGTGGCTAGGGTGAGTAGCCACAGGGTACCCGTTTTTAACGGCCGTTAGACAGGAGCAATCCAGTCACTCGGACGTTAAAAACGGCCCCATTGATCTCAATGGGGCAGTTGGTCCGTGGAAACGGCCCAGAAATAGGACATGTCCTATTTCTGGACGGACACTATTCACTGGCCGTTAAATAAACGGCCATGTGAATAGCCCCATAGGCTAACATTGGCACCAAAAATGGCCGTGTGACGGCCGCTACGTGTGCATGAGGCCTAAGGGAAAATGCTTACTGGTTATTACAGGGCACCTGTAACTGGCAGGAGGTGGTAATAACCAGTGAGTGCCATCCTCTGCAGTGAAGGAAAGCGCTGATTTATGAATAGAAGGCAGGAAGGAGATGTCACCACTTTTCTTGCAAAAATGACTTTTAACAAGTTCGTGCAGCATGGCCCCTGAAACAGAAGATTCATACTTACCTGCTCCATGGCGCCCTGGCCCCCTCTGCCTTCATTGTCCGGTTCCTGCACTATTACACCTGTCAGTGCATGGCCATGGTCACATACACCGCTCTAGGCAATGACTGGCTTCATGTGTGACCACATTACCGCTGGAGCCAGTCATTGGCTGGAGAGGTGCATGTGACCATGGCCATGCACTGACAGGTGAAAACAGTGCGGGGAGCAGGTAAGTATAACTCTTCGGTTCATGGGCTATGCTGCAAGAACTTGTTAAAAATAAATTTTTACTGGGTAAATCTCTAAGCCCCTATTAAACTGCGAGATATTCAGGTCAATTACTGTGAGCAAGTGTTCATAGGAATGCTCATTCATGATAACTGGCCGGTATAATGGTGCCGCACATCTCTCTGTGTAATCAGGGATGTGATACTGATAATCAATATAACTAAATAAAGGAGGAATGACTGTGATAGCGATCATTCCTTCCCAGTCACTTTACATTGGCCTGTGTAATAGGCCGAAGAGCGCCGATCAACTTTTTTTTTTTATTATTTGCGGCCCCTTGAAATAGAGCGATGTGACAATGCGGCCCTCAGACGAAAAAAGGTTCTGCGCCCCTGGTGTATAGGATCTCAAATCCCAACACGTTTCACTGTACCCAACCAGGGATACAGATCATCAGGGGATAATCAAGAAAAGGGGACAATACCCCAATAATATAGTACATGACAGATCAAGATTACCAGTATAAGTATAAAAAGGAGTGGTCAAACATAGGTCAGAACAGATCCTATACCCAGGGTGGGCAGAGTTAGATACAGACCAATTGATGTCAGGAGCGATCCAGTACTCTATGCATATGAAAAAAGTAACAATATAATATCAGTAGTATGATGTACTTAGACAAGTAAAATGATATACTGTGCAAAGATGTAGGAATCTTCAAGACATAACCACCCAGGGCACATAAGCCCATAAGGGAGAACTGATGGTGGTGATGAAAATCAAACATGATATAAATGTATGAAAAATACTTGTGCCACCAACATAGAGTACAGGATCTTCATTGCAGCCGCGCCTGCATCAGGCCATTGTTAGGTGGACGACCGGGGTCGCCAGCTGTACGATGGTGCCAGAGAAGGGAATGCTTAATGCAGTGCGCCCTCTTTTGAAGGCAGAGGTGCCACTACCACGCTCGAATCAGCCGCATATGCAGGCGTGTGTGCGTGGCGCGGTCACGTGGGTGGCGCTGCGTTCCAAAGCGCTCCCAGGTTAGAAAAAAACTCAGACCAACTTTATTTAAAATAAACAATAATGACAACCTAGGTAAGTATATCCTGAAACCAACAAATAGAGGTGAATTAAGGGAAATATATGAACTGTGTGCAACAGAATCAAAATGTTAACCCCCCAAAAAAATTAAGTGACCTATTGAAGAACATGATGGGTCCTAGATCAATGATATGGGGCATAAAATAATTAAATGGAAATCTACCACTGTTTGGAGAGTTAAATCCCAAACCAGACAATGGGGGAGTAAGAGCGGGGTGCTAAAGATGCACAGGTAACCCCTATGCCCCAAATAGATATATCAACAAATTATGGCCAGATCAAATAAAGCATGTAAAATCCATATTTTCATTTAACCCCGCAGGGGAAAGTGTATTGAGTCCATAGATCCAGTTAGACTCTTTTTGTTTAAGGATTTGGTCAATGTTGCCACCTCTTATAGTGGTAGTAACAACTTCTATCATAGAAAAAGAAATGCCCCTGCTGTCACCATCATGCTGGGTCTCAATATGTCTCGCTATGGGTTTATCCCTTTTATTTCTTATGTCTCCAAGGTGTTCTAATATACGGACCTTAAACTCCCTGCACGTTTTGCCAACGTAAAGGAAGCCACAGCTACACTTCATCCGGTAAACCACCCCTTTAGAGTTGCAATTGGCAAAATTGCGAGCCTCATAGGTCCGAGATCCTGCACTATACTTGAAGGTATTACCTACTTTGACAAAAGGACAGGCCTCACAATGACCACACTTAAAAGTACCTGTATGGCGTCTTTGCAACCAAGTAGTCTTTGCAGGTGGTACAAAATGACTATGGACTAAAGTGTCGCCAATGTTACGACCTCTACGAAAAGTGATTAAAGTTTTCTCAGGTAGAACGTCATGTAGGTCAGGGTCCGTCTTCAAGAGGGACCAGCATCGATTGAGAACCTCTGGTTCTGAACCCACATCATAGGTACCAATTATTCTGAGGTTGGTATCTCTTTTTCTAGGTTGTAATTGTAGAAGTGAGGAATGATCCATTGATCGTGCATGATTCCAAGCCTCCATGAGTAAATGTCCGGGGTAACCCCTATTCCTAAATCTGAGGTAGAGAAGTTGTGCCTCACGTTCAAAATCATCACGATTGGAACAGTTACATCTTATTCTCAATAATTGGCCTTTGGGAATTCCCTTTTTTAGGGGGCTCGGATGAAAGCTCTCAAATCTCAATAAACTATTTGTGACCGTTTTTTATGGTACAATGTGGTAGTCAGGGATTGTTGGTCACCTTTTGTGATTTTAACATCCAAAAAGGTAATTGAATTGTCATGGATCTCAGAGGTAAAATGTAAACCTAACGGATTTATATTCAGTATCCTCATAAAGCTCTTAATTTCATCAACCAACCCAGTCCAAAATAATAAAACATCATCTATATAACGGACCCATAATGGGATGAACCTAGTCCATGATGCCATCTCATCGGTAAAGACGATGGTGTCCTCCCACTAGCCCAGGAGCAATTTTGCATAGGTCGGCGTACAGGGGCTCCCCATAGCGGTGCCCCTGAGCTGGTGGTAGAACTTAGAATTGAAAAGAAAATAATTATGTGTAAGAACATAACGAAGAAGATATAACACAAATTCATTATGTGCAGTGAACTCAATACTCCTTGAGTCAAGATAATATTTAACTGCCAAGAGGCCCATATCGTGAGGAATTGGGTTCAAGGTTCAATGTGTATTCCCTCCAATCTTTTCAACAGATCCGTCGTATCTCTAAGGTATGATGGTAGAGTGGTGAGAAATGGACGTAATATCTGATCTATATATGTACCTGCGTGCTGGGAAAGATTGCCAACACTGGAGACGATCGGGCGACCTTTTAGAGGGTCCAGGCCCTTGTGTACTTTGGGCAATTCAAAGATTCCTGGGCTTTGCTAACTGCTGTTTATTTCCTGCTTCTCTACTTTAACCACAGCAATCTCTGCCTTGACCCACAAAGGAGCCGGTGCCAAGAGGTGAACACCAAAAGCTGAGTCCTCTTCTCAAATGTGACAAAACAATTTTTCTTAGAGGTAGATGTATCCTGGTGCTTGTGTAGTATTGCAGCAAAAAAGGGGGTTCTAGGAAGATGCATACCTGTGTTTTTTTCTAAAGCCTTTAGCCCTCCCAATGTAGGAACTGAGAGCTATTGGCAATTAAATTTGCTTAAAAGAAGTAAAAGCACCTGTTGGAGGGAGCTAACCACCCAGTTGTCATCTACACAAATCACAAAAATCTGACGTACCTCCAATCTGCTCAGCAACTTAATCCTCATCAGCCTCAATGGTTGCAATTCTTTGCCTACTCGCTCCTGGCCTTTCAAATGCCCAGTGCATGTCCAAAATGTTCCCCAGCCAATAGCTGGCAGACCCTGGATACTTAAGTCATCTTCCCCAGTGGGAGGGTGACTGAGCTTTAGGTTATCTAGTCTCTAGTTACAAACAAAGCTGTTATTTTCTGTCTGACTACCCATGTAACAAACTAGTGTCTCTGACCCCATGAGTCAGTTGCTAACTACATCAGGACTACTCCAGGATGAAACACATTAGAATAAATGATATGTGTCATGATCTGGTTTAACTGGCAGAAAAAAAAAACTTTTGGTGACTAGTCCCTTTCTCAAGTATAATACCTCAGGTGTAATGGCTAGTTCAGTCCTGAAACTCATTGCTTTTATGTCTCAATAAATTTTTAAGGATGTGTCTCCTGGATTTTATCTTCCAAGCAATGCATAGATCTATATTCTAAAGAATGTGTCATCCACTACTATTTTTGTATTGGAGCTTCATGTGTAACAATAGTCATAAACTTGAGATATTTGTTGTCAGCTTTCCTAAGCATAGTTTGGTTGTAAGCTGTATTGGAGGGCACAGAATGAAGACAGCTAGTTTCTGGTGGTAGAGAATTCTGGGGGACAGGATATGGAGAAGAAAGACAAGGTCAGACAGGAGGCATCTGGTCCATGGTCAGGGTGTTGGAGACAGCAGAGCTAAACGGGCTGTTTTATTTGTTTACAGGTTAGTCTCTACCCAATTGTGGGCCCCCAAGTTAGAGGCAGCAGTGATCATACTGCAAGAGTGGAATTGAACAATACTAGAAGAATAAGAAAACTGTGGTGAGATTGGAGACCAGAGCCAAGAGAGCACCAGATATACCAAGAGCATGTCAGTGTTTGGGACTGTAAGTCATTCAGATAGGGATGCCTATCTGAATGACATACACTAATTCCAGTTAAGTCACAGTTAAAGGGGTTATCCCATGAATAATGTAAAAAATGAAAATCAGACATCATATAGTACATTGCAACCTCTTTCTAACAAAGTTAGAACCAGCTCTGTACCTCACATGGATCCAGAGATCTCCTGATTCATTGCTCTGCTAGATTTATCAAGCTGGCAGCTCAAGGGGAGGGTCTTTTCTGCTGCAGCTCAGGGGGCATTCACAGCTCAGGAGGCAGTTGAAGGATGAAACTGAGCATGTGTGGCCTTCTCAGTGAGCAGGTCAAATAAATAAGGAATTATGTTGTACTATACAGATACATTTTATTGAATAACTCCGTAGCTATACAAAATTGTTAATTACGTGCAATTACAAAAGTATTCAGATGCAGGTGCTGGTTTGAAAACTGTAGAATATTTTTCGTGGGACAACCCCTTTAAGAGAGTCAAGTATAAAACTGTTCAAGGAATACTGTGCTGAGTTCATTCAAGACCTGTCAGTCTGTTGATTCCCTGATAACCCTAAGATTACACAGTCTGTCAACCGCTAAACATACGTTGCATGCTTGCTGCGCAGCTGGATCTCTAGGCACTCTGTGCCTCCAGTTCCTGTTGGAGGTTGTGTTCTGTAGAAGGAGTTCCCCTCTGTGACCACAGAGGCACTTAATTGTCAATAGACAAGTTTCCAGGTACAGAAGTTGGGCTGGGCCCAACAGAGGGAATATACTTACCCTGCTCCTCGCTACCTGCGCTGCTCCTGCCTGGTCCCTGCACTGCTGCTGATGCTTCTCCCTGTACACAGATGAAAACATGCAGTGTCGGGGGGGCAGGGGGTTAGCCAATGGCAGTCTCGTGATCCACCCGACATTGGATGTTTTCATCCATGTACAGGGAGAAGCAGCAGCGGCGGTGCGTGGCCCAGGATCGGCGCAAGGAGCGGGGTAAGTATCTTCCCTCTGAGGGGCACGGCACATTGGGGGGGCTGTTTGTGAAATTGGATAACCCCTTTAAATATAACTAAATGATACCTTTTTTTAGTTGTATAGTATTAAAATAGCAAGTACCGTAGTATACAAGTGACATGTAACTGTAATTTTCTATTAAAATTGTATTAATATAGTATTCAGTTAGCAGTTGCTGTGAGTCTCCTGCACTTATAACATCCATATACTATCTGTATTTCACAGATATAGATCAAGAAAGATATCAGCTGTCCTGATAATGAAAGAAATTATCAACACTGGTGACACATTATAGAGCCAGCTGTTAGAGTACATACTTCTTGTAATACAGTACATCACAGTTGTAGTCTTTTCCAACATACATGTGGTATACACACACTGCATTCAGAAAATACATTGTAACAACCTGAGAACAAAGAATCAAATTGTTAATTACAGATATTACTCACTAACAACAGAAAACAAACAAAACTAACTGCAAAAAAATACATCTTAACCTTTAGGCAACCTTTAAAGTCCATTGAGTCTGTAGGTTTTATAAGCAAGGAACACTGCCTTTGCCCTTGGGAGGAAATGTAGTTCATGGAAGAGATTAAGACTCCAGTCTTCAGTTTTGGATCATTAGCTGTGTATGCTAAAATAAAAAATTAATGTGTTCAATGTTTAGGTGTGAAATGATAAGATTTTAATAATTGCTTAGAATGCAAAGCTCCAAGACAAAACAGAACTCTGATTAAATTGCGCTTATACATTTGGCATCCAGGTGGTTTCAACATTTGGCTTAATTTATTACCAACCAAACCTATACTATAAAACCATCAACCAACTGTCCTATGATTTAAAGGGCATCTGTGACTGTTTTCATGTAACAATTATATTATGATCTATTGTTAATAAATGTTATTTTTTTTTGCATCACTTTAAGCCATTTTTTCAGGAATCTAGAAGCTGGAGCATCAGGGCAATTTGACCAATTACAATTTCTCATATAGAAAAGGACCTTACCAGCTCATCTACATATGACAACTCAATCCTGGTGTGGCAGAAACTTCAATTTTCAAAATTCACAAGGAGCCATGTCCATGTAGTGACAGACAACCAATCGTTTAAGTTGGCCACAGATTGCCAGCTTCCTTATTGATACAACTGTTCTTAATAAATCTACCAGCCCTGGAAACCATACCTTACTATTCCAGGAGTATGGCCAACACAGGGATGGAGATCTGTGCTTCCCCTTTCTGTAGGAAGAAAATGAGCATTCAAACTGATCAGATACTTTTTACAACATTCTGTAAATTTCTCTTCAATGATTATAAAACACAATCACTACTGGACCCATGTTTGATCTGAATATTGGCCTGATATTTAGAAGGGTTGTCTCATGTCCTTACTGGGGAAAGCCACAGCCAGCTACACATTTGCCCTGCAGAGGCCTCAGCAGCTTCTATTTACTTAATTTGATGACTACTGAAGTAAAATCTGTCCATATGAAGCATGGATGCTCAGGTCTACCAGAGTGGCTCTCCATTCTGGCACATGATATAGAGAGAGTCCATGTAGGGGAGCCCCCCTTCCCCCCTCATGATGTCCATATGCACTAATGGACCACTTTAGGGTTGAAAAAATACATGTTACTATTTAAAATATTAACTTACATTGTATACTGTAAATTGATATTATAGATAGTCCATCCTACCCCCATGCCAAATGGTGGGCACTGAAACCTGACGATGACATCTGGCTGATGCAGTTGAGGATGGAGAATCACAGAGCAGTCTACTAGTGCTTTCCTCTAGTAAAATTTTGGGATACTGCTGTATATGGATCCTTATTACTGTGTACCAACACAATGGGGGTTATTTATAAACAGATATATGCCACTTTTTGGCATACATCTGTTATATGTGTTGCAATCTGCAACCTTTCCACAGTTGCACCAGGTCTAAAAAAAGGGGGTGTGGTGTGGGCATGGAAGGGGATGGGCTGGCAGGCTCATCTCATTTATCATTTTTTAGGCTTGTTTTAAACAGAGAAAATGGTCTATCTCTATACCAGCAAGGGACAAAATCTACACTGAAGATATGTAGAGGCCAGTGCGTCTACATAAATGTGGCGCATCACCGCCAGCTAAAGGGGTATTAAAACCGTAGTCTAAAACGCCGGTCTTAATAAATGACCCCCTATGTGTGATGTGCATGGGAACTTGAAATGTAGTCAGAGGTGAAGACAGTGGGCAAGATTTATCCAGACTGGTGTTCCGATAAACCAATCTTGATACCCCTGCACTGGAGTAAGATACACCTAATTTATTAGGAGCCAAACAGTACACTGCTGAAACTCCAATATTCTCCCTATCTTCCCAGCTCTAAACACACTGGATAGATAGAGAGAGGAACAGGACTGCATACTCCCTGTATACTTACTATCAGCTGTAAGTGCGTCAGTCCCATTGCTCTACCTTTCTTCTCAGCAGGGGCGTAGCCCCTCCATGCCAAATTCTTGACCTAACTCCTTCCAGCCAGAGGTGTAACTTGACCAGTATGCACTTTCTATAATACCAGTGCGTTCTTATGCAGCACAAGGGTCTTTGGGCCCCTCAGGCTCCTGGGCCCGCTAGTGACTGCTACCTCTGCAACCCCTATAGCTATGTTTTGCTCTGGGAAGAAAGGGAAAGAATCAGTGCTGCAGAGATCAGTGCCGGTAGCAAGTCAGAAAGGCAGCGATAGTTAGGACACATGTAAAGAAATAGGAAATGAGGGTAGTTGGAAAAAACGTAATATGTTACTTTGGTGCATTCTGTCGGGAATGTGCTGTCATAGGTTTCCCAGCCCAGTCTTCATATTATCAAAAATAACAGCAAACACAGATATTGTTTGTGTAACATCAAGAGGTATTTTTTATTTTGCTTGCCAATGAGTACAGGTGTAAACATTTTCGGTCAGATGGCCTTCATCAGACACTGCATCCAAATCACAAAATGAGTATTAATACAATGTTACTATAGGCAAGTAAATAGCATGCAATGTAGAATAATTAACAAAAAATGTCTCTGAGTATACAATTCATCGTCTATGTTCAAATATGTCTCTATATATATTTAATATTATTGACAGATTCAAATGAGGAAAAAGGTCTTTATCCAATGTATATCTATTGGTCATTGGTGACCAATACAGTGCCTTGCGAAAGTATTCGGCCCCCTGGAACTTTTCAACCTTTTGCCACATTTCAGGCTTCAAACAAAAAGATAATAATAAATAAGAATAATAATATTTATTTATATAGCGCCACCATATTCCGCAGCGCTTTACAAAGTCATAGGGTTCTTGTACAATACAAAAATGACTGGCTAATATACAACTGAAACACTAGGAGTGAGGGCCCTGCTCGCAAGAGCTTACAATCTACGAGGAATCCGGAAAAATAGTTTGGATAGAGAGAAAGATAGGAAAAAGACGTAAATTGTTTGGAGAGAGGGCCTGTAGGTGGGGGGGGGCAGGCTGGGGGGAAGGAGGTTGAGCTGGAAGAGCCAGAGGAGTGCCCCCTGGGCTAGCGTGTGTGGTGGTGACAACAGCCGGATGTAGTTAGAATGACGACGCAGGACCCCAACTTAAATATTTAGCATCAACCGGTACAATTGTCAATTATGAGCTCGATCAAGGGTGGCATGACTTTTTAGATGGAGATTGCATGTGGTCACGTACTCCCTGGAACCCCATAGTCACCCCTTCTCTGATGTGCTACCCCAGAACATTCTCTGCCCCAATTCGCAAGACCTTTTGCAGTCTCAGTGTGCTGCCAGTGGGGATTTACCAGTGTTGTCTGAGGAGGTGGTGGACAATGGCGAGACACAGGTGTCGGGGGGTGAGGTAGTTGAAAGTGAAGCAAGTTACATTGTGGACTCCTTTGGGGGACTTTCTCATGATGGGACAGATTCAATTGTGTTTAGAAAGGCTGATGGGCTTCCGTCAGCACTGTGTGTATAGAACCCCATGGCCTTTCGTAAAAAATAGTCTGGCGATGACCCCAAGGCAATTTTCAGGGACACGGTAATGGTGACCCACTTAAAAATGCTGCCTGACAACCTGGCGGTTAACCCCTGATTGTCTGTCTTTCAATAAGATTGCAGTGTAAAGCATGGTGGTGAGCCTCAGTAATAGGATTGCAGTGTAAAGCATGGTGGTGAGTCTCAGTATGACTTTTTGGATGGAGATTGCATGTGGTCACGTACTCCCTGGAACCCCAGTAGGCAAAATTGTTTGGAGAGAGGGCCTGTAGATGGACCTCCGGAAAAATTGTTTGGAGAGAGGGCCTGTAGGTGGACCTCTGGAAAAATTGTTTGGAGAGAGGGCCTGTAGGTGGACCTCCGGAAAAATTGTTTGGAGAGAGGGCCTGTAGGTGGACCTCCGGAAAAAATTGTTTGGAGAGAGGGCCTGTAGGTGGACCTCCGGAAAAATTGTTTGGAGAGAGGGCCTGTAGGTGGACCTCCGGAAAAATTGTTTGGAGAGAGGGCCTGTAGGTGGACCTCCGGAAAAATTGTTTGGAGAGAGGGCCTGTAGGGGGCCCTCCTGAAAAATTGTGGTAAAAGAGTGCCAGTTGGATCTCAAAAAAATGGCGTTTTTTTAGTCAGCGTTAGGCAAAGACGACATGAAGGAGGAGGAATAGAGAAGAGGAATCGGATACATAAGTAATGTTAAACTTTAGCTGCTTTCCCCCGGAGGAGATTTGAATTCCGGTGAAATCCAGGCTTTGTTCATTTTAATAAGCGTCAGCTTGTCAGCGCTGTCAGTTGACAGGCGTGTATGCTTATCGGTGATGACGCCACCAGCTGCACTGAATACCCGCTCTGACAGCACGCTAGCGGCAGGGCAGGCCAGCACCTCCAAGGCGTACAGCGCCAGTTCAGGCCACGTGTCCAGCTTTGAAACCCAGTAGTTGTATGGAGCAGAGTGATCGCTACGGACGTTGGTATGGTCAGCTAGGTACTCCCTCACCATCTTTCTGTACAGCTCCCCCCTACTCTGCCTACACTGGGGCAGGTGACAGTGTCTTGCTGGGGTGACATAAAACTGGCAAAGGCCTTGGAGAGTGTTCCCCTGCCAGTGCTGGACAAGCTGCCTGCTCGGCTCCTCTCCCCCGCTACTTGGCCCACAGAACCATGCCCTCTGCCGCTAGCGGCGTCAGATGGGAAGAATTGTTTCAGCTTGTGCACCAGGGCCTTGATATCTATTCACTCTCATACTCCTTTCCTCTGCAGGGATGAGAGTGGAAAGGTTCTGCTTGTACCGTGGGTCCAGGAGAGTGAACATCCAGTAATCGGTGTTTCTTCTAACGTGAGGGTCACGGGATAGGCAGCCTAACATGAAGTCTGCCATGTGCGCCAGAGTCCCAACACGCAAGAATTCCCTCTCCTCACTGGCCTGACTCTCCATTTCCTCCTCCTCCTCCTCCAAGTCCTCCTCTTCAGCCCATACACGCTCAAGAGTTAAGGACTGAACACTGGTACCGTCTACTGTCTCGCCGACATTCTCCTCCTCTTCCTCCTCATCCTCATCCCCCTCCTCCGATAGGCGCTGAGAAACAGACCGGAGGGTGCTCTGGCTATCAAGCAACGTATCTTCCTCCACCGTCTCTTGTGACAAGCGCAAAGCATCCGACTTGATGCTGAGCAGTGAGTTTTTCAACAGGCAAAGCAGAGGGATGTTGAGGCTGATAATGGCGGCATCGCCGCTGACCATCTGTGTTGACTCCTCAAAGTTGCTCAACACCTGGCAGATATCAGACATCCACGTCCACTCCTCATTGTAGACTTGAGGAATCTGACTGACCTGACTACCAGTTCTGGTGGAAGTTGACATCTGGCAGTCTACAATCGCTCTGCGCTGCTGGTAAACTCTGGATAACATGTTTAATGTTGAATTCCGTCGGTGAGCGGGCAGTTGTAGGTGGCGCTGCGCTGCCCTGAGAGTGGCAGCATCTGTGGTCGACTTGCGGAAATGCGCACAGATGCGGCGCACCTTGGTGAGCAAATCAGACAGATTGGGGTATGTCTTGAGGAACCGCTGAACTATGAGATTGAACACGTGGGCCAGGCATGGCACATGTGTCAGTCTGCCGAGTTGCAGAGCCGCCACCAGGTTACGCCCGTTGTCACACACAACCATGCCTGGCTTGAGGTTCAGCGGTGCCAGCCACACATCGGTCTGCGACGTGATGCCCTGTAACAGCTCTTGGGCGGTGTGCCTTTTGTCACCTAAGCTCAGCAGTTTGAGCACCGCCTGCTGGCGCTTACCCACGGCACTGCTGCTGCGCCTAGAGCTACCGACTGAATGCGCCGTGCCCACGGATGGTAATTCGGTGGAGGAGGAGGGGTCGGAGGAGGAGGAGGCATAGTACGTCTGAGAGACCGTGACCGAGGTAGGCCCCGCAATCCTCGGTGTGGGCAGTACATGAGCGGCCCCAGGGTCATTCTCGGTCCCAGCCTCCACCAACTTAACCCAATGTGCCGTCAGTGAGATATAGTGTCCCTGCCCGGCAGCACTTGTCCACGTGTCCGTGGTTAGGTGGACCTTCTCAGAAACAGCGTTGGTCAGGGCACGGATGATGTTCTCCGACACGTGCTGGTGTAGGGCTGGGACGGCACATCGGGAAAAATAGTGGCGGCTGGGAACCGAATACCGAGGGGCAGCCACCGCCATGAGATTGCGAAAGGCCTTGGTCTCTACCAGCCTATAGGGCAGCATCTCCAGGTTAAGCAATTTGGAGATGTGGACGTTGAGGGCTTGGGCATGTGGGTGGGTGGAACTGTATTTCCTCTTGCGCTCCAGCGTCTGCTGTAAAGACAGCTGAATGCTGCGCTGGGACACATTGGTGGACACTGTGGAGGATCGTGGAGGCGAAGGTGTGGTTTTCCGGCGGGAGGCGTTCGTGCCGGGGTCCTGGGCAGGGGGTTGACTAGCAGCGGCAGCGAGTGACGCAGGGGGTTGACTAGCAGAGGCAGCGAGTGACACAGGGGAAGGAGCAGTGGTGTGACCCGCAGGAGGTGGTGAACAGCCTTGGTTCCATTGAGTGGGGTGTTTAGCACTCATATGCCTGCGCATGCTGGTGGTGGTTAGGCTAGTAGTGGTGGCACCCCTTCTGATCCTGGTGTGGCACAGGTTGCACACCACAGTCTGTCGGTCATCCTCACTTTCTTTAAAGAACCTCCAGACTTGCGAACATCTAGGCCTCGCCACGGGAGCTTCACTATGTGAAACAGTTGCTGCTGATGCACCAGCTCTGGCCCTGATCCTCCCTCTGGCCACACCACTGCCTCTTACAACCTGTTCTGGTGCAGCACTCGCCTCCGCCTCAGAAGCACTGTCTTCACTCGGCATATCAACCCAGCTTGGGTCAGTCACCTCGTCATCCTCTGATTTCTCAGTCTGCTCCCCCCCTCGGACTTCCTGCCCTGACAACAACTTCACCACTGTCTGACAACCGTGTCTCCTCATCGTCCGACACCTCTTTACAAACTTCTTCCACTAACTCAACATTGTCATCATCATCATCATCACCCACAGACTGTGACAGTTGGAAAACTTGGGCATCGGGAACGAGGTCAGCAGCAACCTGAGAAGTGGTTTGTGACTCTGGGAAGGGTCCAGAAAACAGTTCCTGAGAGTATGCCGGATCGCATTCCAAATTTTCCTGGGAGGGGGCAGACTGGGGGGAAGGAGGTTGAGGTGGAGGAGCCAGAGGAGTGCTCCCATGGGTAACGTGGGTGGACTGCGTGGAAGATTGACTGGTGGACAAATTACTTGAAGCATTGTCCGCAATCCACGACATCAGCTGTTCGCACTGTTGTGGTTTCAACAGTCCTCTACCACGTGTCCCTGTAAGTTGAGACATGAAGCTAGGGAGTGTAGCTCTGCGGCGTTCCCCTGCTCCCTCATTAGCAGGTACTGTCTCACCCTGCCCAGGACCACGGCCTCTGCCCCCTGCACTAATTGAATGCCCACGCCCACGCTCTCGTCCTCGACCCTTAGCCCTGGGGTTCAACATTTTCTGTATATAAGTGTATTATATAAAAAATAAATGGGCCTGGTGTACTGAAACCCACAAACTTGTTCAGTCTGGTTTAATTAAGTGACGTAAAGAAAGTGTCACCTGGACAGAAAATACGGATTGGAGTGAGTGGACAGCTGAACTGTGACACACAGAATGGTTCCACACTGCTGTGTGAAATGGATTTGTATCACTGAGCTAAAACAACAAAAAAACTATTTTTTTATATATTTTTTTTTATATATTTTTTTTGGAGTTTTGTTTTTTTGGAACGTGACGTGCAGAAACTATCGTAGAGCTAACTGACACCCTACTGACGGTGGCTATTTAGACTGTGACCCAGACAAATGTCGCACAGAGATTTTTGGGATCAAGCTATATACGTGACAGGCAGCAAAAGACTTGGTTGTATTAAGTGACGTACAGAAAGTGTCACCTGGACAGAAAATACGGATTGGCGTGAGTGGACAGATGAACTGTGACACACAGAATGGTTCCATGCAGCTGTGTGAAATGGATTTGTATCACTGAGCTAAAACAGCTAAAAAACTATTTTTTTTAATATATTTTATTTAATATATTTTTTTGTAGTTTTGTTTTTTTTGGAACGTGACGTGCAGAAACTATCGTAGAGCTAACTGACACCCTACTGACGGTGGCTATTTAGATTGCGACCCAGACAAATGTCGCACAGAGATTTTTGGGATTAAGCTATATACGTGACAGGCAGCAAAAGACTTGGTTGTATTAAGTGACGCACAGAAAGTGTCACCTGGACAGAAAATACGGATTGGCGTGAGTGGACAGATTAACTGTGACACACAGAATGGTTCTACGCAGCTGTGTGAAATCGATTTGTATCACTGAGCTAAAACAACTAAAAAACTATTTTTTTATATATTTTTTTTATATATTTTTTTGTAGTTTTGTTTTTTTTTTGGAACGTGACGTGCAGAAACTATCGTAGACCTAACTCACACCCTGTTAATGGTGGCTATTTAGACTGCGACCCAGACAAATGTCGCAAAGAGATTTTTTTGATCAAGCTATATACGTGACAGGCAGCAAAAGACTTGGTTGTATTAAGTGACGTACAGAAAGTGTCACCTGGACAGAAAATACGGATTGGCGTGAGTGGACAGCTGAACTGTGACACACAGAATGGTTCCACACTGCTGTGTGCAATGGATTTGTATCACTGAGATATAACATTAAAAAAAAAGGGGGTTATATATGGCGATAGCTGCACTACTAGTGCCAGCCAGCCAGCCAAGCCAGGAGACAAAAAAAAATGTCTTCTAGCCCTTAGAAGGGCTGTTGGGTTCTTTGTGGGTGATTCCTGCCTAACAGAGAACTAAATGCAGGCCCTAACACTCTCCCTGAAACGCAGCAGCTCTATCCCTAACGACATCCAGACGGCACCTGAGTCGAGCACCGCGGCCAGTCACTAGTATATTCCAGGGTCACCTGATCAGGCCAGCCAACCCCTGCTATCGACATGTAAGGGCCCCACGTGATGCTGGGTGTACCGCAGAGTCTCCTGGCTTGTGATTGGCTGAGTTTATAGGCGCCAAAAAAGCACGATCCGGAAGTTGCCATTTCCTCGAGGATGGTGAGATACTCGTCCGTGCAGCGAGCACTTACGAGTACCCTAATACTCGAACGAGCACCAAGCTCGGACAGGTATGTTCGCTCATCTCTACTAGAGACATATTTGAACGTAGACGATGAATTGTATACTGAGAGACATTTTTTGTTTATTATTCTACATTGCATGCTATTTACTTGCCTATAGTAACATTGTATTAATACTCATTTTGTGATTTGGATGCAGTGTCTGATGAAGGCCATCTGGCCGAAAGCGTTTACACCTGTACTCATCCGCAAGCAAAATAAAAAATACCTCTTGATGCTACACAGACAATATCTGGTAGTTGGAAAAAAGGCAGGCTGAGAAGCCTGCCTCTATCTCAGGGCTGGCCAACCTGCGGCTCTCCAGCTGTTGCAAAACTACAACTCCCAGCATGCCCAGTCTGCCTACAGCTATCATCCTACAGCAGGGCATGGTGGGAGTTGTAGTTTTACAACAGCTGGAGAGCCTCAGGTTGGCCAGCCCTGCTCTATCTACTCTAGTCATCTTCAGCCCTGAATAGTAAATTGAAGACTGAAGATGGTCTCTCCTTAGCAATTCTCAATTATAGGTTTACTAAGAAGGCCCACACGTCACACAACATTGAATAGTAAAAAGAACACACATATTTTCCTAATAAAGTATCATTCATAAATGCTTAACACACTGTCCTTACACAATATTAAAAATAACGTGAAATGACAGTTACACTATAAAGATTACAATTACTGTTGCAGATTAATATAATTTATAATTACAATTTGTTAACTGTAAAATATTTTAAGTTCCAAATATTCCCCCATTACCAGCCTCAGACTTGGTCTAATGTCTCTAATATGACCATCTCCAAATAGCATATATATCCACCTAGTGGAAATCCCTATAACATTAGTGAATCTGAATAGTTCTGCCAAATGGCTTGCTGAGCTTGTGTGTGCAGAAGAATGACCAATGCTCAACATTTCCATTTGATTAATACATTATTTCCAGAAATCTGCACAAATCAAGATTTATTATCTTTTGAAGATTTGAGTGCTCACCACAGGAGGATACGCCACCAATGATTTGGCAGTTCTACATGAAGTTATTTCTGACCAGATGGTGCAGTACTACTAAAAAGGCAAAAACATATGAAATAATACAGTAGATATTACAGAGTAAATTAACAAATCTTTAGTGCTGGTCAAATACTAGTTGACTTGCTACACTGAAGTGAATTCTTCCTGTAACTGTTCATTTGGATCCACTGTAGTTCTGCAGTTTCATAGTTAATCAGTATTAAGTCACCTACTGTATGTGATAAAGTAATTATTTATCTACTACTCAAAGATTGGTTTTGCTTCATCAGGGAAAAATGGAGATTGGAGATGTAGATGAAAGTATGCGCCCAACTGCACAAAATAATTTATATGTGTCTATAGATTAAAAAATGAACTGAAATCTCCCAAAAAGTTTCTCTTACATGAGTTTTGTGTGTGTTTTATGTATACAAGTTAGAATACTCTACAGCCCCATCAAACTTTGTGCTTTTTACCATGTTTTAATTAGGGCAATCAGTATGTTAGACAATAGATTTTAAGATATACCATGCCATAGTCTTAGTGTGTTTTCCCCGTTTGGTTACAATAACGAAAAGACAATTCACATTTTGTCATATACTGTAGTACTGCACAATTGTGTTCTTTACTGCATTTTTTGGGCACAAAAGTAGTGATATGACTCATGTGCAGCACCACTAATTAATCCTGATAAGTCTACCGGTTGGCGGGATATGTGTCTACAGTGTCAGGTGCCAGTGGAGGTGTCAACAAGTCACTCTAGTTGGCCAAGATTCAATGAAACCTATCCAAAAGACCATCTCTTCAAGAAAACCACCTATTTGTTCAGACCAAATTTGCTGTGATAGACTTTGAGTCCCACTATATATTAAACCATCTCTCTAGAGATTGTGGTCATCTCAATGAGGTTTCCCTGTGTTTGAATAGAGGGCTAGGCCATTAGGCTAATCTTTGCTCCAGGTTATGAAAATTTTACACTACTACTTTGATAAGATTCCTCATAGTCCCTTTACATGGGATGACAATCTAGCAGATTGACGGGAAGGAAGTGTTCCTTCCTGGCAATCTGCTGATCGCTAGTGGAGGAGACCGCTGCATTTACATGCAGCACTCTCCTCCAGCTCCTCCAGAGTATGGGGAGGAGCGATCGCTTATGCCATTGCTCTTTCCCCAGACTGCCTCGTTGTTTCCTGGCGGCAGATCGTGTTTACACAGCATGGTTCGCCACTGGGAAAAGATGATCTTTTGTGCTGCACAAAAGATACAATTACCCGATGAACAAGTGTTTTGCTCTTTCATTGGGTAATTACACCAAAAGATAATCACTATTGAACATTACTAGTAGGGATGAGCAAATCAACATCAGATGAAACAATACTGTATGGAGCGAGTGCTCCATACAGTATTAGAATTTATTGGCTGAGATGAGCCGAAGTTATTACTTTGCGAAGTCTTGTGAGACTTTGCGTAATAACGTAATAAATTGATTTCTACCGTAAAAAAAATTTCCTGAATTCGGGTTCGTTTCCAAGGTATCACTTGATTCGCTCATCCCTAATTACTAGTAATGCTGGTTAGCAGTGATCTGTTCAATTGTGGGTCTCTGTAAAGGCCCCCTAACATATGCTGACTCAAGTAAAAATATAAAAAACTAGATATACAGTACAATACATAAACAATGATAAAACATCTAGCAGCAATAGTGGTTAGAATTAACCCCTTGGTGCATTTGGACGTAACTGTACGTCCAAAGTGCAAGTAAGTGGTCCCTTGCCAGCAAGTGCTCCGATTGGTTATTCTCTGCAGACTAACCAATCGGAGCGCTTCAGTACTAAAATGCCGGTTTCAGGCACAGAAAACGTACCTGGTTTCAGGCTGCGATCTCCAGAGTGAAGATCGCAGCCTGAAACCAGGTAAGTTTTCTGTGCCCCCCCTTGTAGTGCCCCCCCTTGTAGTGCCCCCCTCGTGCCTCCGTTGCCCCTCGGTCCTGCCCCCTCCTGCTCTGTATTATATGATGGCAGCGGCTCAGGATCGGAGCTGCTGCCATCAGCAGAGAGTGTGAGCTGTAATTACAGCTCATACTCTGCTGCTACAGCTGAAATCGGTGCTGGCACTGATTTCAGCTGTTTAACCCCATAGATGCTGCGGTCAGTAGCCGCCCGCAACATCCATGGGGTTAAGAGGGAGGGAGCTCCCTCTCTCTGCCATTGGGCCGCTGCTGCTGCAAGGGCAGCGTCCCGATGGTTACCATGGCAACCAGATGCTTTACAAAAGCGTCCTGGGTGCCATGTACCTAAGGCTGATTAGACCCTCAGGGTCTTATTAGCCTTAGTGTAACACTGATACAGTGCATTGCAATAGATGACTATTGCAATGCACTGTATAGCCATCAAGCCCACTGGATCTTCAAGATCCAAATGGGTCTTGATAAAGTTTCAAAAAATGTAAAAAGTTAAAAAGAAAAGTGTAAAAAGAAAGTAAAAAAAAGTGTAAAAAAAGTAAAAAAAAAAGTTTTAAAAAAAGTTAAAAAAGCGCCCTTTTTCCCCAAATGAAGTAAAAAAAAGTAAAAAAAAAAAGAAAAAGTACACATATTAGGTATCGCTGCGTCCGTATCGATGGGCTCTATAAAAGCATCACATGGTCCACCCCGCCAGGTGTACGCAAAAATTTAAAAAAAAAAAAATGCTTTACCAAAACAGCCATTTTCTGTCACCTTGCCACACAAAAAGTTTAATAGCAGGCGATCAAAAAGGCGTATTTACCCCAAATGGTACCAATCAAACCGTCATCTCGTCCCGCAAAAAATGAGCCCCTACCTGAGACAATCGCCCCAAAAATAAAAAAACTACAGCTCTCTGACTATGGAGATACTAAAACATGATTTTTTTTCAAAAATGATATTATTGTGTAAAACTTAAATAAATAAAAATAAGTATACATGTTAGGTATCGCCACGTCCGTAACAACCTGCTCTACAAAAATATCACATGATCTCTCCCCTCAGGTGAACACCATAAAAAAATAAAAAATAAAAACTGTCTAAAAAACACATTTTTGTCACATTTCATCACAAAAAATGTAACACCAAGCGATAAAAAAAGCATATGCCCCCAAAAATAGTACCAATCTAACCGTCATCTCATACCGCAAAAAATGAGCCCCTACCTGAGACAATTGGCCAAAAAATAAAAAAACTACAGCTCTCTGACTATGGAGACATTAAAACATGATTTTTTTTTGTGCTTCAAAAATATTGTGTAAAACTTAAATAAATAAAAAAAAGTATGCATATTAGATATTGCCGCATCCGTAACGACCTGCTCTATAAAAATATCACACGATCTAACCTGTCAGATGAATGTTGTAAATAACAAAAAATAAAAACAATGTCAAAACTGCTAGTTTTTGTTACCTTGCCTCACAAAAAGTGTAATATAAAGCTACCAAAAATCGTATGTACCCTAAAATAGTACTAACAAAACTGCCAACTTATCCCGTATTTTCCAAAATGGGGTCAGTTTTTTGGAGTTTCCTACTCTACGGGTGCATCAAATGTGA
Organism: Rhinella marina; assembly: GCA_900303285.1. Taxonomy (NCBI): domain Eukaryota; kingdom Metazoa; phylum Chordata; class Amphibia; order Anura; family Bufonidae; genus Rhinella; species Rhinella marina. The sequence goes on along the minus strand of ONZH01022797.1, from coordinate 31,288 downwards.
CATGGCAACTTAAAGTTTTTCCAGTGAAATCTGCCCTGGCGTTCCTTTCCTTCTGCGTCCTTCCGTGTGCCTGTACAGCAGTTTATGATCATAAATGGGGCATTTCTGTAAACTACAGAATCAGGGTAATAATTATTGAGTTTTGTTTGGCAGTTAACCCTTGCTTTATTCTCGGAGTAAAATGATTTAAATCGAAAATCTGCCAAAAAAGTGAAATTCGGAAATTTTGGCTACATTTTCCTTTAATTCTTGTGGAACACCTAAAGGGTTAATAATGTTTGTAAAATCAGTTTTGAATACCTTGAGGGGTGTAGTTTCTAAAATGGGGTCAGTTTTGGATGATTTCTATGATGGAAGCCTCACAAAGTGACTTCAGACCTCAACTGGTCCTTAAAAAGTGGGTTTTGGAAATTTTGTGAAAAATGTCAAGATTTGCTTCTAAATTTCTAAGCCTTCTAATGTCCCAAAAAAATAAAATGTAATTTTCAAAATGATCCAAACCTGAAGTAGACACATAGGGAATGTAAAGTAATAACTATTTTTGGAGGTATTACTATGTATTTTAAAAGTAGAGAAATTGACATTTGGAAATTTGGAAATTTTTCTACATTTTTGGTAAATTTGGTATTTTTTTTATAAATAAGGATGAAATATTTTGACTCAAATTTACCACTGTCATGAAGTACAATATGTGATGAGAAAACAATCTCATAATGGCCTGGATAAGTAAAAGCTTTCCAAAGTTATTACCACATAAAGTGACACATGTCAGATTTGAAAAATGGGGCTCCGACATTTAGTCCAAACTGGCTGTCGCTTGAAGGGGTTAAGATATACAGTAAATACAATACATTAATTTGGGACATCCAGTGTAATATTGAGCACTTGCTCTTATTTTTGATATTTTACTATTTTTAGAAATACTTTATTGCATAATTTATTTAAAACTGATAATGGATTATTAAGAAATACAAAGAATATGTAAAAGACAAATAAAAACAGCCAAACTAGAAACCGAGAGATTAATCGCCAAAGAGAGTAAAACTAACCCTAAAATGTTCTTTAATTATATAAATGGTAAAAAGTATAAACCTGAAGGTGTCGGACCCTTACAGAGTAATGAGGGGAGAGTTGCAGAGAGCGATGAGAAGAAAGTAAAGCTACTAAATATCTTTTTCTTCACTGTATTCACTGAGGAAAATAAACTGTCAGATGAAATGCAGAATATAAAAGTAAATTCCCCATTAAAAGTGCCCTGTCTGACCCAGGAAGAAGTAGAGCTGCGTCTTAAAAAGATTAAAATAGACAAATCGCCAGGACCGGATGGCATACACCCTCGTATCCTAAGAGAATTAAGTAATGTCATCGCCAGACCCTTTTTTCTGATATTTAAGGACTCTATACTGACAGGGAGTGTTCCACAGGATTGGCGCATAGCAAATGTGGTGCCAATATTCAAAAAGGGTCCAAAAACAGAGCCCGGGAACTATAGGCCGGTAAGTTTAACATCTGTCGTGGGTAAATTGTTTGAGGGTTTTCTAAGAGATGCAATCTTGGAGTACCTCAATGAAAATAAGCAAATTATTCCATATCAGCATGGCTTCATGAGGGATCGGTCATGTCAAACCAATTTAATCAGTTTCTATGAGGAGGTAAGTTCTAGACTGGACCGCAGCGAATCAATGGATGTCGTGTATCTGGACTTCTCCAAAACATTTGACACTGTACCACATAAAACGTTAGTTTATAAAATGAGAATGCTTGGCCTGGGAGAAAATGTCTGTATGTAGGTAAGTAACTGGCTCAGTGATAGAAAACAGAGGGTGGTTATTAATGGTACATACTCAGATTGGGTCACTGTAACTAGTGGGGTACCACAGGGGTCAGTATTGGGCCCTATTCTCTTCAATATATTTATTAATGATCTTGTAGAAGGCTTGCACAGTAAAATATCAATTTTTGCAAATGACACTAAACTGTGTAAAGTAATTAACACAGAAGAGGACAGTACACTGCTACAGATGGATCTGGATAGATTGGAGGCTTGGGCAGATAAGTGGCAGATGAGGTTTAACACTGACAAATGTAAAGTTATGCATATGGGAAGGAATAATGCAAGTCACCAGTACATACTAAATGGTAAAATATTGGGTAACTCTGACATGGAAAAGGACCTAGGAATTTTAGTGAACAGCAAACTAAGCTGTAGAAACCAGTGTCAGACAGCTGCTGCCAAGGCCAATAAGATAATGGGTTGCATCAAAAGAGGCATAGATGCCCGTGATGAGAACATAGACCTGCCACTTTACAAATCACTAGTCAGACCACACATGGAGTACTGTGTACAGTTCTGGGCTCCTGTGAACAAGGCAGACATAGCAGAGCTGGAAAGGGTTCAGAGGAGGGCAACTAAATTAATAACTGGAATGGGTGGACTACAGTACCCAGAAAGATTATCAAAATTAGGGTTATTCACTTTATAAAAAAGACGACTGAGGGGAGATCTAATAACTATGTATAAATATATCAGAGGTCAGTACAGAGATCTCTCTCATGATCTATTTATCCCCCAGGACTGTGACTGTGACGAGGGGACATCCTTTGCGTCTGGAGGAAAGAAGGTTTGTGTAAGTTCACTAAAAGAGTTCAAGAGAGGCCTGGATGTATGTTTGGAGGGTAATAATATTACAGGTTATAGTTACTAGAGAAGTGTCGTTGATCCAGGGAGTAATTCTGATTGCCTGATTGGAGTCAGGAAGGAATTTTTTTTCCCTAAAGTGGGGAAAATTGGCTTCTACCTCACAGGGGTTTTTTGCCTTCCTCTGGATCAACTTATAGGAAAACAGGCCGAACTGGATGGACAGATGTCTTTTTTCGGCCTTATAAACTATGTTACTATGTTACTTCTTTCCTTTTCTGCCCCTTCCCCCTTTTTAAATTTCTCTACTCATTTCTCTCGGTACTATCATACTAATAAGGAAGGAGTAATAGTCTGTGCTCATGAACAGACAATTGGTTTGCCCAATGCAATAATAAGATGCCAGCTGCAGTAGTTGTCCCTATATATAACAGAATAATTGTGGCATATACTCTGCCAGACACCTGCAAGAAATTATGATCCAATGTCTCCCTTCTAAGATAGCCTCATACAGGTGACCTTCATTGGGGACACATGTTCTACTGGATACATGCTACAGGAGACATGAAGTTTATAAATCTCTTTCAGGCAAGTGTGAAATAGCGCTGATAAATCACAAAGCCAATATCACTGCTTTATGTACTTTGCCTTACTCACTATCTGAACAAAGGAACATTTAGCTCTGGGGGAATTAAAGGAAACAGGACAGTTGGGCCCAGTCTAATAGAGATGATTGCTGTCGTACTTTACTGCTGGGTGACTCTGTAGACAACAATTCCTTTGTCCAAACAGAATTGCTGGAACCCATGACTGAACTTTGGTCGTTTATCAACCTTCGTCCTTATGTTGAACCTAGAGGAACAACTCTTTTTACAATGTTCTTTTAATATACTACCTTATTTCATAGCTGTCTATGGCTTTAATTGCTCTATATGGGCTTACAATAAATATGTGTATAATAACAATCCAGATCTCATTTTGAAATTTCGGATTCTTATGCATTTGGTTACCTGTCACATTTGATAATATACTATTATTGACAAAATCAAGAGGGCAAGATAACAGTTGACGCTCCAGACAGAAGGGAATTCTTAAAGACCCTTTATGTTACTTGTCAATCCCAAGCCTTCGTAACCTGTCCTTCCCATCCCTTCATCTAGTGGTGCTTTCTGTCTCAGCCTTTGCACTGCCGGATCTCTGCTCCCCACTTTCCACAAGTATAGAAGACATAAAAAGACAAACAATACGGACTGTCAGCTTTCATTAAGCATTCAAGGAAATCCGGTGCGATTCCAGGTGATTGTAAACATTCATCCAAACACCTAATTTACCAAGGTCTTGATTTTATTTTCTAAGCCCTACTGTCTTTCCTGCATATTTGCAATCTACCTGGCAGACCCCAGGTTTCAGCCACTGCTATTTCTCTTTTTTTATTGTCAGAATTGTGGCATAGCAAAAAAGCTTATAATGGGGAACGGGAGGATTGTCAAGTTTCATAAAGCAGCCTAGAATTCTTTGCTGCTTTATATGACAATGTCAGCTCTGCTCGGAGTTCAATAAGCGGGTTAACAAGCTTTCACAAGGATATCCTGCTTAAATATTTGCAACACAAACAGCATGTTGTGGAGGATGAAACACTGGCGTTGTTTTTCTCTTCCTTCTACTTCAATTTCTGTCTCAGTTCTTGAAAGCTCACCAAAGAATCATAAAAGACAGGATAAGCCATTTCTACCTCTACAGCTCGAGTGCTGAATGGAACTTGTTGCTGGGGGAATGGAATAACTTAGACATAATGTAGAAAAATATGCAACTTGGGATCCCATCATCACTGCCATTAGTGTAAAGGTGTAATATTAGTGACATTTATAAAATTCAAGTAATAAAATGTTTAATTCATAAACATTGCCATACTACTAATTCAATACTATATCATTGTACACTGACAGTGATAGAAGTGATTTCTCCCGTGCATTGAGAACATATCAAAAGTGTTTAAAGTGAGTCTCTCATGAGAAAAAGTCACTCTGAGTAAGGATATTTATAAACATATGTGTGCTAAGAGTAGCAAATATACAGCTCCTAGGACCGCAGTTTAGAGACCTGTGTGTGTTAAAATGTCATGCTACACGTGCTGAAGGAATAAGGGCTGTATTTTTTTCATCTATTAGGTGCAGTCACTCTTTCTACAGTTGTGAACTCTTCCCATAATCTGCTTTACTTGGTTTATTTTGCAAAGGGGTTGCCATATTATTACATATTATATTCCTCTGTTTGATTGCTCTTAAATGCGCCTAGTGTATGTAAAGATATTACCATTACATACTTTGTTATGGTGCCCCTTGGTGTTCTTTTAATTCCCTCTCAGAACATCCACCTAATTTGCCTGGTGCTGATAAGAAGCCAGTGTGACTGAGTTAGGCCTCTTTCACACTAGCGGCAGCACGGATCCGGCACCTAAAGGGTGCCGACGGATCCGTACTGCCGCTGATACATGTGTGGAGCCGGAGCAGCGGTCCGGCCCCACACATGTTGACAGACATTGGGACAAGACACAGAGTACATACATACACACACACACACATACACACAAACACATACATACTTACATACTCCAGCCAGGGACGCCGGCAGCACGTCTTCACGCGCCACCTGCGCGCAGTGATGACGATTCCCCACAGCGCCCTCTGCTGGGCGCAGTGGGGAAATGTCATAGCTGCGCGCAGGAGGCGCGTGAAGACATGCTGCCGGTGTCCCTGGCTGGAGTATGTGAGTATGTATGTGTGTGTATGTATGTATGTATGTCTGTCTGTATGTATGTATCTCTGTAGCCGGATCCGGAATGACCCCCCATTGCAAGTCAATGGAGGACAGATCCGGATTACTGGTGTGTCATACCAAACGGATCTGTCCCCATTGACTTGCATTGGGGGTCATTCCGGATCTGTCTTGGTGCGGATGCCTGGACCGGAGAGCAAACTGCAGCATGATGCGGTTTGTTCTCCGGTCTGAAGACGGAACGGAATGCTTTCAGGAGCATTCCGTTGTCTTCAGTTCAGTTTTGTCCCCATTGACAATGAATGGGGACAAAACTGAAGCGTTTTTTTTCTGGTATTGAGCCCCTATGACGGAACTCAGTACCGGAAATTAAAAACGCTAGTGTGAAAGTAGCCTTAGGCTACTTTCACACTTGCGTTGTGGTTTTTGGGTATTGAGATCCAGCAGAGGATCTCAATACCGGAAAAAAACGGATCAGTTTTGTCCCCATGCATTCAGAATGGAAAGAGATCCGTTCAGGATGCATCAGGATGTCTTCAGTTCAGGCAGCTTTCAGTTTTGTGAGCGGACACAAAACCGCAGCGAGCTGTAATTTTGTGTCCGGTCATAAAAACTGAAAGAAACTGATCAGGTACTGAAACCAATGTAGGAGACTAAACCGGATCCGTCACCCATTGACTTTCAATATATTTAGTGTCTGATCAGTTTTTTTCAGTTTTGATTTCACACAACTGCATCCTAACTGAACTGATGCATCCTGATGTGCAAAACCAAAATGGATCAGTTTAATTCATGTATAGAGATCCTCTCCCGGATCTCAGTACCTGAATTAACAACGCGAGTGTGAAAGTAGCCTTAGGCTACTTTCACACTAGCGTTTTTAAATTCCGGTATTGAGTTCCGTCATAGGGGCTCAATACCGGAAAAAAACGCTTCAGTTTTGTCCCCATTCATTGTCAATGGGGACAAAACTGAACTGAAGACAACGGAATGCTCCTGAAAGCATTCCGTTCCGTCTTCAGACCGGAGAACAAACCGCAGCATGCTGCGGTTTTCTCTCCGGTCCAGGCATCCGCACTAAGACGGATCTGGAATGACCCCCAATGCAAGTCAATAGGGACGGATCCGTTTGGTGTGACACACCAGTAATCCGGATCTGTCCTCCATTGACTTGCAATGGGGGGTCATTCCGGATCCGGCTACACATATACAGAGATACATACAGACATACATACATACTCACACATACACACAAACACATACATACTCACATACTCCAGGCAGGGACACCGGCAGCATGTCTTCATGCGTCTCCTGCGCGCAGCTATGACGTTTCCCCACTGCGCCCAGCAGAGGGCGCTGTGGGGAATCGTCATCACTGTGCGCAGGAGGCGCGTGAAGACGTGCTGCCGGCGTCCCTGCCCGGAGTATATAAGTATGTATGTGTTTGTGTGTATGTGTGTGTATGTATGTTCTCTGTGTCTTGTCCCAATGTCTGTGTCAACATGTGTGGGGCCGGACCACTGCTCCGGCTCCACACATGTATCAGAGGCAGCACGGATCCGTCGGCACCCTATAGGTGCTGCCGCTAGTGTGAAAGAGGCCTTAAGTGAGTTCTCTGGTAATTATTTAAAATGCTAGAGCCCTCCTGCCCTGTGAGCCGTTGCAGCCAATCACTGATCTCAGTGATTTTGTGGTGTACGCTACTTAGGCCTGTGATTGGCTGCAGTTGTGTAGTGACATCACCACAGCAGCCAAAGCAATAAGCCACTGACTGCATCCTGGGGAAGAGGACAGAGTGGCAGCGCTGGACTGAAGGGGGCTGGGAAGGTATTAAGTTCCTTTATTTTTTAATGTTCTGCTGCGGCTTTAGGACCTCAGGCAGCAATGTGAGAGGGGCCGTTTTAACCCTTCATGTAGTGGGTTTTATAGCAGCCAGAAATATTGGACTGGTGTTGTTTGAAAGCTGACAATTTAAACTTTAACAAAAGACCAGGATTGCAGTATTATCTCCTCTACACCAGTTCCTTTAAATGCCGTATTGCGAAGCTCTCGCGTATACTGGCTAGATATCAGGTAGTGATGGAATAAATAGGTAGATATATATATATATATATATATATATATATATATTTAAAACACACCCCAGTATGGTATAAAAGAAAAGTTCAGATCGCCTCACAAAAAATGAGCCCCCATACAGCTCCCTACACATAAATACCAAAAAGTTATAGGGGTCAAAATATGGCAACAAAAAAATTCTAACGTTATAATTATTTTATCACTATCAAAACGCAAGAAAAACTATACATATTAGATATTGCCGGATTCGTACTGACTTGTAGAATGAAAGTAACTGGTCAGTTTTAATGCACATTGAACGCCGTAAATAAAAAACCTGTAAAACTGTGGCAGAATTGCGTTTTTTTTTGCAATTTCACCCGATTTGGAATTTTTCCCCCGCTTCGCACTACATCATATGCAATATTAAATGGTGGCGTTGGAGAGTACAACTTGTGCCGCAAAAAGCAAGCCCTCATACAGCTATGTGAACAAAAAAATAAAAAAGTTATGGCTGTGTGAAGGCAGGGAGCGCAAAACGAAAACGAAAAAAATAAAATCCAGACACCACAGTTCTTCTTTACTTCTGTGCCGGATTTATTATAACAGTTATCAGGATGTATTGATACAGTGGCTGTTGGGAGGATTTTTTATATCGGCTCTCCTATACTTACGCCTATTTTTGCCAATCACATTACAGAACACACGTTGTTTCTTCCTCAGTAGCTATAATTATATGTTTGCTCACAGGGGAAGGACTGCCTTTCTTATAAAGGACCAGGATATATGTTACAAACTAAGCCATACTAAGTCTATAACATATTGTATATTGATATTGTCATATAACTAAATAATTCATTATATATTTTATAGTTAAATGGGTTGTCCAAGTTATTTTTTTGTTCTTTGTATGTTACTAACTTGTCAAGTATAACAACTTTCCCATACACTTTGTGCTTCTAAAGCTGCTTGTTTCTCATATTTCACTGAGGGTCGCGTGGCCTGTGATGTCAGCTTATCTTCTGCTCTGTGATGTTTCATGCACAAGCCTCAGAGATCAGATAACAGTCTGTACACGAGACATCGCGGTCACGCCCCTTGCACTGCCGGGCTGCTATCTGCTCTCTCTCTGGATTCCTTCAGATAAAACATTAACCCCTTCAGCCAGAACACACTGAGGGCTCAAGGCTTTACAACAGGCTTTACACTGCAGGCAGTGAGGAGACAAATGCTGGGCACAGGAGCTGACAGAGAAATTGTATTGCAAAAGAACAGGTAGAGGGAAGTTCCTGTGTGTATTAGCATTGTCATTGTACAGCTGGGACTTGTAGTCCTACACATACAACATGCTGCTAAGTATCCTAGAAGGCAGACATCAGGGCAGCTCTTGTATTCATTCCCTTTGCAGAGAAGGGGGGGGAGATATTGTTATTACTGCAGGTAAACAAAGGCCAGAAGAGAACCAGGGAAATGAGGAAATATAGATTTTTTTTTGCCTAAAACTTGCTTAACTTAGTTATATATTGCTGCCCATCAGATTTACAGTGCTATATATTTTTTTCCATAACTCAGACAACCCCTTTAAAATTCATTTCCTAATAGACATAAACAATACAATGAAAAATTACTAAAATAATACAACAGAACTCATAAAATAATCCAACAAAACTCATATTTATGAATAAAATCTTCTCAGACTGACATATTCTGAATACAGTTTTGGGCGATATAGCCTTTAGAAATTGGGTCAGGAATGATAGCAGCTGAAAGTGAAGGTAGGTTTAAGCTGCTTTTACTCCTTACTGGATTTTTAAAGGCAGTATCCTATAACAGCTAATCCTTCACTATTGGTCTTGTTTTAAAGCTTAGATTATCAGCTTTCAAACAAGACCAGGTTACACAGCTGAAGATATTAAGGATTAAAACATCCCTCTCCCCTCAGCTAGCCTTGATCTCAGCCATCTGGGAGGAGGAAGGGGGGCAGTGGGGATGCAGGCAGGAGAGAAAAAACATTCTCTCTCATGATCCCAGGGGAAAGGTAACATGAAAAAACTCATCCTGCAAAATTCACATTCTCATATAACTAAACTGAAGAAAAAATAAAAAGGTAGGACTACTCTAACAGAGAAGGGGAAAAATGTTACTGGTCCTTGAGGCTAAAATTGGTTATGTCACTAAGGGGTTAAAATGCACTTTAGTCACCTGAGTTGTATGCCAACTACATTTACTTTACACATAAATTCTTTTTTCTATTACACACAAATGACTGGCTCTCAATGTCATTATAAAACTACACTAAAACAACACTAGTAACATAAAATCATAACAAAAAAATCACAAAAATATATTAATACCATGCAATATCAGCCACTGTATCGATACAGCTACTAATTGTTATATTACATCATGGCAGAGTAGTAAAGAAGAACTGTGAGAACGGCATTTGGATTGAGAGCAGCAGACCAAGTGGCTTATTCACACTCCCAGAGTCCTGGCCACCAGAGAGAGGCCAACATTTTTTTCCTATAGTGTGCAAGCAGGGCCACCACTGCTAGATTTTAGGGTTGTCATAACCAAGAAAACAAGCAGTGAATAATGTGATGGAAAAATAAATCCAGCCAGCAAAGGACACAATATGGACAATCACATTACATTAGTAAGTGCCCCATATTAACTTTCTCTAAATGCCAATTACCGAAGTGACACAACCCCTTTAAGTACAAAAAAGTTATATATCAGATGGGGTATTGTGAAGCCATATAGTTTTCAGCTTTTAACTAATGGCTTAGAGGTGACTGATCATAAACTAGTGCTGCTCTCCTAAAATGGCTGTGATCATTTCCTTTGACATTGTGTGGTGCAGAAGAGAGCAAGATGGTCTTTTCTATCTATCTATCTATCTATCTATCTATCTATCTATCTATCTATCTATCTATCTTGTAGGGCAGTTGGCTAACTTAGTAGATTACAGATGTAAGGTATCTATCTATCTATCTATCTATCTATCTATCTATCTATCTGAGATGAGCGACCTGATTCTAGAGATGCAAATTAGCAATTGTAATTAATTTCCCACAGACATAAAGATTTGCACATTATCTTTCCAGCAGAAGTAAGATATGTTAATTTTTGTGTTGGGCGAGCATGAACACTATATTCATGCGAGCATGGCCAAACACCGCGTGTGCTTGAGCGCCATGCTCGAGTTACCTCCCCACACGTTTCTTGGCTGCTATGCAGCCAATCAGCATGCGGGGAGGTACTGGCATTCACTGTAATGCTGTAGCCATGTTGGCTACTGGCATTACAGTGATTGGCTGGCCGGAAAAGCGTCATCGAGTGCTATATAGCACCCGGTGACATGTGACCCGGCTCAGTCTTTGTCAGGGAAAGCTGCTGCAAAGAGGGACAGATAGTGTAGGGATAGGAATTTGTTAGGCAGGGTTAGGTTTAATCTTTCAAAGACCCAAAAGTCCTTTTAAGGACTATTGTTTTATCTGGCTGCAATATATATATTTTTGGGGGCAAAATTTGCGCAAAATTGCCTGACCTTAACACCACCTGTGCTGCGTGTGCATCCTAAATACCTGTGACATCCAGTGTATTTTTTTCTGCCGCTAATCAAGGCAACATTACCTGCGCAGCGTGTGCTGTATATCGTTTTTACATTCTAAATACCTGTGACATTCAGTGCAATTTTTTCTGCCATTAGTGAAGGCGATATTCCATGCGCTACTTCTGCTGTATAACGTTACAACATCCTAAATACCTGTGACATCCAGTGTATTTTTTTCTGCCGTTAGTGATGGCGATATTCCCTGCGCTACATCTGCTGTATAACATTTGAACATCCTAAATACCTGTGACATTCAGTGTAATTTCCTAACAATTTTTCCTCTAAAATCGATTTTATCTTCGGTTTTGGGTGTATTATTGTCATTCTGTAAAAGTGGCGTAATACTCGGACAACATCGTTAACAGCAGCGACTTGGGAGTCCAAGATGCATCCAGACATCCTCCCCATGCTGTTCCCAAACCATTTTAGTGGTGTTCCCATCATTTTCAGACCTTTTCCTGTGAACCAGACACCCTCCCCTCTTCAGAGTAGGGGGTGCCTGGTTTAGTGCTCTGGTTCTCCCATTGACTTCCATTGTGCTCCAGTGCTCTGTAAAGCACTCGAGCATCACCAAGTGTTCTACCCGAGCACCAGAGCACCCGAGCACTTTGGTGCTCGATCAACACTAGTTAATTTTCATATACTTTCACAGAAACCAAGAGCAGCATTGCCTGCCCTATAATACTCCTTACTCATGTTAGGCGTTCTCCATAATGATAAAGAGTACCCACCAGACAACGCATGCATATTTCCCTGAAACCCAGAGAAGCATATTAGTCTCTCTCTCCTCTTCCTTCTTTCAGGATATTTCTTCTCTTAGTCTTTTCAGAAAAAAATATGAGTTCTAGGAGACCAGAAAATGTTATATACCAATTTTCAGGGCAATAGGAGCATACTTGATTTGGGTCTGAATCAAATTTTGTGAAAAATTCACAGAATCGGACCCTAAGCAATCTATCTATTCATCTACCTATTTATGTATCATCACCTATCTCTTTTATCTTTATCTCTCTGATATGACTTTGTCTACCTTCTTTCTTTCTTTTATCCACTTTACACTTGTGAATATACTGTATTGCATAGACAAATTGTTATCTAATAAAGGGAAATCAATTTGAAAAAAAAAAATCACTCTCCTATAACCAAGAAACCTACGAATAAGCATACAAATAACACAATATACTGTATGTATATTAAGGAAGATGGGATATGTATTCAAATATACATCTATTTGAATACATGTGATATGTGATATTATCAGAAATGAGATCATTATTTTTTTTATCTATTTTATGTTGTGTGCTAGTAAATGAACATTTAAACAATATAGCACGGTAAAAGGCATATGCAGAATAATGGAGTCTCAAAGCGAAGAAGAATACAGTATGAGCAATTTAAATTTATTAAACACATAAAAGTAGATTGAATGCATTATCTGTCTGTAGAGACAATAAAAAGACCAGCTTTGGAAAGACAGACAAGGTATATCCACTATGCTTAATGGCATGAATGAATTCCTAGCTAGCAGTAGGTAGTAGATATGACTGCATACAGGTGCAGCGGTAATGCATTCATTTCTATAGACAAGGGGAATTTGTGGAATGATGATGTACAGAGCATCCTGATCATGTGTCTATTCAGACTAAAAAAAGAGTATTTCATCCATTATAAGACTGAAGAGGTTAAAATCCAACATACATTTGACATTTCATGCGATGACATCATCACAGCCATTCCATACCACATGGGACTGAAACAATAACATAGAAGAAAAATATCAATACTTTCTTTCATCTAAAGCTTTTGACACCTCACTACCAGTTCATCCTCCCAATCCCCTCACATCCTAAAGATTAATTGATATTGGCCACTCAACAGGATTTTAAAACCCCTCCTGACCGTGTTTAAAGCTTTCTGATTTATTTTTTTTCCCTAAAGCGACTGTGGCTTTTATGGAATCTCACATGATTGTCCGGTGTGACAAATTGCTTTCTTAAAATGGATTCTTTAAAGAAAGGGATGCAGTTTGACAAGACAAGAAACAGCTCATCTTCAAGACAGGAGGATAAATAAAGAAAAAAAATCCTCTTCTTTATCCCCTAACTCTGCTGTTGCTCAATGGGTGTCTCAGTTGTCACTGATAATCTTATCTTTGTATGATAGGTAGGGAACAGGACAATGGAGACCTAACCATGCTGTAGGTCTGATAGGACTCTGATTAATAGAAGTGTCCAATAGGCACACAGCCCTGAGGAAGATGATTAATGACATTCCTTATGAACTTTGAACTCCCTGCAACAACATATTGAGAAGATAGAGGAGCACAAATACATGCCATATTATTACAACTGTGATTGATTCTAGTATCTTTCCTCTTGTCACAAATTGTGTTGACAAGAAAGCAAATTCAGCACAGTCGGAGTTGAAAACCCCTGAACCTCCATACATCTCTGACAACTGAAAGTGTAGATCACCAAGACAGGAAAATATAGTGTCCGGCTATGGAGATTATGTTTTCCAAATTGTTTCATCCTGTATCATCATTATTTCATAAAGATATCAGAAACATATCCAGACATATTATGAGAATCCGAGACAAAAGCACAGCACAAAGATTTCAACTATTGAACATGAAAAGCAATAATAAATCCATAATAACATAGGTTAACATCTGAATGGAAAACACAACTCTGTCAGGTTCTCCCTCTCCTTTTTAATTGACCGTGCCAGGTGAGATAAATATGTATGAAGATAGCAAAAAACAGAGAAAACATGGATCACAAATTTGCAAGCTCTGCCCCGATTTTCAGCACAGTCTACATTGCTTTTTAGCACAACTTATATTGCTTCTCAGTATAATTACTAGTATACAACTCAATAAACCACTAGCTGTACACAAGGCCATTTGTATACATTTTGATCAAAGTGTATAAGCCCATTCACCATTTCAAGGTGGCTTCTTTCAAGTGAGAACTACTCTAATTTGGTGCAGCACCAGGTGGCAACCACGTCAGCCAAAGCACAGCCAAACAACATCTATGCTGTTGGACTGAGCCCCCTTGGCACTGGGTCCCAGCAAAACCACAGCAGCAGTCATGCAATAGTGTACCATGTTAACAGGTGTCTAGAACTCACCTAAAATGTGCATTTCGTGGATTATGGTATTGTATATTAGTAATTAAGATGAGAAGCAGTATAGATTGTGATGAAAAGCTACAGATTGGTGCAGAGCTTGTGGATATGCAATCCATATTTTCTCTACTTTTTTTTTTTTTGGTATTTCAAATCAAGAATGAGAGAGAGGCTAGCACAGGAAGCAGGATGGCCCAGAGTGGATAGAGGGATTTTGTCCTGCCCTCGGTGCACTTAACTACTAATTTGCATATCAATTAAAGTGATTTTTCTCCAGAAGAGTAAATTAATTCTAAACAAATCAGATTCATCACAAATTTCACAAAAATTCTTCTTCCAAACAAATCCAAAGTTTTGGTGGTTCACTTCAGATGAATTGCACAAAACTGCGCTGGCCATATTACATTTAAAATTCAGTACATAGGGAAAGAAAGATGAAGATGGAGGATCACATGACCCTGGGTGGGGCCCCTGCTGGCAGGCTTGGCTAAAACGCTTTGTAGTCAGCTTGACAGGCAATTAGAAAGGAGGATATTGGCTCATCTATCAGGCTCTATGTTAGCTCTGAAGCACAGATGCCCATCTGAGCTCAGCCACTGATGTAATAGGATATGACTGCCATGGAGCAATAAGACACACAAGACAGCCATTTTAGGGATTGTAGGAAATGTGAAGAATATATATTTAGTTAGGTACATTGAATTACTGCATCAGGTACAAAATTAGGTTTTATCATTAGGGGCAGTTAGAGTACTGGGTGTCTGTAACTAGGGCTAGAGCTGTTCAACTATTCAATACTTCAACTATTTGTTAACACCATTAACCATGCATTTACTCATAGCTATATCTGTCAGTGACAATCTGATACAACAATTGACTTCTCATTTGGCCCATCTTAATCCAGCCTAACAGTGTAGGTCCTGCATAGTGGGATCTCCCTTATCAGTGTGGACATCCTATCGTAGGCAGGGCAGTTTAGGAGCATCCCTAGGGATTAGGTGTTTTTCTGGTTAACTCATATTGCCTTTATCAAATGCACCATTATCTATGCTGACCTCTGTGATTTTTATATTGAAGTCTGATAGAACAATAAAAGGTTACATTTTATGGGTTGTTATTTTTTGTGATCTGTGCCGGGTTAAACATGCAATGCTGTAAAACGGTATATTAGCAGGTTTGAAGCACATTAGTGACCTCTGTATAAAAGCATATTGGTGTCACTAAGGGGTTAACAATATTAGTGTTTTATCTATAGTAGACCGATTAGAGCCCCAACATATTTCTTGAGCTAGTGGTTGGTTTGTTTGTTGGTTATTTTTTTCCCCTATTTTTAATTAGTTTATGAATATAAGCATAGCTGGTGAAAAATGTAAACTGTGTCTTCATCTGCAAAAAAAAAAAACACACTAGTGATAATGCTATACTCATTGTAGAAATGTGACATTCTTGACAAACACATTTTGAACAAAATCATTTGTGCCTGTCCACCACGGCAAGGTGATCTCTTTTGGACAGGAACCTACGCTAAATGCTACCTCTTTTGATCTGCACCTGGACTTTTTTTTATCTTTGATGGAATAAAAGTTACATATTAAAATTGACTTCTGTGCTGGAATCTACAGTACTATGGACGAGTTATACAACCTGACTACAGCATCCCGTGCATGGCCATGTGTGCTGTAAGAGAGGAGTGCTGAGCTGACTGTGTTTGGAGTATTTCAAATTGCAAGCATCCTAACTAGAGATGAGCGAGCACTAAAATGCTTGGGTGCTCGTTATTCGAGACAAACTTTTCCCGATGCTAGGGTGTTCGTTTCGAGTAACGAACCCCATTGAAGTCAATGGGAGACTCGAGCATTTTTTGCAGGGGACCAAGGCTCTGCCTAGGGAAAGCTGGGTGAAAACCTGGAAACATCAGAAAATGATGGAAACACCACGGAAATGGACAGGAAACAGCAGGGGCAGCATGCATGGATGCCTCTGAGGCTGCCTAATCCCACCATTACCCGAAATTCTCCTGCAACAGCCTGGTGGTTACCCTCATGGCAATTGTGCTCACCCAGACCAAGAAAGGCAAGGCACATGCCCATCACATGTTAGGGAAGCACCCAACTAGGTGCAATGAAGGTCCATCACCCATGCCCATGCTGGCATTGCTCTCCTATCCTCAGCCACATGGTGCAGGCATAAGCCTGACACAGCATGGCGGTGACATCAACAAGTGACCAAGTTAGATAAGGCAGCAGGTGAGCCACCCAAAAATTTAGCCTGATGCAGCATGGCGGTGACAACAGAGTGACCGAGTTAGACTGAGGTAGCAGGAGGTGAAGCACGGATGGTAATTCGAAGGAGGAGGAGGGGTTGGAGGAAGAGGCATAGTAAGTCTGAGAAACTGTGACCGAGGTAGGCCCCGCAATCCTCCAAGTGGGCAGTACATGAGCGGCCCCAGGGTTAGACTCGGTCAGAGTGACCGAGCTACACGACGGTAGCAGATAGAGCACATAAAAAATTTAGCGTGGCCCTGTATGTGGACGTTGAGGGCCTGGAGGCTGTCTCCTTGAGAAATGCTCAGGGTGGCCGAACGCCGGGCTCGACGGCGGACCCTTTTCGGGTTATCAATTGTCGAAATGTTGGCTTACATCAAGTTTAGTATCTGTTCTTATCAGTTGCTGTGGCTGTTGGTGGTAAAGTGGTGAGCATAGCTGCTTCCCAAGCAGTTGACCCAGGTCCGATTCCTGTCTATCGCATTATGTGGCCCTGCAGAAAAATTGATTGGAGAGAGGGCCTGTAGGTGGCCCTCTGGAAAAATTGTTTAGAGAGAGGGCCTGTAGGTGGACCTCCGGAAAAATTTATTTGGAGAGAGGGCATGTAGGGGGACCTCTGGAAAAATTGTTTAGAGAGAGGGCCTGTAGCTGGATCTCCGGAAAAATTGTTTAGAGAGAGGGCCTGTAGGTGGACCTCCGGAAAAATTGTTTAGAGAGAGGGCCTGTAGGTGGACCTCTGGAAAAATTGTTTAGAGAGAGGGCCTGTAGGTGGACCTCCTGAAAAAATTGTTTAGAGAGAGGGCCTGTAGGTGGACCTCCAGAAAAATTGTTTAGAGAGAGGGCCTGTAGGTGGACCTCCGGAAAAATTGTTTGGAGAGAAGGCCTGTAGGGGGCCCTCCGAAAAATTGTTTAGAGAGAGGGCCTGTAGGGGGCCCTCCGGAAAAATTGTTTAGAGAGAGGGCCTGTAGGTGGACCTCCGGAAAAATTGTTTAGAGAGAGGGCCTGTAGGTGGCCCTCCGGAAAAATTGTGGTAAAAGAGTGCCAGTTGGACCTCTATAAAATTGCGTTTTTTGGGTCAGCATTAGGCAAAGACGACGAGGAGGAGGAGTAGGAGGAGTAGAGAAGAGGAATCGGATACATAAGTAATGTTAATCTTTAGCTGCTTTCCCCCGGAGGAGATTTGAATTCCGGTGAAATCCAGGCTTTGTTCATTTTAATAAGCGTCAGCCTGTCACCAGCTGCACTGAATAACCACTCTGACAACACGCTAGCGGCAGGGCAGGCCAGCACCTCCAAGGCGTACAGCGCCAGTTCAGGCCACGTGTCCAGCTTTGATACCCAGTAGTTGTATGGAGCAGAGTGATCGCTACGGACGTTGGAATGGTCAGCTAGGTACTCCCTCACCATCTTTCTGTAAAGCTCACCCCTACTCTGCCGAGACTGGGGACAGGTGACAGTGTCTTGCTGGGGTGACATAAAAGTGGCAAAGGCCTTGGAGAGCGTTCCCCTGCCAGTGCTGGACAAGCTGCCTGCTCGCCTCCTCTCCCCCGCTACTTGGCCGACAGAACCATGCCCTCTGCCGCTAGCAGCATCAGATGGGAAGGATTGTTTCAGCTTGTGCACCAGGGCCTGTTGATATTGATTCACTCTCATACTCCTTTCCTCTACAGGGATGAGAGTGGAAAGGTTCTGCTTGTACCGTGGGTCCAGGAGAGTGAACACCCAGTAATCGGTGTTTGAAAAAATGCTTCTAACGCGAGGGTCACGGGATAGGCAGCCTAACATGAAGTCTGCCATGTGTGCCAGAGTCCCAACACGCAAGAATTCCCTCTCCTCACTGGCCTGACTCTCCATTTCCTCCTCCTCCTCCAAGTCCTCCTCTTCAGCCCATACACGCTCAAGAGTTAAGAAGGACTGAGCACTGGTACCCTCTTCTGTCTCGCCGACATTCTCCTCTCTTCCTCCTCATCCTCATCCCCCTCCTCCGATACGCGCTGAGAAACAGACCTGAGGGTGCTCTGGCTATCAAGCGACGTATCTTCCTCCACCGTCTCTTGTGACAAGCGCAAAGCATCCGACTTGATGCTGAGCAGTGAGTTTTTCAACAGGCAAAGCAGCGGGATGGTGAGGCTGATAATGGCGGCATCGCCGCTGACCATCTGTGTTGACTCCTCAAAGTTGGTCAACACCTGGCAGATATCAGACATCCACGTCCACTCCTCATTGTAGACTTGAGGAATCTGACTGACCTGACTACCAGTTCTGGTGGAAGTTGACATCTGGCAGTCTACAAATGGCTCTGCGCTGCTGGTAAACTCTAGATAACATGTTTAATGTCGAATTCCATCTTGTGGGCACGTCGCACAACAGTCGGTGAGCGGGCAGTTGTAGGCGGCGCTGCACTGCCCTGAGAGTGGCAGCATCTGTGGTCAACTTGCAGAAATGCACACAGATGCGGCGCACCTTGGTGAGCAAATCAGACAGATTGTTTAGATAGAGGGCCTCATCAGCAGGTACTGTCTCACCCTGCCCAGGACCACGGCCTCTTCCTCGACCCTTAGCCCTGGGGTTCAACATTTTCTGTATATAAGTGTATTATGTACAAAAAAAAAATGGGCCTGCTGTACTGAAACCCACAAACTTGTTCAATCTGAACAAGTTAATATATAGGTGGATAAGTTAGAGCAAAATCACGTATGTTATTACGTACCGTGCAGTATGGAGCAATTACACGGAAACTATTAGATTAGGCAGACTTGGTCTGCTTAAGTGCAACCCAGACAAATGTCGCACAGAGATTTTTGTAATGTAGCTGTATCAGTGAGAGCAAAAGACCTTTTTTAATTACGTGACGTACAGAATGTGTCACCTGGACAGAAAATACGGATTGTGCTTTGTATATAGGTGGATAAGTTAGAGCTAAATTACGTATGTTATTACGTACCGTGCAGTATGGAGCAATTACACTGAAACTATTAGATTAGGCAGACTTGGTCTGCTTAATTGCAACCCAGACAAATGTCGCACAGAGATTTTTGTAATGTAGCTGTAACAGTGAGAGCAAAAGACCTTTTTTAATTACGTGACGTACAGAATGTGTCACCTGGACAGAAATTACGGATTGTGCTTTGTATATAGGTGGATAAGTTAGAGCTAAATTACGTATATTATTACGTACCGTGCAGTATGGAGCAATTACACTGAAACTATTAGATTAGGCAGACTTGGTCTGCTTAATTGCAACCCAGACAAATGTCGCACAGAGATTTTTATAATGTAGCTGTATCAGTGAGAGCAAAAGACCTTTTTTAATTACATGACGTACAGTATAGGTCACCTGGACAGAAAATACGGATTGTGGTTTGTATATAGGTGGATAAGTTAGAGAAAAATTACGTCTGTTATTACGTATCGTGCAGTATGGAGCAATTACACTGAAACTATTAGATTAGGCAGACTTGGTCTGCTTAATTGCAACCCAGACAAATGTCGCACAGAGATTTTTCTAATGTAGCTGTAACAGTGAGAGCAAAAGACCTTTTTTAATTACATGACGTACAGAATGTGTCACATGGACAGAAAATACGGATTGTGGTTTGTGGTGAGTGGACAGCTGAACTGTGACACACAGAATATTTCCACACAGCTGTATGAAATGGATTTGTATCACTGAGATAAAACAACAAAAAACTATTTTTTTTATTTTTATTTTTTTTTATTTATTTTTTTATATATATATATATTTTTTAACGTGACGTGCAGAAAATATCAGAGAGCAAACTCAGCCCCTCCTGACTGTGGCTATTTTGACTGCAACCCAGAAAAATGTTGCTGTATCAGTGAGAGCAAAAGACCTTTTTTTAATTACGTGACGTACAGTATAGGTCACCTGGACAGAAAATACGGATTGTGGTTTGTGGTGAGTGGACAGCTGAACTGTGACACACAGAATATTTCCACACAGCTGTATGAAATGGATTTGTATCACTGAGATAAAACAAAAAACTATTTTTTTTATTTTTATTTTTTTTTTATTTATTTTTTTATATATATATATTTTTTTTAACGTGACGTGCAGAAAATATCAGAGAGCAAACTCAGCCCCTCCTGACTGTGGCTATTTTGACTGCAACCCAGAAAAATGTTGCTGTATCAGTGAGAGCAAAAGACCTTTTTTTAATTACGTGACGTACAGTATAGGTCACCTGGACAGAAAATACGGATTGTGGTTTGTGGTGAGTGGACAGCTGAACTGTGACACACAGAATGGTTCCACACAGCTGTATGAAATGGATTTGTATCACTGAGATAAAACAATAAAAAAAAAGTGTTATATATGGCGATAGCTGCACTACTAGTGTCAGCCAGCCCAGCCAGGAGACAAAAAAAGTGTCTTATAGCCCTTAGAAGGGCTGTTGGGTTCTTTTGATATCACTCCTGCCTAACAGAGAACTAAATCCAGGCCCGAACACTCTCCCTGAAACGCAGCAGATCTGTCCCTAACGACATCCAGACAGCATCTGAGCCGAGCACCGCGGGCAGTCACTAGTATATTCCAGGGTCACCTGATCAGGCCAGCCAACCCCTGCTATCGACATGTAAGGGCCCCACGTGATGCTGGGTGTACCGCAGAGTCTCCTGGCTTGTGATTGGCTGAGTTTATAGGCGCCAAAAATTCAAAATGCGGGAGATGCCATTTCCTCGAGTATGGCGAGATACTCGTCCGAGCAGCGAGCACTTATGAGTACCGTAATGTTTGAACGAGCACCAAGCTCGGACGGGCATGCTCGCTCATCTCTAATCCTAACCATTGAGAAGTAGAATCTTTTATATACTTTTTAGGTCTATACTTAGTAAGTAGAAAAGTATATCTCCTGAAATGTATCCCTGCAAATGATTTAGGAACTATAAATATATGTTTAATGTCCTCTATGCATCTCCTGATGGCGAGAAACCTGGAAAGAGCCATCACTCACTATCAGCACAATTATGCATGGCACATTGCATCCCAGGGACCCATATGTCACATTCACTTAGCCTAATGAGAGGAAGGAGTCCCCAACCTTTCATGTTTCTTGGTTGGGATTTAACATTTCTCTTTCTATATCATTTTTGTATGCTTTCCGTTGGCTCTTGTAATTGTCTTGGTGTCCCTGAAACCTCTTGGAGTGATTTCAATTTAGTGCAACGGCACCTGCTGATGAGAACAGAATTCATTAGTAGCTTTAGGGTTTCCAGCTGCTGCTGAGTTCACCCTACCCAGCCCAGTAAGTACCATATTCTTCTTTGGCAGATGATCTTGCTGTGATTTAGGTGGATAAAATCCTAGTCCACAAATCATTGATGTGAGCTGAAGAGAAATAGACCTTTGGTCTAGTGATGTACTGCTTGAAGCTTAACGCTTGAAATATTATCTTCCCTTGCTAAAGCATCACCTTCCCCAAGCATTTTAAGCAGCAACTAATTTTGCTTAGAATTATATAATGAAATATGTTATTTACTAAAACTGATATTTAAAGGTCAGTAATGACATTTTTGTCTAGAAATTACTCTCGATATCGGTCTCTTTCTAGCATACAGCGCAAAGGAGTTCAGTAATTTTATGTCAAGGATGATGGCAGGGGCACAGGATCTGTGTCCACATGATCACCACAGGGCCCTGGGTGTGACTGACAGCTGAAATCCTGGCTATCAACCTCCTAGAAGCCATGGTCATCTAAATGGTTTACATAAGGTGGTGTCTACATTGTCACCCCATTGACCCCTCCCGATTCAATTACAGGATGCCAATGGTTGCTATGTCTGCTGGAGGCCTAAAAATTGGTTTCAGGCCTGCCATGTACAGACATGTTTTTTGCCCTACCAAAGCAAATTCTAATAGGCAGCAGTGTTTCCTCTAAGCTGTGCACTTTGCAAAAGAAAGGGTTGAAACAACATACTAAGCGGAATAACAGCTTTACCTGCTGCACAATTTGGAATTTTTAACTCTTTCAATTCCAAAGAACACAGCTTACAGGGAACAGTGATAGACAGCCTATCATTGTAAAACTGGCAGGAATAATTCACTGCAATATAGAATTATAGCTTTGTATTATAAAAGAGAGCAATGTATTAGTAGTCTCCAAGAGAACTGAAATTTTTAAAAAAAGTTTTAAAAATGTAAAAAAACGGAAAAAAATCTCTAAAAAACATTTTATTAAGTAAA
Organism: Rhinella marina; assembly: GCA_900303285.1. Classification (NCBI taxonomy): domain Eukaryota; kingdom Metazoa; phylum Chordata; class Amphibia; order Anura; family Bufonidae; genus Rhinella; species Rhinella marina. Next base: position 8,597 of record ONZH01022797.1, on the reverse strand, counting down.
CATTTTTTTTTAAAAACCCTACAAAAATTGTTATCCCCACATCAGTAACATCCTGAATTATAAAATTATCATGATATTTTAATCTGCATTGTGACCCCCATAAAATAGATAAAACAATGCAAAAGTTGCTTGTTGTTTTTTTGTTTATCCAGCCTCCTAAAAAACTAAATAATAACCAATCAAAAAGTTGAATGCATCTCAAAATGGTCCCAATAAAAACTGCAACTTTTTTTTCAACAACAGCCTCTCAAGAAGCTTAATCAAGAGGAAAAATAAAAATGTTATGGGTCTTTGAACGGGTGATGACAATTTTTTTTTTTTGGGGGGGGGATAACAATTAATTTTTATTGTGCAAAAGTAATAAAACATTAAAAAAACCATATAAATTTGTTAGCATTATAATCACAAGCAAAATAAAGTAAAGAATCTAATATTATTTACTATGTAAAAAACAATGCCAGAAATACTGTTTTTGTTCAACTTACCTCACAAAAATGTAATAAAAATCGATCAAAAATATAATTAGTTATTAGTTATAATGATTTTTTTTGTGTATTTATTGTGCTGATTAAAACATAAAAACAGTTTGTAGAGATGAGCCAAATTATGAAAAAGTCAATTTGGCTGCTTTGCGGAATTTCACAAAGAAATTCAATCTGTGACGAATTACTTTATCATGAAGCGCATTTCTTTGTATGTAACAGCTGCAATGATGGGGAACGGCGTTCCTGCTGCCCCCCCATCATTGAACCCCTCAGATGTCGTGTTCATCGCTGATCTTAGCATCTGAGGCTGCCATTTAGGCCTTTCAGGGGTTAATCATGGTAAAAATGAAAGGAATAAAGAAATACTAACCTTATCCATTTGCTCGCGTAGAGGAAGACACTGCATGGTGAATATATCTCACGCGGTGATGTGATTATGTCATGCTGGTCGGTGTGCTGTTGTCATCACTGACTTCGAAACCGAATTTCAAGAATTTCAATGCAAAGCCAAATTTCCTCGCACTTCGTGGTAATTGATCAATATACCCTGAAATGCTGGTAAAAACAAAAAAATACTTTATCTATTTGCTCACGTAGAAGCCGTTGCAGCCATCTTGATTGAAGACACTGAACGGTGAAGAGGAAAGAGGAGCGTGAGGAAATTCGGCTTTGCGGCAAATCAAATTTTTACTGAAATTCGGATTGAAGTCAATTCAACTGTTTGCATCATCATTATAATGTTTTTATACTGCATGGTGAACATTCTTTAAAAAGAAAAATTTGAAGAATTGCTGTTTGGTACCCATCCCTTCTCATTGCATGTATCCTAAGATGGTGCCAGTGAAAAATACAACTATCAAGCCCTCATATGACTACAGTATGTTGAGAGAAAAATAAAAAAAAGTTGTGGCTCTCAGATGGAAAGGATGAAAAGGTCACATGCAGACATTACAACCTTGGGTAAACGAATTTAATTTAATAATTTGATGCCCATAAATGCTTTTTTTGTTCTTATTAATCCACAAGGTCACTGCTGTGGCCCATCATCTGTGCTGGAAGTTTACATGTGGAGATTGGAGTGCGATGAATTGAGTGTTTTGACTGAAATAGCTGTAACCGAGCAGCGGGGAGCAGATAAGTATGCCTGACCCTGGCTAATGTCTGAGATTGGCAATAATGCTGATCGCAGACATTTAACCCCATAGATAATTGGGGCCACAGCATCTGAAGCAGCTTTCCCAGACAGCACTGTTCTCCCAGGGACAAACTGGGCAACTGGGGGGAGCTGTTCATTCACTGTGGTAGCTTGGATTCCTCTGAAGGATCCAAGGCTACCACAGCAATAGTGGCAATGGAGCCTTCACTGTGGCATAGCAACTCTCCCATAGGCTACAATAGTAATTTGCATGTTCAAGTTCCCGTTAGGGTACTTAGTATAAGAGAAAAAGTCATTTTTTTTTAATATAAGAGAAAAAAGTATTAAATATAAAAAATTCAAATCATAATAATTCAATTCCATAAGAAAAATAAAAAAAATAATTGAAACAAAATATAATATAAAGATAATTTGCATTGCCGTAATGGAAAAAAAATTGAAATGGCAGATTCTCCATTTATTTGTTACTTCACCTCCCCAGTTGAATAAAAAGTGATTGAATGGCATTCACACTCTAAAATAGCATAATTGAAAACTACAGATCGACCTGCAAAAAAAATAAAAAATAAATAACCCTAACACACTTTCCTAGACATAAATATAAACAAGTTATGGAGTTCAGAATACGACAATGCAATAAAAATCAGGTTTTTTAAGTTTTAAAATGAAAGTAAAATTATGTAAATGTGGTATTTCTGTAGTTGTACTGAACCAGAGACATTGTAGTGGACAGCGCATGTCACTGCAATGCTGCGTCCATTGACATCACTACAATGGTAGAAGTGCTCTGTAGCTCCAGTACTGACTTCTGGTGACAGAGCTTGTAGAAGTGTTTGCCATGCATAGTGTATATATATATATATATATATATATATATATATATATATACATGCATGCCCCTTTAATTAGGCATGCATATACATGTATATATGTATGTATATAAATATAGATGGGCCGAGTGGGCAGAATGACCCCACATTGGGGATCTATGGCCCCATATGCATATCTGTGGGCCTTATATGGCCCCACAGTGCTATGTATGTATATAAAATGGCCCCAAAATATTAAGTGCCCCCAAAATGATGCTGAGCTGCTCCTAATACATATAGATATATGTATATATGCCCCAGAATTATATACATGTATCTATATGTATATAAAATATTCCCCAGGTCCAGGTGCCCCCTCGGTAACCCCTGCAAGCGCATACTAATGCGCTTGCAGATGGCGACCTGATGACTGGACTATTAGTCCAGTCTCAGGCACTTCAAAAGGATAGAGGATTGATACGATCCCTGTCCCTGCCCTCCTCCTGTACAGCGCCGGAGATAGGAGGGTAATTCACAGGCAGGAAGATCAAAGAGATCCGCCGCCTGTGAATTCCTGTGTGCTCGGGCTGGTGCAGTGACGTCATTTCACTGCGCCAACCCTCGTGCACATGGCGTGAGCACGGGAGCGAGTGCGACCGGGTTTAAATAACCCGATCGCGCTGCGCTCTTCAGATTGAGCCGTGCAGCCCTACCTGAAGCGAGGATCGTCCCCTGACAACGAGCAACTAACCCCCCTAGGACTGGATGAGTATACCCCTAACCCTATACCACCAACGATCTTCCCCTGACATTAACCCCTTACCTATATCCACTGTACCACCAACGATCTACCCCATAATTAACCCCTTATTACCCCAGCTTTACCCACTACCCTACATCCATAACCCTATATAACCCTTTCCACCACTGCCATATCCCTTATTAACCCTTTCCTGGCCATAACCCTATACCACCAACGCTTATTCCTTACCATATCCCAGTTTACCTATATCCCCTATTCCTTTGCCAGTAACTTGTATTGTAATTTAACCCCTTGTTTCCCTAGGGACAGTGATTTAGATAGGCTTGGGAGGGTTGCAATTTAAGTATTTCTGTGTGAGTGTGTGTTAGCTAGTTTGTGGGAGGAATTTATACGTGGGATTGTATTGTGTAGTGTAGCTAGCTTTTATACTGAGGTTTTGTATTATTGTATTGTATTGTCGTGCGGCTATATGTATATATATATTTATATATGCCAATATAAATATATATAGATATAGTCTAAATAATCAGACTGTAGTATTTTGTATAATAAATCCTTTTGTTGTTTAAGGTACTGTTTACATTGTCGTTTTGTAGTAGCGACAATAGTACAAGGTAGCTTCAGCGTGCAGGAAATAGATAGTAGTAAAGGAAATAAATAGGCGGAGCTAGTGATAGCAGGTTACGCCTATTTATGCATATTAAGTATTGGTATTCCACAGAATATTAGTAATTAAATATACCCTTTAACAGAGCTACATAGAACAGCTGATCAGTAGGGGTGCGGGGTGCCTGTCAGATATTGATATATATCAAAATAAACAAAGGGGCAAGCTCATCTCTCCTGCTTCACACAGGCCATGCTCAGAAACTGCCAGGAGTATGGCTTAGCAAAATCATGTAAAAATGGGCAAAGTTCCAGAACCATTGCCAGTGGATAAAAACATTGTCCTTTAATGATCCAAAATGATGAAAAAAACTCCAGCAGGGGACACGACAACCATAGTTTACATGTTTAAGAACCAGGCCTTTACATGTGTCACTTTATGTGGTAATAACTTTGGAGCACTTTTACTTATCCAAGCTATTCTGAGTTTGTTTTCTTGTAACACATTGAATTTCATGATGTGTGGTAAATTTGAGTTGATATAATTCATCTTTATTTATAAAAACTCCTACATTTACAGAAAATTTGGAAAAATTCACAATTTTCAAATTTTGCATTTCTCTTCTTTGAAGGCAGGTAGTGATACCTCATAAAATAGTTATTACTTTACATTTCCTATATGTCTACTTTATGAATCATTTTGTAAATGTCATTTTATTTTTTAGGACGTTAGAAGGCTTAGAATTTTAGGAAAAATTTAGGAAACTATAGGATAAGGTGACAGTTTTATTGGTAATTTTGTGTCTCCATTTTCTGAAAGCCATATTTTAAGAGTTGACGTTTTTTTAAATTTATTTCAGGTTTACACAATAGAATCATTTTTGAAAAATAAAATCATGTTTTTGTGTCTCCATTTTATGAAAGCCATGTTTTGAAACATTTTCTGCTGATTGTCTTGCGTAGGAGCTTGTTTTTTACAGAAAGAGTTGACGTTTTTATTGGTATCATTTTGGGGTACATACAATTTTTTGATCATTCAATATTACACTTTTTGGGGCAAGGTGACCAAAAAATGGTTGTTTTGGCACAGTTTTTATTTATTTATGTATTTTTTACCACATTCATCTGAGAGGGTAGATCATGTGAAATTTTTATAGAGCTGGTCATTACGAATACAGCGATACCTAATATGTCTATTTTTTATTGATTTGATTTTTACACAATAAGAGCCTTTTTGAAAAAAAATCACGTTTTTTGTGATATCATGACTGATCCTTTGTTCTCAGGTAGAGAGAGCTGTCTGGCAGAGGCTTATTCCATTCTCCTCACTGAGAAGTAACACATGCATACTTGGCTTAGCCAAATGGGAGATATAGCTGTTGGCTGACAGCTATCTAAGGTGTTTGGAGTACCTTTTGTCATTTAACAATTATCCATGTGCCAAAAATGATTGCAGAAAGACATGTTTGTATATTTATTGAGGCAACATTTTTCTTTTCGAATACCAAACATTCCAACAGATTTTTCCCCATAGTGATCATAACTTACCTAGCAGATCCTGCACTGGTGCTCTGGTTATCCCAGCCGAGGTCTATTTATCCAGCTGTAGTAATGATTAGCATTGAGGGAATTAAGCTTCAGATCTAAGTTCCGAAGTTGATTCATTCAAAACTTTGTTTGAATGCTGTACGGAGATTTGTCTCCGTACAGCATTCAAATGTATGGGCTCCGGCGAGGGAAATTCGTTATCACCAAAGTCTCCCGGGACTTCGGTGAATAACTTCGAGCTTAGATTTTTATATTTGAAAAACATTTTAAAACTTGGATCCAAAGTCAGCTTCGGTACTGAGGAACCAGCCGATACCGAAGCCAACTTTGGATCCATGATGTCACAACTAGAGATGAGCGAGCATGCTCGGCCGAGCGTACTCGGGAGCATTTTTCGAGTAGTAGCGTACGCATCTTCTAATCTGTACGCTAATGCGTACGCATCTTGTAATTTGTACGCAGTAGCGTACAAATTTATAAGATGCGTACGCATTAGTGTACAGATTATAAGATGCGTATGCGTTGATGGGCGAGCTTAAGGGTGACTAAAAGTTCCATGACACAGATTTGGATATCTATCATACTCCATTTCCAGATAAGGAGGATGTCTGCTGACACCTTGATGCTGGAGAGTAAATCTAGAGATAGTGGGGGGTTGAGGAGGAAACTGCACATATATAAAGGGCTATTTAAGTTAAAGGGGATTTTTTTGGGGGATGGGAATGTAATTTTATTTCATTCTGTATGTATTCGGATAAGTATGCTTTACCATTGTTGTGGTGCTGACGCACAGTGCTTCTGTTTTACATGATATGTGTCCGAATGGATGTGGACATCTGTTTAACTGTTTGTTTTATTGTGGGGAAAATGTATTCTAAAAAGCTGAATAAATAAATGTTATAAAAAAAAAAAAAAAGATGCGTATGCGTTAGCGTCCAGATTATAAAATGCGTACGCTACTACTCGAAAATTGCTCCCGAGTATGCTCGGCCGAGCATGCTCGCTCATCTCTAGTTACAACCAGTTAAACAGATCTTGGCTGGAAGAACTGAAGTGGAGGTGTGGGATTTGCCAGTTATTGATTGCTTCTTTATTGCAAGCAGATTCCCTATATTCCCTATGTTGTCTGGTTTCCTTCTAAGACTGGATAACTCCCTTAACCACCTAACTGTTTTGCCCGAGTCCAGATCGGGCAGTGTGAAAAGTAGCTAACTGGAGGGGGGAGGGCTGCTTTAGATGGTGATATCTCCTCAATGGTAGCAGCTTTTGGTCTTGTCTGAAAGCTGATTCCAGGTTTTAATACAAGACCAAAATGACAGCTAAAGTCCAAGAAACAGAGGAGAAATCACTGTTAGAAATTAAGTCGGGAATAATCGTGAGTGAAACCTGTTTTTACTTTCATTTTCAGCTGCATTCACAGATCAGTTGCATGTTGTCACGGACGACAGGTAGCAGGAGGTCTGTCAGATTGGCAACACGTGGTATAATCTGACATGTTTTCCTTTTTAGTTGTTGGTAATTACCACACCCTTTTCCCTGTTCCTCATTACCAGATGAATGTGGACGCAACCTAAAGTACAATTTGCACGCCTCCCTGAACAAAATGAAGTTATCACGTCCCCCAGTTAATCTATATGGAAGAGCAACTTTAGGCTCCAGACAGGCTTGGCAACCACCACCCCCGGGACCAACAGCCTGTGGTCTCTCAATCTGGGTGACGGTCGTGTGGAGGTCAGCTACCTCCAAAGACAGCCCCTGCAGCTGCTCGGCGAGTTCAGCAATAGGATCCATGACTGTACATAAACAAACAACAAAGTGACGGTAAATGGCGGTTTATAATGTCACGCTCAGGTGTGGGGGGGAAAACCACATCGAGCTTAGGAGGGAAAGGAGATTAGGCCTGGAAACTAAGGAAGGAAGATGGACACCGCCTAAAGGAAAACCCCGACTCAATTCCTGACTAACTGCCAGTATGGACAGGCCTCAAAGGTAGGCGAGTTCATGCACAGGAACCTAATAACCAAACTGACCCTATAGGACCCTGGAACTAATAACAGGAATGAGTCTACCTGTTCCTCCAAAAGGAAGGACGAACAGGAGACTCCCTCCCTCCCTCAGGCCTAATAACAAACAACTGGGAAAAGTAACGTAACACACAAAAGGGAAAGAGGACACTGATCTTCAATGAAGGAATGGAAGCACCAGGATCTCAGCTGAGAACCAAAACCAGAAAATGTGCCCAACTGCGGGTGAAACCCATATGCCCCCCCAAAAAACGGCGACTTGTCAGTGGACTCCTGTGTACGATTGTTTATGGCAAACTCCGCCAGAGACACTCCTCCTGGTTCTCAGAGACAAAACATCTCAAGTAAGTCTCCAGACTCTGATTAGTACGCTCTGTCTGTCCATTTGTCTGAGGGTGAAAAGCAGAGGAAAAAGACAGTTGTACCCCGAGCCAAGTACAGAACACCTTCCAGAATCTGGACACAAACCCACGATCTGAGACCATGTCAGTGGGAATGCCATGAAGTTTCACAATGTTGTACTGTCACGGACGTTCCTGCGACAGGTAGCAGGAGGTCTGTCAGATTGGCCAAATGTGGTATAATCTGACATGTTTTCCTTTTTTATTGTTGGTATTTACCACACCCGTTTCCCACAGTTCCTTGCGGTTTATAGCTTCAGTGGATATTGTGGTGAAGCAGCAATAAATAGGGGAGGAACAATTACCACACCAGCAACACCTGAGGGAAAAGGGTGTGGTAAATACCAACAACAAAAAAGGAAAACATGTCAGATTATACCACGTGTTGCCAATCTGATAGACCTCCTGCTACCTATCGCAGGAACGCCTGTGACACATGTTTCTAGCTGCTACCATTCAGGAGGTAACAGCATCTAAAGCAGCCCTCCCCCCTCCAGTTACCTACTTTTCCCACTGCTGAAGCTCCACTCTGGCAAAACAGTTAGGGGGTTAATACCTTCACAACCTGTGATGTAATAGTCATAAATAGTGATGAAAAAGTCATACACACCCAAAATGGTATCAAGAAAAACTACAGATCATCCCACAAAAAAATAAACCCTCATAGAGCTCAGTAGATATAAAAAAGTTATGGGGGTCAGAATATGACAATGTAATTATTTATTATTGTTTTTCAGTATTAACACACAAGAAAAACTAGAAATATGATATCACTGTAATTGTACTTACCCACAGAATGAAGAGC
>ONZH01022796.1:0-166502 GCA_900303285.1 Rhinella marina | reverse complement strand
ATATATATATACACTCACCGGCCACTTTATTAGGTACACCATGCTAGTAACGGGTTGGACCCCCTTTTGCCTTCAGAACTGCCTCAATTCTTCGTGGCATAGATTCAACAAGGTGGCTGGAAGCATTCCTCAGAGATTTTGGTCCATATTGACATGATGGCATCACACAGTTGCCGCAGATTTGTCGGCTGCACATCCATGATGCGAATCTCCCGTTCCACCACATCCCAAAGATGCTTTATTGGATTGAGATCTGGTGACTGTGGAGGCCATTTGAGTACAGTGAACTCATTGTCATGTTCAAGAAACCAGTCTGAGATGATTCCAGCTTTATGACATGGCGCATTATCCTGCTGAAAGTAGCCATCAGATGTTGGGTACATTGTGGTCATAAAGGGATGGACATGGTCAGCAACAATACTCAGGTAGGCTGTGGCGTTGCAACGATGCTCAATTGGTACCAAGGGGCCCAAAGAGTGCCAAGAAAATATTCCCCACACCATGACACCACCACCACCAGCTTGAACCGTTGATACAAGGCAGGATGGATCCATGCTTTCATGTTGTTGACGCCAAATTCTGACCCTACCATCCGAATGTCGCAGCAGAAATCGAGACTCATCAGACCAGGCAACGTTTTTCCAATCTTCTACTGTCCAATTTCGATGAGCTTGTGCAAATTGTAGCCTCAGTTTCCTGTTCTTAGCTGAAAGGAGTGGCACCCGGTGTGGTCTTCTGCTGCTGTAGCCCATCTGCCTCAAAGTTCGACGTACTGTGCATTCAGAGATGCTCTTCTGCCTACCTTGGTTGTAACGGGTGGCAATTTGAGTCACTGTTGCCTTTCTATCAGCTCGAACCAGTCTGCCCATTCTCCTCTGACCTCTGGCATCAACAAGGCATTTCCGCCCACAGAACTGCCGCTCACTGGATGTTTTTTCTTTTTCGGACCATTCTCTGTAAACCCTAGAGATGGTTGTGCGTGAAAATCCCAGTAGATCAGCAGTTTATGAAATACTCAGACCAGCCCTTCTGGCACCAACAACCATGTCACGTTCAAAGGCACTCAAATCACCTTTCTTCCCCATACTGATGCTCGGTTTGAACTGCAGGAGATTGTCTTGACCATGTCTACATGCCTAAATGCACTGAGTTGCCGCCATGTGATTGGCTGATTAGAAATTAAGTGTTAACGAGCAGTTGGACAGGTGTACCTAATAAAGTGGCCGGTGAGTGTATATGTTACTCCTACTGTAAATAAATCTTTTGTAGTTCTGCGTTATGTGTGTGTATATATATATATATATATATATATATATATATATATATATATATATATATATTACTCTTTTTGTGAGGCAAGGTAACCAAAAAATGGCTGTTCTGGCACAGTTTTTTTTTTTTTTTCAATGTTTACCTGACAGGGTAGGTAATGTGATAATTTTTTACAGCAGGTCACAACGACGTTGGGGTTACCTAATATGTCTGTTTTTTAATTTTATTTCGTATTTACACAATAAAAACATTTTTGTGCTTCCATTTTCTGAAAGCTATAATTTTTTTTTTTTTGGACAATTGTTGTAAGTAGGGTCTCATTTTTTCCGGGATGAGATGTCGGTTTGATTGGTATCATTTTGGGACACATGACTTTTTGATCGCTTGGTATTACTATTTTTGTAATGTAAAGTGATTAAAAAAATGGCTTTTTCTGGCACATGGGTTCACCACATGGGTTGGATCACATGATATTTTTTATAGAGCAGGTTGTTACGGACGCGGCGATACCTAATATGTGCATTTTTTAAATTTTATTTTACACAATAAAAGAATTTTTGGGAAAAAAAATCTTTTTTTTGTGTCTCTATTTTCTGAAAGCTATATTTTTTGGGTGATTGTCGTAAGTAGGGTTTCATTTTTTGCGGGACGAGATGGCGGTTTGATTGGTACCATTTTAGGGCACATATGACTTTTTGATCGCTTGGTATTACAGGTTTTCTAAGAGATGCTATCTTGGAGTACCTCAATGAAAATAAGCAATTAACTCCATATCAGCATGGTTTCATGAAGGATCGGTCATGTCAAACCAATTTAATCAGTTTCTATGAGGAGGTAAGTTCTAGACTTGACCGTGGCGAATCAATGGATGTCGTATATCTGGACTTCTCCAAAGCATTTGACACGGTACCACATAAAAGGTTAGTATATAAAATGAAAATGCTTGGACTGGGAGAAAATGTCTGTATGTGAGTAAGTAACTGGCTCAATGAAAGAAAACAGGGTGGTTATTAACGGCACATTCTCAGATTGGGTCACTGTCACTATTGGGGTAAGGTTATGCATATGGGAAGGAATAATGCAAGTCACCAGTACATACTAAATGGTAAAATATTGGGTAACTCTGACATGGAAAAGGACATAGGAATTTTAGTGAACAGCAAACTAAGCTGTAGAAACCAGTGTCAGACAGCTGCTGCCAAGGCCAATAAGATAATGGGTTGCATCAAAAGAGGCATAGATGCCCGTGATGAGAACATAGTCCTGCCACTTTACAAATCACTAGTCAGACCACACATGGAGTACTTTGTACAGTTCTGGGCTCCTGTGATCAAGGCAGACATAGCAGAGCTGGAGAGGGTTCAGAGGGGGGCAACTAAAGTCATAACTGGAATGGGTGCACTACAGTACCCAGAAAGATTATCAAAATTAGGGCTATTTACTTTAGAAAAAAGACGACTGAGGGGAGATCTAATAACTATGTATAAATATATCAGGGGTCAGTACAGAGATCTCTCCCATCATCTATTTATCCCGAGGACTGTTACTGTGACGAGGGGACATCCTCTGCGCCTGGAGGAAAGAAGGTTTGTTCACAAACATAGAAGAGGATTCTTTATGGTAAGAGCAGTAAGACTATGGAACTCTCTGCCTGAGGAGGTGGTGATGGTAAGTTCAGTAAAAGAGTTCAAGAGGGGCCAGGATGTATTTCTAGAGTGTAATATTACAGGTTGTAGTTACTAAAGATAGGTCGTTAATCCAGGGAGTAATTCTGATTTCCTGATTAGGGGAAAAAAATTCCTTCCCGACTCCAAAGTGAGGAATATTGGCTTCTACGTCACAGGGTTTTTTTTGCCTTCTTCTGGATCAACTTGCAGGATAACAGGCCGAACTGGATGGACAGATGTCTTTTTTCGGACTTATAAACTATGTTACTATGTAAGGTGATAAATGGCTTTTTGGCACATTTTTTATTTTATTTTTTTACGGTGTTACCAGACGGGTTATATTTTTATAGAGCAGGTTCTTAACTAATACGTGCATTTTTAAAATTTTATTTTATACAATAAAAGCTTTTTCTTTTTTTTTTTTTTTACTTTTTTCTGACCCAGACCCACTTGGTGCTTGCAGAAACAGTGGGTCTGAGGGCTCTACAATACACTGCAGTACACTATATAGTGTACTGCAGCGTATCATCAATTACACTTAGCCTGATTAGGCTCCTGCGTTTAGCAGGAGTCTGATTAGGCTTAGATATACCATAGCAAGGCTGATGCCTGTTAAGGCGTCTGGTTCCCATGGTAACCATCAGAACGCTGCCACAGCGCAGGGCCCGATTGTTAGCCCCTTCCATACAGCGGGCCCTAAGGACCGTAGCATGGAAGGGGTTAAACAGTCGACATGGGTGCCAGCGCCGATGTCGGCCATTTGAAGCAGATTGTCAGCTGTGTGTTAAAACTAACAATCTGCTCCCCTCGGCGATCCTGAACGGGGAAAGGGGGTAATGGAATGTCAGTCTGCTCCTGATGCACCGTCCTGAAGGTAGGGGAGCGAGGGGGGCACTGTGTTGCTAGCCGCGCCGTCCTGAAGGATGGGGGGGGGTGGCGTGTATGGGGGATGGTGTTGCAGCGCGGTCCTGCTGGGGGAGGGTTGTGGGTATCTGTGCTGCAGCAAGGTCCTGGAGTGGGGCGGGGAATGATATATTTTGGGAAATATATATGATGTGACATGACCAGAGCGCTGTCATTAGTCAATGCATATGGTAATGACAGCACCGGCCACTGTATTAGCAATACAATGTGGATGCTAATGTCAGCACCAGCTTGCCATATGTTTTACAGCCCCTAATACACATGACAGGGCTGATCAGAAAAGTGCCGATGCCTGGGATGTTTATTAGGAGCTGTAAAACACATCGCAGGCTGGGGCTGTCATTAGCGGAGAGTGCGCACTACCGGTGGAGGCAGTAGGAGTTACAGAAAATCTGTCATCTGTGCATAGGAAGCACAGCAGGCTGTAGAACAAAAACTATAGAAGATAGATAAACAGGACCAATTGGAGAAATGATTTGCTCCACAAAATAAATTTTAGTGTAAATTTTTTTTATTTTTTTTTTTTACAAAGGTGACCATATCCTTTAACTTTTGATTTTTTTTTTTTTTTTTTATAAATAAACGTAAAACATATTGACTCAAATTTACCATTAACAAGTAGTACTTGAATTACAATGAACATTGTACAATGTACATTGAAGTACAATGTGTCATGGGAAAACAATCTCTGAATGGCTTGGATAAATAAAAGCGTTTGAAAGTTATCATCACATAAAGTGACACGTCAGATTTGTAAAATTAGCTGGTCAGGAAGGGGGTAAATGACCCGGTCTGGAAGTGGTTAAGGAAAAACTGATCCATTTTATGCTTGTTTCTTGCACCATACACACGCACCAAAAGCAAAGACAGACTTAACTGACACAAAAACTATCACAAATGAGAAATGTCCCCCTTAAGATTTCTGAGAGTAGATCACATTCCCTCTCTAAGGAAGGGGGTGATGGATTATTACTTGTTAAACACAAATTACAGTGGATCTATCAGTTAAAAAGATTGTGACCTAATGGTTTGAATGTGGAATTTAAATTCACCCTTGGGATGTTCACATACATGGTTTCGCCCTAGACCCTTCAGTAGTTCTGTTTTACTTCAATTTCAGTTGGATTGTGATATATTCTTTATCCCCTTTTTGGGAAATTTATTTTAATAGGTTATTTTCTGTTTTATTCCAGGGATATGGGAGGATAACTAGTGGAATTATGAGACACAGGCGTGGATGAATCTTGTACCCATACATCTTGATCATGATTTTTTTATATGCTCTATGCATTGGATAGAAGTGTATATATCTCGGTCATGTTTAAATTCACTTACTGCAGATTTCTGAACCACATTTTATAGACGTTCCATGCTTCAACCACTCTTTCAGTAAAATATTTCCTGACATTACTCCTGATCTTACCCCCAGTTAATTTCAAATTGTGTCCCCTTGTTCTGATGTATAACTTCTTATTGAGAACACTCTTGAATCTTATTTAAACCTTTAACATATTTAAAGGATTTCGACCCAGCCCCTTTCCCTTCTTTCCTCAAGGCTAGACAGATTAAGTTCTTTAAGTCCATCCTGGTATGTTTTATGCTTAAGACTCTCCACCATTTTTGTAGCCTGTCTCTGCACCCACTCTGTCTTTTTGTAGGTGGGGTCTCCAGAACTAGACACAGTATTGCAGATGTGGTCTCTCTAGTGCTATACACAGTGGGATCACAATATCTGTCTTTCCACTGGTTATATTTCTAGTTATACAGCCAACAATCCTACTAGCTTTTCCTGCTGCCTGTCCACACTCTACACTCATTTTGAAACTGTTTGATATTAGGACTGTTTGATATCAATCCTTCTCTTCTGAAGTCCTTGCTCATACAGGTTATAGCCACTAGAAATGGGCCGTTGATCCAGGGAGTAATTCTGATTGCTCACAAAGACGAGGTCACAAACTAGCAGAGTCAAATACCAAGAGGTCATGCCAGAGGCAAAATCAGAAATCGGGGGCAATGTCAAAGAAACAGACAAAGTTCAATGATCTAGAGTAGCAAACATGTAAGTAGTTGGTGAGGCTTAGAAAACTAGCCACAGGCATATGTGGCCAGCAGCTGCCTGTTTAAATAGCCTGCCTCAGGAAGGCACAGAGCATGATTTGCCTGATAGTACCTGGATAGGTCTGTGACCCTGACAGAGCGAAACAAATTTGGCCTTGGCAAATGCAGTCTTGTCTGGTTCAATATAAAATAAACCAAGAGTAGAAAAAAAAATTCTCAACAGATGACAGCACAGGAGAGTCCTGGAGATCCCCTTGCACTTGCAGGAGGGAAATAATGATACCTACTTTCTGTTGCTCTCACCATGAAAAGTGAGGTCTTAGATAGAGATGAGCGAGCACTAAAATGCACGGGTGCTCGTTATTCGAGACAAACTTTTCCCGATGCTCGGGTGCTCGTTTCGAGTAACGAACCCCATTGAAGTCAATGGGAGACTGGAGCATTTTTTGCAGGGGACCAAGGCTCTGCCTAGGGAAGGCTGGGTGAAAACCTGGAAACCTCAGAAAATGATGGCAACACCACGGAAATGGACAGGAAACAGCAGGGGCAGCATGCATGGATGCCTCTGAGGCTGCCTAATCCCACCATTACCCCAAATTCTCCTGCAACAGCCTGGTGGTTACCCTCAAGGCAATTGTGCTCACCCAGACCAAGAAAGGCGAGGCATATGCCCATCAAATGTTAGGGAAGCACCCAACTAGGTGCAACGAAGGTCCATCACCCCATGCCCATGCTGACACTGCTCTCCTATCCCCAGCCACACGATGCAGGCATAAGCCTGACACAGCATGGCGGTTACACCAACAAGTGACCAAGTTAGATGAGGTAGCAGGTGAGCCATCCAAAAATTTAGCCTGATGCAGCATGGTGGTGACAACAGAGCGACCGAGTTAGACTGAGGTACCAGGAGGTGAAGCACGGATGGTAATTCGAAGGAGGAGGAGTTGGAGGAAGAGGCATAGTAAGTCTGAGAAACCGTGACCGAGGTAGGCCCAGCAATCCTCCAAGTGGGCAGTACATGAGCGGCCCCAGGGTCAGACTCAGAGTGACCAAGTTACACGACGGTAGCAGGTAGAGCACATAAAAAATTTAGCGTCGCCCTGTATGGCTGTGACTACACATTGACCGAGCTACACGACGGTAGCAGGTAGAGCACTGGAAAAATTTAGCGTGGCCCTGTATGGCTGCGACTACACATTGACCGAGCTACACGACGGTAGCACGTAGAGCACATTAAAAATTTAGCGTGGCCCTGTATGTGGATGTTGAGAGCTTGTGCATGTAGGTGGGCTGAACTTTTTTTCTGCTTGCGCTCCAACGTCTGCTGTATTGACAGCTGAACGTTGCGCAGGGACACATTGGTGGACAGTGTGGAGGATCATGGAGTTGAAGGGGTGGTTTTCCGGCAGGAGGCGCTCGTGCCGGGGTCCTGGGCTGGGGCTTGACTTGCAGAGGCAGCGATTGACACAGGGGAAGGAGCAGTGGTGGGACCCGCATGAGGGGAATGGACGGCATTGGTTCCATAGTGTTTAGCACTCGTACCTGCGCATGCTGGTGGTGGTTAGGCTGGTAGTGGTGGAACCCCCACTTAGAAATTTGGCATCAACTGGTACGGCTGTCAACATTGAGCTTGAACTAGTGGGGCATGTGTGGTATCGATTCTTCTCAGTTTAAAATCGTATACGTCCCCTAACTTGGGACCATATATTTCAGGGATTTTTCGAACACTGAAAAGGAAAAAGAGCTTGCTCTGGCCAGGGGAGTGTCTTTTCTACTGCAGCTAAGGGGACGTGTCCATGCTCTGCCTATCACAGGTAAGGAGCCAATTAAAAGAAGAACCAAAAAAAATCTGTTCTTATCAGTTCAAAATCTAATACGACCCCTATCCGGGTAAATTATTTGGAGAGAGGGCCTGTAGGTGGGGGGCAGGCTGGGGGGAAGGAGGTTGAGCTGGAAGAGCCAGAGGAGTGCCCCCTTGGCTAGCGTGTGTGGTGGCGACAACAGCCGGATGGAGTTCGAATGAGGACGCAGGACCCCAACTTAAAAATTTAGAATCAACCAGTACGGTTGTTAACTATGAAACTGATCAAGTGGGGCATGTGTTGTATGTATTCTTCTCAGTTTAATACCGTATACGGCACCTATCCGGAAAAAAAGTTTGGAGAGAGAGAAAGAGAGGAAAAAGACGTATTTTTAAAAGTGACATTCAGTATAGATCAGTTAAAGAGAAAGAAAGGATTTTATGAAATGGATTTGTATCACAGAGCAAAAGAACGTATTTTTTTACGTGACGTGCAGTATAGATCACTTGGAGATAAAAAGGGGAATGTGCAGACTTGGGCTGCTATAGTGCAAACCACTATGGTGGTGACAACAGAGTGAGCGAGTGACACTGCGGTAGCAGGCGAACCACATAAACATTTTTCGTGGCCCTGTATGGCGGCGGTGACTGAGTTAGTATGCGGTAGCTGGTGAAGCACCCAAAAATTTAGCCTGACACATCATGGCGGTTACACCACCAATGACTTTGTCCGACTGAGAATGCAGTGAAATGGCTTTTGTTGAGCCTCCAAAAATTTTTTCTTTTCGGAGTACAAAAATTTTTTTTTTTTAAATGTCGGTACTTGCGCCTCCTGAAAAATTGCTATGGACTGTCTGTTTGACGCTCCTGAAACATTGTTTTACAATGTCTGTAGTTGACACTGCGGACAAATTGTTTGGAGAGAGGGCCTGTAGGTGGCCCTCCAGAAAAATAGTTTAGAGAGAGGGCCTGTAGGTGGCCCTCCAGAAAAATTGTTTAGAGAGAGGGCCTGTAGGTGGACCTCTGGAAAAATTGTTTGGAGAGAGGGCCTGTAGGGGGCCCTCCGGAAAAATTGTCGTAAAAGAGTGCCAGTTGGCCCTCTAAAAAATAGCGTTTTTTGGGTCAGCGTTAGGCAAAGACGACAAGGAGGAGGAGGAGTAGAGAAGAGGAATCTGATACATAAGTAATGTTAATCTTTAGCTGCTTTCCCCCAGAGGAGATTTGAATTCCGGTGAAATCCAGGCTTTGTTCATTTTAATAAGCGTCAGCCTGTCAGTTGACAGGCGTGTACGCTTATCGGTGATGATGCCACCAGCTGCACTGAATACCCGCTCTGACAACACGCTAGCGGCAGGGCAGGCCAGCACCTCCAAGGCGTACAGCGCCAGTTCAGGCCACGTGTCCAGCTTTGAAACCCAGTAGTTGTATGGAGCAGAGTGAGCGGTCCGGACGTTGGTATGGTCAGCTAGGTACTCCCTCACCATCTTTCTGTAAAGCTCACCCCTACTCTGCCTAGACTGGGGACAGGTGACAGTGTCTTGCTGAGGTGACATAAAACTGGCAAAGGCCTTGGAGAGCGTTCCCCTGCCAGTGCTGGACAAGCTGCCTGCTCGCCTCCTCTCCCCCGCTACTTGGCCCACAGAACCACGCCCTCTGCCGCTAGCGGCGTCAGATGGGAAGGATTGTTTCAGCTTGTGCACCAGGACCTGTTGATATCTATTCACTCTCATACTCCTTTCCTCTACAGGGATGAGAGTGGAAAGGTTCTGCTTGTACCGTGGGTCCAGGAGAGTGAACACCCAGTAATTGGTGTTTGAAAAAATGCTTCTAACGCGAGGGTCACGGGATAGGCAGCCTAACATTAAGTCTGCCATGTGCGCCAGACTCCCACCACGCAAGAATTCCCTCTCCTCACTGGCCTGACTCTCCATTTCCTCCTCCTCCTCTTCAGCCCATACACGCTCAAGAGTTAAGAACGACTGAGCATTGGTACCCTATTCTGTCCCGCCGACATTCTCATCCTCTTCCTCCTCATCCTCATCCCCCTCCTCCGATACGCGCTGAGAAACAGACCGGAGGGTGCTCTGGCTATCAAGCAACGTATCTTCCTCCACCGTCTCTTGTGACAAGCGCAAAGCTTCCGACTTCATGCTGAGCAGTGAATTTTTCAACAGGCAAAGTAGCGGGATGGTGAGGCTGATAATGGCGGCATCGCCGCTGACCATCTGTGTTGACTCCTCAAAGTTGGTCAACACCTGGCAGATATCAGACATCCACGTCCACTCCTCATTGTAGGCTTGAGGAATCTGACTGACCTGACTACCAGTTCTGGTGGAAGTTGACATCTGGCAGTCTACAATCGCTCTGCGCTGCTGGTAAACTATGGATAACATGTTTAATGTCGAATTCCATCTTGTGGGCACGTCGCACAACAGTCGGTGAGCGGGCAGTTGTAGGCGGCGCTGCGCTGCCCTGAGAGTGGCAGCATCTGTGGTCGACTTGCGAAAATGCGCACAGATGCAGCGCACCTTGGTGAGCAAATCAGACAGATTGGGGTATGTCTTGAGGAACCGCTAAACTATGAGACTGATCACGTGGGCCAGGCATGGCACATGTGTCAGTCTGCCGAGTTGCAGAGCTGCCACCAGGTTACGCCCGTTGTCACACACAACCATGCCTGGCTTGAGGTTCAGCGGTGCCAGCCACAGATCAGTCTGCGCCGTGATGCCCTGTAACAGCTCTTGGGCGGTGTGCCTTTTGTCACATAAGCTCAGCAGTTTGAGCACCGCCTGCTGGCGCTTACCCACGTCACTGCTGCTGTGCCTAGAGCGACCGACTGAAGGCGACGTGCCCACGGATGGTAATTCGGAGGAGGGGTCGGAGGAGTCATAGTACGTCTGAGAGACCGTGACCGAGGTAGGCCCCGCAATCCTCGGTGTGGGCAGTACATGAGCGGCCCCAGGGTCAGACTCGGTCCCAGCCTCCACCAAGTTAACCCAATGTGCCGTCAGTAATATATAGTGTCCCTGCCCGGCAGCACTTGTCCACGTGTCCGTGGTTAGGTGGACCTTCTCAGAAACAGCGTTGGTCAGGGCACGGATGATGTTCTGTGACACGTGCTGGTGTAGGGATGGGACGGCACATCGGGAAAAATAGTGGCGGCTGGGGACCGAATACCGAGGGCCAGCCACCGCCATGAGGTTGCAAAAGGCCTCAGTCTCTACCAGCCTCCATGCTCAGCAATTTGGAGATGTGGACGTTGAGGGCTTGGGCATGTGGGTGGGTGGAACTGTATTTCCTCTTGCGCTCCAGCGTCTGCTGTAAAGACAGCTGAACGCTGCGCAGGGACACATTGGTGGACGCTGTGGAGGATTGTGTAGGCGAAGTTGTGGTTTTCCGGCGAGAGGAGCTCGTGCCGGGGTCCTGGGCAGGGGGTTGACTAGCAGAGGCAGCGAGTGACACAGGGGAAGGAGCAGTGGTGTGACCCGCAGGAGGTGAACAGCCTTGGCTCCATTGGGTGGTTGTTTAGCACTCATATGCCTGAGCATGCTGGTGGTGGTTAGGCTAGTAGTGGTGGCACCCCTGCTGATCCTGGTGTGGCACAGGTTGCACACCACAGTCCGTCGGTCACCCTCAATTTCTTTAAAGAACCTCCAGACTTGCGAACATCTAGGCCTCGCCACGGGAGCTTCACTACGTGAAACAGTTGCTGCTGATGCACCAGCTCTGGCCCTGCTTCTCCCTCTGTCCACACCACTGCCTCTTCCAACCTGTTCTGGTGCAGCGCTCGCCACCGCCTCAGAAGCACTGTCTTCACTCGGCTTATCAACTCAGCTTGGGTCAGTCACCTCGTCATCCTCCGATTCCTCAGTCTGGTGCCCCCTCGGACTTCCTGCCCTGACAACAACTTCACCACTGTCTGACAACCATGTCTCCTCATCGTCCGACACCTCTTTACACACTTCTTCCACTAAGTCAACAATGTCATCACCCACAGACTGCGACAGTTGGAAAACGTGGGCATCGGGAAAGAGGTCAGCAGCAACCTGAGAAGTGGTTTGTGACTCTGGTAAGGGTCCAGAAAACAGTTCCTCAGAGTATGCCGGATCGCATTCCAAATTTTCCTGGGAGGGGGAAGACTGGGGGAAGGAGGTTGAGGTGGAGGGGCCAGAGGAGTGCTCCCTTGGGTAATGTGGGTGGACTGCGTGGAAGACTGACTGGTGGACAAATTACTTGAAGCATTGTCCGCAATCCACGACATCACCTGTTCGCACTGTTGTGGTTTCAACAGTCCTCTACCACGTGTCCCTGTAAGTTGAGACATGAAGCTAGGGAGTGTAGCTCTGCGGCGTTCCCCTGCTCCCTCATCAGCAGGTACTGTCTCACCCTGCCCAGGACCACGGCCTCTGCCCCCTGCAGTAATTGAATGCCCACACCCTCGACCCTTAGCCCTGGGGTACAACATTTTCTGTATATAAGTGTATTATATATAAAAAAAATAAATAAATGGGCCTGCTGTACTGAAACCCACAAACTTGTTCAATCTGAACAAGTTAATATATAGGTGGATAAGTTAGAGCAAAATTATGTATTTTATTACGTACCGTGCAGTATGGAGCAATTACACTGAAACCTGGACAGAAAATACGGATCGTGGTTTGTGGTGACTGGACAGCTGAACTGTGACACAAAGAATTGTTCCACACAGCTGTATGAAATGGATTTTTATCACTGAGATAAAACAAAAAAACGTTTTTGTTTTGTTTTGTTTTTTTAACGTGACGTGCAGAATATATCAGAGAGCAAACTCAGCCCCTGCTGACTGTGGCTAGTTTGACTGCAACCCAGAAAAATGTTGCTGAACTGTGACACACAGAATGAGAATGAGATAAAAAAAAAATGTTATATATGGCGATAGCTGCACTACTAGTGCCAGCCAGCCCAGCCAGGAGACAAAAGAAAGTGTCTTGTAGCCCTTAGAAGGGCTGTTGGGCTCTTGAGATCACTCCTGCCTAACAGAGAACTAAATCCAGGGCCTAACACTCTCCCGGAAAAGCAGCAGATCTGTCCCTAACGACATCCAGACAGCCTCTGAGCCGAGCACCGCCGGACGTCACTAGTATATTCCAGGGTCACCTGATCTGGCCAGCCAACCCCTGCTATCGACATGTAAGGGCCCCACGTGATGCTGGGTGTACTGCAGAGTCTCCTGGCTTGTGATTGGCTGAGTTTATAGCCGATAAAAATTCAAAATGCGGGAGATGCCATTTCCTCGAGCATTGCGAGATGCTCGTCCGAGCATCGAGCACTTACGAGTACCCTAATGCTCGAACGAGCACCAAGCTTGGACGAGCATGCTCGCTCATCTCTAGTCTTAGGTGAAAATATAATTTGCAACTCTCCCTGAAAGACTGGGACTTCCTATCATCCGCAAATCAATCAGGCAACTTAGACAGACACAGACTGCTAGACCCTTGGGCAAGATCCTGGACCAGCTGGGAGAGATATGCATTTGGTCTACCAAGAACTGCATAGGATCAATACCAGGTAAGGAATACACAACAGAAAAATTTTGTAATGAAAGAGTTGGGAACAGTGCAGCCACGTACTCCACCCAGACTGCTGTTCCTACCTACCTGCATGATCTATGCTAAGTGATGGCCCACAACTGGACGACAATCCCTTCATAACTAAATGTAGGGGTTTAAACCAAAAAGGGAAATGATTTTGGTTCATTTTGGTTCACACTGGCGGCAGGCCTGATCCGGCAGGTGAAGGGTGCTGCCGGATCAGGCCTGCCGCAGTGACATGTGTGGAGCCGGAACCGCGCTCCGGCCCCACACGTCACACAGTACATACATACACATAAGCATAAACATACACACACATATAGACAAACAAACACACATACATACTTACATGCTCCCGGCAGGTCTTCGGAGCGTCGGAGGGACAGGATAGCTCGAACAGGTGATGATTCCCCACAGCGCCCTCTGCTGGGCGCCTGGTGGAATCGTCATCTGTGCGCGCCGTCCTGTCCCTCTGACGCTCTGAAGACCTGCCGGGGAGCATGTAAGTATGTATGTGTATTTGTATGTCTATATGTGTGTGTATGTTTATGTGTATGTCTGTCTGTATGTGTCTATGTGTAGCCGGATCCGTAATGAACTCCATTGAAAGTCAATGGAGGGCGGATCCGGTTACCATTGTGGTCACACCATAATGGATCCACCCCCATTGACTTGCATTGGGGGTCATTCCGGATCCATCTTGGTGCGGATGCCTGGACCGGAGAGCAAACCGCAGCATGCTGCGGTTTGTTCTCCGGTCTGAAGACGGAACGGAATGCTTTCAGGAGCATTCAGTTGTCTTCAGTTCAGTTTTGTCCCCATTGACAATGAATGGGGACAAAACTGAAGCGTTTTATTCCGGTATTGAGCCCCAATGACGGAACTCAATACCAGAATTTTAAAACGCTAGTGTGAAAGTAGCCTTAGAGGTGAAAATCAGTCAGGCAAAACCAGGACTGGATCTAAAATCAGATACAAATACACAGCGAAGTTAAACCAGGAGAAAACTCCAGAGACAAAGTCAGCATGTCAGTGATCCAGTGCAGCAAACATGCAACTTGCTAGCGAGGCTTAGAAAACCAATCATTGGCACCTGTGGCTAGTAGCTACCTACTTAAATAGCCCGCCTCAGGATTGGTATTCCGGCACAAAGCCTGATTGGTAGGGCATTCCTGCTCCCCGATAGGTCAAGCAGCCCCACTATAAGCAGAGTTGGTTGCCATAGTAATGAAGCACCACCATAGTGAGGTCAGATTTGCCACAGTCCGTGACGACACGTAAGTGCTTGACACAACTCGGATTTTTTTTTATTGTCTATGATAAATAAATTGGATTGTTTATGCATGTTTTTTAATTGTTTCAATAATGCTCATTATTATGTTACTAACTGTGGTTTATCTATTTAAATCGCTGTGTGTGTATCACAATGTGAATCACAAAATTAACTATGTCAAAATTTGTGACAAAGGCTATAGAGTATATTAACTAGTGTGAATATTGTCACTTAAAATATAACTTTTACTGAAGAATGATATAAAATTATCATTCTACCAAGTTAAATAAGATTGGGTTAACAGTCCTGATTGCCCTCACACAAGTAATGTTTTTAAGAGGCTGAGCAGGAAACAAAATACATAGCTCTCAGACCTCAAAAGCGGACATGAACCTACATATGGAGTGACGATACAGAGGGACCATGGAGCTGGAACCACCTAGAACCTCGGCATTGTCCCAGTATTTTTGTCCATCTCTTGATATAGTCCCGTTTGTCATACAGGAGGGTATTCAGGCCTAATAACTGTCAATACTACACGTATGGCCATTTGCACCAACCTATTCAACAAGAGCGTATTGTGTAAACAGTGAGAGAAAAACAGAACAAACAAAAACACTGCATGCTACTGATGGTGAGCGTGCAGCCTGGTAGCCTGTGGCACTCAGACGGCAGTGGGTGCTGGGAGCTAAAATGTTGCATTTTTATGGACACAAAGGGATAAACCTACTGAGATTCTTTCTATATGCTATTTGAAACAATTTGATCAAGGTCTGAAAAATTTTGAAATTCAGTTCATTTAAAGGTTCTTCAGGTTTTTCAAAAGCTTCAGTTTGAACCCGTTATTTCTACCAGAAACAAAGTTGCTCCAATTGCCCTAAAAATTGGTATATAAAATCCTTTAGTCTGCTAGGACTTCAGATTTTTCAGAAAAGATTCATTTTCATAAATTTTTTTATTATTTTTTTTTTCCACTAAGATCTTGACCACAATGACCGTAATAGTAAATGCAAGCTATGGTTAAACGCATAGCTGACCAGCATGTTTAAAAACCCACTGCACTGTTGCATGTGTTAAGTTTTTTCATATTCCAAAGCTCCCAAAATGTGTTCCTTAGATGGTGTTTAAACACACACATGTTATGGGAAAAACAACACTGACTTGTTGGGAGAAGAAACATCCAAATATTATGCGTAAATGGGGGCAGAGTGCCTGCCCATATTTTTACATCCCCAAGTGGCTTATTCTGAACGAGCCTAGAAAAATTCTAATTGAGAGCAGCAAGAATACAGTGTGGAAAGAGTAAGGTAATAGACGCATGTGGCTGCAACAGTAGTGGTAACAGCCTCGCATGGAACATACAAGTCAATAGATCAGCTCCTTAGAGATAGTACTAGTCAGGGGCGGATTAGCAATGTACCCCTCTGGGAAACTTCCTGGTGGGCCAAATGCCTATATTATGCTGTGGGCATCACATTTGTGTCAGGATGATTAGATTACAGCAGCGGCGCAGTTAACCCTGCTGCGATCTCATTATCATGCCACTGTTACGATAATGAGATTGCAGCAGGGCTGTTGGCTATACGTATCATATTGAGGGCGATAGCCGCCGCTGGTCCTGCTGTAATCTAATCGTTATACTGCATTGTGCCTGTCTCTGCCTCTGATAATATGTCGAAGCCTGACCCTGTAACTCCTGCTGTCAGGTCCTTTGACACCGGACAGCAGGATAGAGTTCACTACTCTTCCCTCCAGATGTCAAGGGACCTGTGACTCATCCCACTCACAGCATCAAGGCGACTGACGCTGTGTTGTTCCTCCCTACCCCTCCTGCTCCAGGACACAGGCCAGAAGAGGCTGCCCACTGTATGTGCACTCAGGTGAGTTTTTTTTTTGTTTCTTTCCCAGCCATTTGACAATGAGGAGGTTTGGGTGCATTAAGGTGATCACTTTAAGGACTGGGGGCATTACTGTGACCATTAAAGGGTCATTACTGGAGGCAGGGGAGGCGGGGAATTACTGGAGGGGGGTTACTGTGACCATTATAGGGACATTACTGTGGGCGGAGACTCTATACTAACTTTACTAGTGGGGGCAGGGGGGCATTACTGTGACCATTACTGGAAGCAGGGTGCAGTACTATGGCCGCTGTAGCGACATTACTGGGGGAGCTGTAGGGACATTACTGGGGGCATTATTATTATTAATGAGGCCACTGTTGGGCATCATTATTATTGGAGGAACAATATGGGGTATTATTATTAAGGGGGCACAATACAATACATAATATTAACCCTTTCAGGACCCTGCCATATTTTACCTTAAAGGGGTTATCCCACCTTCTGTTTTGCGTCCCGTGGCTGCTCTCTCCTCTTGAAAAACCTGCAGTCAGGGGGCGTTGACCTTCCTATTCAATTACAGCGAATCAGCGCTCTGCTGACATAATCCCCCGGCTGCCTGTAACTGCGTGCTCACTCCCGTCTGAGACGGGAGTGACAGAGGCGCACAATATAAAGAGATTTTGTATGCGCTGAAGATTTGTGAGGACGAATGGCTTTTACCGCGCAAGCGCGGTCTTGAAACATACGGGTGGAGGCAGGAGGTTGACTGCGCATGCGCGGATAAGCGCTATCCCGTGAAGTCGGCCATCCAGCCTACTAAGACAGAGGAGGACACCGCGCAAGCGCGGCCACTGCGGCAGTATTGCTGCGGTGGCCGTAACCAATGACAACCACATGGTGTAAACAACTCAAAGGAAGAAATGCAAATAGAGAGGGAAGGAGGAGGAATTGATTACAACATGTATTTGGTAAGTTGCAACACAATAAGTTCAACACAATAAGTTCAACACAATAATTGAAACTTCATTACATGGGATAACCCCTTTAAGGACCAGGCCATTTTTTTGAAATTTGACATTTGTCACTTTACGTGGTATTATCTTTGAAATGCTTTTACATAACCAAGCCATTTTGAGATTGTTTTCTTGTGACACATTGTACTTTATGTAAATTTCAGGTAATATATCATGATCTTTTTTTAAAAAAAAAAATCCCAAATTTACCAAAATTTTCAGTTTCTCTGCTTTTTATAATAGATAGAAGTGATACCTCAAAATAGTAATAACTTTAAATTTCCCATATGTTTGTACCATTTTATTTTTTGGGACGTTAAAAAGCTTAGAATTTTAGAAGCAAATCTTAACATTTATAAGAAAGTTTCTAAAACTCACTTTTTTTAAAGGAAATCTGTCAGCAAATCTAACCATATATATGTAACCCAGTCCAGGGCTACATAGAGCTGCCTAACACAATGCAAAACATACCTGTCTTAGTACTCTGTGTGTTTCTGAAGTGCAGAAAATTAACTTTTATTCCTATACAAATACGGTCTCAAGGTGCCCAGTGGGGATAACTGTTATAGGAGCCCAGGCACGCCTTCTGCCGGAGCCCAGGCCCTCCTCTTCACTCGGTACCTCCTCTTGCTCCCCTTGGTTTACTATAATGTATGGGCAAACGGAAGGTGGTTCAATAGAATGTATGGGCTAACCGGAGGTGGTTGACTAGAATGTATTGGTTAACCGGAGGTGGTTCACTAGAATGTAGGAGCTGGCCAGAGCTGAAGGAGGATTGTAACCTCGCAGTGGAGGGGGCGGCCTGGATGGAGCAAGGGGAGGTACCGAGAACATGTGAAGAGGAGGGCCTGGGCTCCGGCAGAAGGCGGGCCTGGGCTCGTATAACAGTTATGCACGCCCCGCTTGGCACCTTGAGACCACATTTGCATAGGAATAAAGTTTAATTTTCTGCACTTCAGAAACACACAGAATACTAAGACAGGTATGTTTTGCATTGTGTTAGGCAGCACTATGTAGCCCTGGACTGAGTTACAGGACCAGTTTAGTTATGAAGTCACTGTTAGTATTACATTGTAGAAACCACCCATAAATGACCTCATTTTAGAAACTATACAATCAGGTTATTCAAAACTGATTTTACAAACTTTGTTAACCCTTTAGGTGTTCCACGGGAATTAAAGGAAAATGTAGATTAAATTTGGGCGCAGGGAACAAGAATCTAACACTAAATACTACCTGTTATGTGCCACAATGGCCATCATAAAATTCAGGGAGTGCAGGCTCCCTGAATTTTATGGTGGCCGTTGTGGCACATAACAGGTAGCATTTAGTGTTAGGTTCCCGTCTTACAGAGATCACCTTGACATTTGGCAGTCGAGCCCAAATCATTTTGTACAAATGTATTTTCCAAGAATCTCAAATTTACAAAATAAGCAAAAAAAAAAATATATACAAAACATTGTGCTGTTAAATTGTATTTTTTTTCTTTGTGTTTCTAGCCATGGCAGCGTGCACCTGCGCTGACTGACCCCTTTTTTCTTTGCAGTTTGTACTGGAGGTGTGGCTGACTCCATTTAGTCTTGCACTCCTGACCAGTGTGTCTGCCCCGTAGGCTGATTTTAATAAGTTTGAGTATAAAGCTGTGGCCTACTCTCCCTGGAAGAAAAATGATATTTTTTTTCTTTATATCATACATGTTGGCAGACAGTGGCAGTGGCATGATAGCAGCACCAGCTGTATGGAGCATGATGGTAGGCAGCCAGATAGACAGCTGCAGTGGCAATATGGGAAACTGTTAGCAAGGCCAGATCTATTCATTAGGCTCAACTGGAGGAGTGTGAAAATCCACCTGGATCCAGGCTTGGTTCATTGTGACATTAGTGAAGTATTGAACACTGGAGAAGGACAACTTGCTCCATTTCAATGTCACCAGGCCCACTGTTGCACTGAAATTCCTCTCCAAAACGACACTGTAGGCTAGGCAAGAGAGAACAGAAGCATACTGGGCCAGTCCAGGCCACTGTTCTAGTCTGCCTGCCCAGAAGTCAATGGGGACAGGGAACAAGGCAAGAGCCAGGACTGAATCTAGGTGCTGAGGTGGTAAGTCATCATTTGCTGATTTGTTTCAGCCTGACATAACACGTAAAAAAAAAAAGGTCAATTAGCAGGGTGTTGTGGAGGGTTAGTGTTGAGGGGACAGGCCACTATGGAAAGTGGGGGTGGGGGTCACTGTTAAAGGGGCGGATTGCTGTGGAGGACACTATTAAGGGGGTGGGGTGCTGTGGAGGTCACTGTTATGGGGTGGATATCTGTTAACCTCACACACAAACATTAAATGAAATAACTGAAATTTACTGCACCCGTGCCAGGTCATCCTGAGTGCTAATATATAGCAACATTTTTTTCCCCAGTGTTTCTGTTTATATACAGAATGCTTTGGTTTCTGTCAGTTAAATAATCTATGGAACTTAGCATGTATGTTCATCTATATGAATTATACCCTGCCAGCCAAGTAATTTTTACTATCAATATATGTCCACATATCTGTAAAATACACCACTTTACATCCCAAGAGACTAGTTGGTATATTCTCTAAGGTGACCATATATGTCACATTTAGACCACATTTTTTTGCTGCCAGAGAAGCAGGCTCTCCTACAACACTGGTTGTCCCTGACAGTCCCACCCACGCTTGAAGAACTTACACATCTGAAATGTTATATGTTAGTTGAGATGCTGGACACGGAAAGTGAAAACATATCAAAATCAAAGGCTTTTTTTCAAAAAAAGGTGCAAGTTTTGCATTACTATTTTGCTGCAGTACAAATGAATGTCCAAATGTCATCTTTCGTTTATAACACTTGTTACTATCATGAAAATTTCAGAGGGACTCTGGGTACACTGAAGCAGGCCATTGAAGCTGGAGAGATGGAGCAGTGAAGAGAGGGAAAGGGGAACATAATGACTCCATAATTATAGCCCAACTGAATAGTCCATGGTACATTAGAGTTTTACTTTTGTAACACTGACGTACTCTGTAGTAAAATGGCTGCTGTCTATTTCTTACCATTGGTGTGTATGACACATTTTGCTGTGCTTGTTTTATTTGAAAAAAGGACTTAAATCTTATTTCTTATTTATTTTAATTTTGGGCCTACCATACAGGTCAAAAAACTGTTTGCTAGAGGGCTTCTTTAAATATGACACTGGGAAGGGGAAATTGATATCCAATGTACACAAACTAAAATTTTTGATTTTGACTGGAGATATGCCTAAATAATAGAAACGTTACAATTTGTACTACATACCTTGTAATTATCTATATAACGGTCTTCTTTGTCTTTTGATTGAACAGCAATAGGTTTCACAAGATTCCTTAAGAAAAAAAAATAACTCATGATAAAGATGCCAAATAAGTAATGCATATACACTATAAATGCCAAAGACTTTAAATCAGTTTTGGAACATCTTTAGGGTCATTTATCAAACTGGTGTAAAATAGAACTGGCTTAGTTGCCCATAGCAACCAAACAGATTCCGCCTATAATTTTCCAAAGGAGCTGTGAAAAGGTTAAGGTGGAATCTGATTGATTGCTATGGGCAACTAAGCCAGTTCTACTTTACACCATTTTAATAAATGACCCCAATTGTACTTCATGTTAGAGGAAAATTTGGGATATGTTTTACTTTTATTTATTTAAAAAAAGAATCTAAAATTTACAGAAAATTGGAAGTTCACATTTTCTAAATTCAAATGTATCTGTTTTTAAGCGGATAGTGACACCTAAAAATAGTTATTAATTAACATTCCCAATATGTCTACTTTATGTTGGCATTCTGTAAATGTAATTTTATTTTTTATAGTATGTTAGAATATGTTAGAAGAATTTCAGAAACATATTTTCAGAGTAAATAATAAGAGTATTATTTAAACTAAATAAATAATAAGAGTATTATTATGCTGTGCTTCCTGGTTTTAGAAATACAGGTTGCCCAAATCTTTTGCCTGGATATACAACAGGCATTAAGTGTAAAAGAGCAATATGTGCATTTGAGGGCCAAGGTGGTGATTTATACAGCTTATTCTAACTGTAGAGGTTTTAGGGTAGAATAAATGGCGTCCCTGAGAAGTGACCCCATTTTGGAAACTCCACCCCTCAAGGTATTAAAGGGTAGAGTGGTTTGATGCAGGAATTAATGTGCAGGGGACTTTGCAAAATGAAAACAGATGCAATATTTCTACAAATATGCCCTTTCAGTTCCCAATATGCCGTGCCCAGCTGGTGCTATCCAAGACTCACTTCACAACAGTTTAACCCCTTCCCGCCCGATGACGGCTTATCCCGTCATGGGCGGGGGCCGCTTGCCGCCCCATGATGGGATAAGCCGTCAGACTGTAACGATCACAGTGCTAACTGTGACTGTGACATACTTGTGACGCCGGCTGTCAGACAGCCGAGCGTCACAGGAAGCTGACAAAGGGACCAATCGGTGGTCCCCACGTCAGCGATCGCTGTGATTGGTCTGTCAAATATGACAGACCAATCACAGCTTCTGTGTACTATAACGCTGGTTATAGTACACAGAAACAGCTCCGATCTCCTCAGAGTGTTCCTGAGAGAGATCGGAGCATTACTGTGTAAAAATCAGAGGCAGGCAGTGAAGAAAAGAAGACCCCAGAGCCCCCCATCGCGCCCCAATACGCCCCAGCCCACCCTACAGTCCTCCTCCAGTCCTTCCTGTAGTGTGATCCCGTCAGTAAGCAGCACAGCTCAGCGATTGTGAGCTGTGACTGCTTAATCCCAGACCCCCCCCCAGAGTCCAGATCCCCCTCATACCTCAAGAGCACCCCTTTCATATAGTCCATATCCCCCATCTGTGTCCTCCTCCCCCCCCCCCCAGGATCCAGTAGCAGCACAGCTCAGTGGTGAAAAGCTGAGCTGTGTCTGCTTTGTCAGGGATCCCCACATAAGTAACCCCCCCATCAAGACACCCCTTTTCCCCCCCATACCTCCGTGAGCACCCCAGGATCCAGCAACAGCACCCAGGCCGGATCCAGCAATAGCAGCACAGCTCAGTAGTGAGAAGAACTGAGCTGTGTCTGCCTAGTTCCCCAGTACTGCAGTTTTCCCGTCCCATCCTCCCGTTTTTTTTTTTAATTTAAAAAAAAAAAAAAAAAAAAAAATAATGTATATATATATATATATATATATATATATATATATATGTTAATAAAAAAAAAGGTAGAAGGGATTAGTTTAGAATCTTAGTTAGGCTTTGGGTGTTAGGGGGGCAATTAGTATTAGTTAGATAGGGCTAGCGTTAGGGACCAAACGGTGCTCTTTCCTTGCCAAGCCCTCCTGTGCGTCTGTACAGCGTTTTACATCCACATATGGGGGTATTCCTGTACTCAGGAGAAATTGCTTAACAAATATTGTAGGACTTTTTCTTCTTATATCCCTTGTGAAAATTAAGAATTTGGGGCTACAACAATATATAAGTGTAAAAAATCAGATTATTCATTTTTACAGGCTATTTATGGGTTATTCCTGTGAACCAACTATAGGGTTAATAAACTTAAAAAATCTTGTTCTGAGTACTTTTGGGGGTGAAGTTTCTAAAATGGAGTGATTTATGGGGTTTTATAACATGCAGGCCCCATAAATCCATGTCAAAACTGGGCTGGTCCCTCAAAAAAACAGATTTTGAAATTTTGGTCAAAATTTAGAAAATTGCTACTAAACTTTGAAGCCTTGTAATGCCTTGAAAACATAAAAGTACAGAATTTTTTTTTCTCTACATAAAGAAGACATTTGCTAATATGAATATATATCTAATTTATGTGGTATCACTATCTTCCTTAGAAGCAGAAAATTTAAAGAATGTGGCTTTGGCATTAAAGGGATTCTGTCACCTCGTTTAAGCCTATAGAACTGAGGACATGGGCTGCTAGATGGCCACTAGCCCGTCCACAATATACTTTTCCTATTGCTGTGTGTGTCTTTGTTTAGTCAGAAAAACGATTTTATTCATATGCTAATTCTGGTTATAAGGAGCCCAAGGGGCGGTTACCAATCTTCCTGGATCCCAGCCGTGCCCACTGTGAAGGAGCCCAGCACCGCCCCGCATCCTCTCATCTCCTCCTTGCTCCCCCGACTTCACGCACTCAGAGCCGTAATCTCACGCGAGCCATCGCGAGATTACGGCGCTCTGAATGAAGTCGGGGGAGCAAGGAGGAGATGAGAGGATGCGGGGCGGTGCTGGGCTCCTTCACAGTAGACGCGGCTGGGATCCAGGAATATTGGTAACCGCCCCTTGGGCTCCTTATAACCAGAATTAGCATATGAATAAAATCGTTTTTCTGACTAAACAAAGACACACACAGCAATAGGAAAAGTATATTGTGGACGGGCTAGTGGCCATCTAGCAGCCCATGTCCTCAGTTCTATAGGCTTAAACGAGGTGACAGAATCCCTTTAAGTGTAAAAGTAGCTCCGTCCTTCATTTTAAGTCCTCTGATTATTATGCTGTGTTGCCTGGTTTTAGAAATAACCTATATGTGGCCCTAGTCTTTTGCTTGGATATATAACAGGGCTTAGGTGTAAAAGTGCTCTAGATGCATTTGACGGTCAATGTTGTGATTTAGGCTACTTTCACACTAGCGTTTCTATTTTATGGTATTGAGATCGGTCATATGAGAAAAGCACTTCTGTTTTGTCCCCATTCATTGTCAATTGGGACAAAACATAGCTGAACAGAACGTAATGCTCCAAAAAGCTTTCTGTTCTGTTTGGTTGCATTCCCATACTGGAGAACAAACCGCAGCAAGCTGAGGTTTTCTTTCCGTTCTGGAATGCGGAGCAAAACAGATCTGTCATGACTCACAATGCAAGTCAATGGGGACGGATCCGTTTAACTCTGACACAATCTGACACAATAGAAAACGGATCCATTTTTCATTGTTGATATGCTTTTTGCAAGGCAAAGTAATAAAAAAATGGCTGTTCTGGCATGGTTTTTTATATATATATATATATATATATATATATATTTATTTATTGTGAGGCAGTGACAGGTGCCGTATTTGAGGGAAGATACGTGTCACCCAGAATGCTGCAGGAAGCATTCTGAGTAGGAGTTTCGGTTTATCAGGAGCA
Organism: Rhinella marina; assembly: GCA_900303285.1. NCBI lineage: Eukaryota > Metazoa > Chordata > Amphibia > Anura > Bufonidae > Rhinella > Rhinella marina. Next base: position 141,926 of record ONZH01022796.1, on the reverse strand, counting down.
TGCCACCAAGGTGCCCAGCCTTAGTGGGGTAAAGACCAGCAACTCTGTGTTCACTGAGGTAGTCGAGTAGCTGGTTCCAGCTAGTCCGGGTCTGGCTTTTTCTTGGAACAGGCAATGTGCTGGGTGGGTGCCTGTTCCCCATGCTCCAGTTCAGGATTTCAGGCATGCTCATGTCCAGCATTACTATTTAATCCTGCTGCTGGACTTGGGTGTGCCTCAGTGCTGGGAAGTGAGCAGTCTGTGTGAGGCAACACTGCTGTGTGTTTGCTGCATTTACTTAACCCGGCTGCGATCCGGAGTACTGGCTGTATTGTTAAAGGGGTTGTCCGGGTTCAGAGAAGAACCCGGACATACCTGCAATTTCACCCAGGCAGCCTGCCTGAAGAGGACATCGGAGCATCTCATGCTCCGATGCCCCCCCCTTGCCCTGCGCTAGATCGCGCAGGGCAAGGTCTCTTGTTTTGTAAATACTCGTTGCCGGGCGGGTACTTCCGCCCGGCAGTGAGTTCGGTGACGTCACCGGCCTTAATGGGCCGGCTTTAGCGCTGCCCTAGCCGTTTTACTGGCTAGGGCAGCGCTGAAGCCTGTCCATCAGCGCCGATGACGTCACCGACTCACTGCCGGGCGGAAGCCTCTGCCCGCAGGGACCGGTACGTCACCGGAACCCGGCGAAATTCCTTTGCCCTGCGCTAATTAGCGCAGGGCAAAGGAGGGCATCGGAGCATAGGATGCTCCGATGCCCTCTTCAGGCGGGCTGCCTGGGTGAAATTGCAGGTATGTCCGGGTTCTTCTCTGAACCCGGACAACCCCTTTAAGAAAGCCAAATAAACAAGGACTTTGGTGAAGTTCGTGGTGTCCCTGCCTCTTTTCACTGGACAAGTGAGTATGATTCCTTAATATATATATATATATATATATATATATATATATATATATATATACACACACACACACACACATATACACACACATATATACACTGTATATAAAGTACAGACCAAAAGTTTGGACACACCTCATTCAAAGAGTTTTCTGTATTTTCATGACTATGAAAATTGTAGATTCACACTGAAGGCATCAAAACTATGAATTAACACATGTGGAATTATATACTTAACAAAAGAGTGTGAAACAACTGAAAATATGTCTTATATTCTAGCCATATATATAGTAGCCACCTTTTCCTAGGATTACTGCTTTGCACACTCTTGGCATTCTCTTGATGAGCTTTAAGAGGTAGTCACCTGAAATGGTATTCCAACAGTCTTGAAGGAGTTCCCAGAGATGCTTAGCACTTGTTGGCCCTTTTGCCTTCACTCTGCGGTCCAGCTCACCGCAAACCATCTCGATAGGCCAGGTCATCTGACGTAGCACCCCATCACTCTCCTTCTTGGTCAAATAGCCCTTACACAGCCTGGAGGTGTGTTTGGGGTCATTGTCCTGTTGATAAATAAATGATGGTCCAGCTAAACGCAAACCGGATGGAATAGCATGTCGCTGCAAGATGCTGTGGTAGCCATGCTGGTTCAGTATGCCTTCAATTTTGAATAAATCCCCAACAGTGTCACCAGCAAAGCACCCCCACACCATCACACCTCCTCCTCCATGCTTCACGGTGGGAACCAGGCATGTAGAGTCCATCCGTTCACCTTTTCTGCCTCGCACAAAGACATGGTGGTTGGAACCAAAGATCTCAAATTTGGACTCATCAGACCAAAGCACAGATTTCCACTGGTCTACTGTCCATTCCTTGTGTTCTTTAGCCCAAACAAGTCTCTTCTGCTTGTTGCCTGTCCTTAGCAGTGGTTTCCTAGCAGCTATTTTACCATGAAGGCCTGATGCACACAGTCTCCTCTTAACAGTTGTTATAGAGATGTGTCTGCTGCTAGAACTCTGTGTGGCATTGACCTGGTCTCTAATCTGAGCTGCTGTTAACCTGCGATTTCTGAGGCTGGTGACTCGGATGAACTTATCCTCCGCAGCAGAGGTGACTTTTGGTCTTCCTTTCCTGGGGCGGTCCTCATGTGAACCAGTTTCTTTGTAGCGCTAGATGTTTTTTGCGACTGCACTTAGGGACACTTTCAAATTTTTCCCAATTTTTTGGACTGACTGACCTTCATTTCTTAAAGTAATGATGGCTACTCGTTTTTCTTTACTTAGCTGCTTTTTTCTTGCCATAATACAAATTCTAACAGTCTATTCAGTAGGACTATCAGCTGTGTACCCACCTGACTTCTGCCCAACACAACTCATGGTCCCAACCCCAATTATAAGGCAAGAAATCCCACTTATTAAATCTGACATGGCACACCTGTGAAGTGAAAACCATTTCAGGTGACTACCTCTTGAAGCTCATCAAGAGAATGCCAAGAGTGTGCAAAGCAGTAATCAAAGCAAAAGGTGGCTACTTTTAAGAACCTAGAATATAAGACATATTTTCAGTTGTTTCTCACTTTTTTGTTAAGTATATAATTCCACATGTGTTAATTCATAGTTTTGATGCCTTTGAATGACTCTTTGAATGAGAAGGTGTGTCCAAACTTTTGGTCTGTACTGTAATATATATATATATATATATATATATATATATATATATATATATACTGTAATATAAATCTACCACACAAGTACATACCTGTATATTAAGGTGCTGTTAAGGTCAAGTGTTTCACTGGTGTAATCACCGAGTATGAATGGAAAAACAGGATATTGCATTAAGTCATTGAATGATCGTCCAGCATGTTTATTCAAGTGAGTTAGATATTCAAAGTTGGTTATCTGCCCAGAACACCAGAGTTGTGTTAAAGCCGTAATGTTTCCATATTCCAACAAATTAGGGAGATAATTGGTCAATATGTTCTGGTACACATCATCTCGAACCTTAAAGAGAAAAAATGTTGTTAATATTTTTAGAAGTTATATAAAGATTTCAACATGTGCAAACATGAAAAAAAACAATGCAATAAGTAATGAGTAGAAGACGTGGATCAGCACTCGTCCTGTGATGCTAATAAATTTTCACTTTACTGCCATAAACAGAATACAGGCAATGTGACGCATTTCGGCTAAACAGCTGTTTTCAAACAAGCATTACCGTATGTTTGTTTGAAAAAGCCTGTTTAGGCAAAATGTTTGTCATTTGCCTGTATTTTGTTTACGACAATAAAGTGAAGATTTATTGGCATCCAAAGGCGAGTGCTGATCCAAATCTTTTACTTGGATGTACATATGGGCCTGAAACTCAGGACACAAGCGCCACCACCTTCTTCCAGAGTGCTGACTGGTTATTTCTACAATAACTAATGATAAAGGGAGACTTTTGTTGCACCCAAATAAACCTTTCAATACATGTATCTGAATGTTTCCATTTCTACTGTCCAGCCCTTGACCCCAGGGGTGGGATTCAAGTTTTTAACAACAGGTTCCCTACTCATGACACATGTTTACATATACATCACATATATGCAACACACATACATATAAATACACCATATACATGGTACACATACATAAATGCACTACATATACACAACACACACATATCACCCAACTTTTAAAAAGCCTAAGGAGCTAAACTATGGAATGGAAGGGCTGATCTCCAGCTGCCAGCTGGATCTGTAATTTTAGCAACTGGATCTGGAGAACTTGAGGGAACTGGCTGACTCACATGTCTGCTTGACCCTCATCCCAATATTCTTCTTTACTGTTTGTGTATCTCTCTGTGTGATGACTTGTTGCTCCCAGGGATAACAAATAACATCAGCACAGTGACCAATCACTGGGTGACTGGATGATATACAGTAAGCCTGAGTATGGTAATGTCTTTACTGCGTTGGCAGCTTTGAGCTGTCACAGTCATGTGGATAACATGTCACTATGCAAAGAGGACTACGAGGAATGGTGGTGCACCAGATAACAATCAGTTACAGTGGGGAAAAAAAGTTTTTAGTCAGCCACCAATTGTGCAAGTTCTCCCACTTAAAAAGATGAGAGAGGCCTGTAATTCAAATCATAGGTAAACCTCAACTATGAGAGACAAAATGAGAAAACAAATCCAGAAAATCACCCGCATGCTTCACAGCAGGTATGGTGTTCTTTGGATGCAACTCAGCATTCACTCTCCTCCAAACACGACAAGTTTTTTTCCACCAAACAGTTCTACTTTGGTTTCATCTAACCATACAGCATTCTGCCAATACTCTTCTGGAACATCCAGATGCTCTCTAGCATACTTGAGATGGGCCAGGATATGTACTGGCTTAAGCAGGGGGGCACGTCTGGCACTGCAGGATCTGAGTCCCTGGCGGTGTAGTGTGTTACTGATGGTAGCCTTTGTTACGTTGATCCCAGCTTTCTGCAGGTCATTCACTAAATCCTCCCGTGTGGTTGGGATTTTGGCTCACAGTTCTTGGGTTCATTTTGACCCCACGGGGTGAGATCTTGCGTGGAGCCCCTGATCGAGGGAGATTATCAGTGGTCTTGTATGTCTTCCATTTTCTAATTATTGCTACCAGAGTTGATTTCTTCATACCAAGCTGCTTGCCTATTGCAGATTCAGTCTTCCCAGCCAGGTGCAGGTCTACAATTTTGTTTCTGGTGTCCTTCGACAGCTCTTTGGTCTTCACCATAGTGGAGTTTGTAGTGTGAATGTTTGAGGTTGTGGACAGGTGTCTTTTATACTGATCACAATTTCAAACAGGTGCCATTACTACAGGTAATGAGTGGAGGACAGAGGAGCCTCTTAAAGAAGTTCTAGGTCTGTGAGAGCCAGAAATCTTGCTTGTTTGTAGGTGACCAAATACTTATTTTCCACCATAATTTGCAAATACATTCTTTAAAAACCAGACAATGTGATTTTCTGGATTTGTTTTCTCATTTTGTTTCTCATAGTTGAGGTCTACCTATGATGTCAATTACAGGCCTCTCTAATCTTGTGGGAGATCTTGCACAATTGGTGGCTGACTAAATACTTTTCCCCCCAATGTAGGTACAGATGTAGTAGAGCTAACACTCAAACTCTTAACTCATCATGATATCCTGTAACAAAAGCTATTGAAAAACAACTAAAGGTGCTTGCTCTTATAAGGCTTGATACACTAAGTGGCTTGTGAATAAGTGGAGTTAACCCATTCATGCATTTGGACGTAACTGTATGTCCAAATCGGAAGTAACTTAGTGCATTTGGACATTCAGTCACACCCAAACTGCTTACCGGGACTGTAACACTGGGAGAAGAGACACCGGAGAAGCTGGCAAGTGACCAATCAGAGCAGTCCCTTACCAGCCAGTGCGCCGATTAGTTAGTCTCTGCAGACTAACCAATCGGAGCACTTTAGTAAGAAAATGTCAGTTTCAGGCTGTGATATCCACTCTTGGCCCTGCCCCTACCCCCCAGATTGTCCTTACTGTCCTCCTGCTGCATTTTCTTTTTTATGGCTGTGATGGCAGCTGCTGAGGGTCTGATCAGGTGTGGTGTAAGTGTAACACTGACAATACAGTGCATTGCAATAGATGACTATTGCAATGCACTGTATAGCCATCAGGCCCAGTGGATCTTCAAAATCCAACTGGGTCTTGATAAAGTATAAAAAAAAAATAAAAGGAAAAAATAAAAAAGAAATAAAATGTAAAATAAAAACTGTCTTTTCTCATATTCCTTCATTTAGAAAAAAAAAAAACTACACATATTTGGTATCACCGTGTCCGCAACAACCTGAGCTATAAAAGTATTATGTTACTAACCCCGCTTGGTGAATGCCATAAAAAAAATTATCTAAAAAAACAATGACAGAATTGCTGTTTTTGTCACCTCATCTCCACAAAAAATAAATAAGTGATCAAAAAGTCATATGTACCACAAAATGATACCAATAAAAACTACAACTCATCCCGTAAAAAAACAAGCCTACCACAGCTACATTGGTGAAAAAATAAAAAGTTACGGACTTTAGTATATGACGATGCAAAATATCATTTATTTTTAACAATAAGGTGATTTTATGTTGAAAAAGTAGTAAAACATTAAAAATGTATCGCCATAACCCTCAGAATAAAATCATATTTACCTCAGGAGGAACCCCATTATAAAATAAAAAACACTGACAGAATTGCCATTTTTACCCACTTCACCTCCACAAAAATGTTATAAACAGTGCTCAAAATGACCCCAAAAAACATATCAATAAAAACTACAGCCCATTCCACAAAAAAAAACAACCCACACAGCTACATTGGTAATAAAAAAATAAAATAAAAAATTAAGCATGTTAGTATATGGTGGTGCAAAATATAATTTATTTTAAACACAAAAGCGAATTTATGCTGAAAAAGTAGTAAAACAAACTATATAAATTTGGTATCCCCATCATCGTGTCAACCAACAGAATAAAACTATCATATCATATTTACCACAAGGGGAACCCCATAAAAAATAAAAAAACACTGATAGAATTGCCATTTTTACCCACTTCACCTCCACAAAAAAATGTTAGAAAAAGTGATCAAAAATACCAATAAAAACAACAGTCTGTCCCGCAAAAAACAAGACCTCACACAGTGACATTGGTGAAAATGTTAAGGCCCCTAAAAATAATTTCAGCAAAGTACATGTTAGAAAATGCCCCTACTTCCATTCTGAATGCTGCCATGTCCCCAAAAAGCGGTATACGACCACATATATCGCGTTTCCGTATTCAGGAAAAAAGCATAACAAATTGTATGGTGCATTTTCACCTGTTACCCCTTGTGAAAATAAAAAAAATTGGGGCTAAAGCAACATTATGTTGGAAATAAAAGTGAATTTTTCATTTTAACAGCCATGTTTTTCTAAATTCTTTGAAATGCTTTTTGTATCAAAGCATTCACTTCACTCCTAGATGTATTCCTTGAGGGGTGTAGTTTCCAACATGGAGTCATTTTTGGGGTTTTCTTTCTTGAGGTACCTCAGGGTCTCTTCAAATGTGACATGGCAACTGAAAACTATTCCAGGAAAAACTGCTCTCCATTAACAATCTGACGATTTTTTCCTTCCGTGCCTTGCCGTGTGCCCATACAGCAGGTTACAACCACATATGGGGTGTTTCTGCAAACTGCAGAATCAGGGTAATAAATATTGAAGTTTTTTTGTCTGTTAACCCTTGCTGTGTTTCAGGAAAACTTTATTAAAATGGAAAATCTGCACAAGGAAATTAAATTATACAATTTCCCCTCCATGTTTCTTTAATTCTTGTTGGACACCTAAAGGGTTAACAAAGTTTGTAAAATAAGTTTTGAATAACTTGAAGGGTGTAGTTTCTAAAATGGGGTAATTTATGGCTTCTATTATGTAAGCCTCACAAAGTGACTTCATAACTGAACTGGTCCTTAAAAAAGTGGGTTTTGGCAATTTTCTTAAAAATTTTAAAATTTGCTTTTAAACCTCTAAGCCTTCTAACTTCCTGAACAGATAAAATGACATTTACAAAATGACGCAAACAAAAAGTAGACGTATGGGGAATGTAATACCTATCTTATGAAGTATCACTATCCATCTTAAAAGCAGAGAAATTCTAATTTTGACAATAGCAAATGTTTCCAAATTTTCTGCAAATTTTGGATTTTTGCTTGGCTAAACTGGCTATTGCTTGAAGGGGTTTTAAAGAATTGGAGTGTTGGTGCAGAGTGTGATTCTGTGGGTTGTTTGAGGAATTATAAATAGTTGCAATAGTGCAAAGGTCTTTCTTTGTAAAGTGTTTGTATTTTGATAGGGATATAATTTAAAACACTATTTTCTTTTGTTGTGTACCTGGTTAAGAGTAGCGTTGTCACGATACCAAAATTTTGATTCAATTTCGATACCTTAAAAAAGTATTGCAATACTCGATACCATTCAAAACCATGCAAAAAAATAAAATAAAAAAGCTGCATGCATTCTGCATTTTATGGGACGTCCATCCCATAATAGAACAGTCCTATCCTATTTTTCGGATAGTGTTTTTATTTATTTATTTTTTAATATAATTTACCCTTAAATAGAGATTTAGTCTACGGGTGCCAGCCATATCATACAGCCGGCATCCAGCCTCAATGATAGGGCACGGCAATTCGCCAAACCGTGTCAATTATCCACTAAGGCACAGCACCTGAAGGCACAGTTTGGCAGATCACTGCTTCTTGTCATTGAGGCCGGGTGCCGGCTGAATTATATGGCTGGCACCCGTACCCTACATCTCTATTTAGGGGTAAATTATATTCATTGGTGGTGCGGTGGCACAGCCCCTCCTCCTCAGTTCTATCTCCTCATTGGTGGCAGTGGCGGATGCATCACAGTGGGATGGAGGGACGCTCTCCTTCTCCACTGTGCTGCTGAGGAGAACATGGTGCGCCCCCATTAGAAAAAATAGCAAATCCCGGTATCATCAGGGAACAAAAGTATTGATTGGAGTCAGCCAAAATTACCAATAACTACTCACTACTCATTCTCCTGGATCTCTCTACAGAATCTGACACTGTAGACCACCATCTCCTACTCGGCATACTCAAATACATTGGTCGTTATACTCTTTCAGCATATTTACTACTTCTACTCTTCCTCTTGCTGTTGGGGTTCCTAAGAGTTCAGTCCTAGGTCCTCTCCTCTTTTCTCTGTATACAGCTCCTACTTGACAAACACTATCAGTTTGGTTTTCTACACAATCTTTACCTTCTCTATTCACACCCTCCCAACGTGTTATTTTTAAATAATTCCAGCGGTTCCAATGATGTTTTCTGGTAAATGTGTAAAAGCTATATTATGTTATTTAGAGTATGTCATGATGTTACTACAACTAAGCTGTACTTTACAATATTTTGAAATGGGTTGCAATGAATTAAAGTGGAATTATCAGGGGTGGATGTGAGTGCTTATGTGTTATAAGGGTATTATACAAGAAATAATTGGCATTTAACATATATATTTAAGTACTTATTGGTTCTTCCCCATTTATTATTATATTACCTTCTATATTCCTTATAATGTAGTGAGGTAGGGATAGTTAGTTAACATATACAAAGCCATTGTTCTGTGTCAGATCAACAGCGAACATTCCGGAGTAGTTAACTCATAAGACATACATACTCCATACTGGATATCCTTAGGAGGAGGGGCTGAGAGGTATAAACCTTTTTGCACAAACCAGTTCTACTTTACGGTTCAATAAATGATCCAAAAGAACTTAGCTCAGCTGTGAACATTATCCAGGTAGGATGTTGTAGGTCAATATATATCTATTACTATAGCGTCTGCCATGTGCTACATGGGTAGCATGGTGGCGGGAGCTCCCGCATTGTATTGCAGGCCAGTTGATTGTTAACTACATATACTATTCTGCATTTGATTTGTCTGTTTTATATATTTAATCACATTCAAAATGTTTATCACTTAGTATGTGTAAGCCTATTTATTTTCAAATTCACGTTAAAACAATTGATGACAGAAAGGTGAGATTTGAACAAAAAAATATTCTTATTGTTGATGGGTGATACATAGAGAGAGTGGTGGATACTGCCAATCTGAATGTGATCCTGGGCATTCACGGAAATGTAATAATCTTTGGACATATTATTGATTATAGCATTGGTTGCATTATGCTAATCTGCTGCAATCTGTGAGTGGAGCTGTAAAAGGTCTGTAGAACCTGGCAGGATTCTTTTGAGTTGTATAATAGAGCAGGGTTTTACATAGTAACATAGTTTATAAGGCCGAAAAAAGACATCTGTCCATGCAGTTCGGCCTGTTATTTTGCAAGTTGATCCAGAGGAAGGCAAAAAAAATCCCTGCTAGGTAGAAGACAATTTTCCCCACTTTAGGGGGAAAAAAAATTCCTTCCCGACTCCAATCAGGCAATCAGAATAACTCCCTAGATCAACGACCCCTCTTTAGTAACTATAACCTGTAATATTATTACACTCCAGAAATAAATCCAGGGCCCTCTTGAACTCTTTTAGTGAACTTACCATCACCACCTCCTCAGGTAGAGTTCCATAGACTTACTGCTCTTACCGTAAAGAATCATCTTCTATGTTTCTGTGCAAACCTTCTTTCCTCCAGACACAGAGGATGTCCCCTCGTCACAGTCACAGTCCTGGGGATAAAAACATTATGGGAGAGATCTCTGTACTGACCCCTGATATATTTATACATAGTTATCAGATCTCCCCTCAGTCGTCTTTTTTCTAAAGTGAATAACCCCAATTTTGATAATCTTTCTGGGTACTGTAGTCCACCCATTCCAGTTATTACTTTAGTTGCCCTCCTCTGAACCCTCTCCAGCTCTGCTATGTCTGCCTTGTTCACAGAAGCCCAGAACTATACACAGTACTCCATGTGCGGTCTGGCTAGCGATTTATAAAGTGTCAGGACTATGTTCTCATCACGGGCATCTATGCCTCTTTTGATGCAACCCATTATCTTATTGGCCTTGGCAGCAGCTGGTTTCTACAGCTTAGTTTGCTGTTCACTAAAATTCCTAGGTCCTTTTCCACGTCAGTGTTACCCAGTGTTTTACCACTTAGTATGTACGGGTGACTTGCATTATTCCTTATGTTCATAACCTTACATTTGTCAGTGTTAAACCTCATCTAGCACTTCTCTGCCCAAATCTCCAGTCTATCCAGATCCATCTGTAGCTGTGTACTGTCCTCTCCTGTGTTAATTTACTGCGCAAGCCTTCTACCAGTTCATTAATAAATATATTGAAGAGAATAGGGCCCAATACTGACCCCTGTGGTACCCCACTAGTGACAGTGACCCAATCTGAGTGTGTACCGTTAATAACCACCCTCTGTTTTCAATCACGGAGCCAGTTACTTACCCACATACAGACATTTTCCCCCAGGCCAAGCATTCTCATTTTATATACTAACCTTTTATATGGTACAGTGTCAAATGCTTTGGAGAAGTCCAGATATACGACATCCATTGATTCACCGCGGTCAAGTCTAGAACTTACCCCCTCATAGTAACATAGTTTATAAGGCCGAAAAAAGACATCTGTCCATCCAGTTTGGCCTGTTTTCCTACAAGTGAAACTGATTAAATTAGTTTGACATGACCGATCCCTCATGAAGCCATGCTGATATGGAGTTATTTGCTTATTTTCATTGAGGTACTCCAAGATAGCATCTCTTAGAAAACCTTCAGTTTACCCACGACAGATGTTAAACTTACCGGCTCTGTTTTTGGACCCTTTTTGAATATTGGAACCACATTTGCTATGAGCAAATACGTGTGGAACACCCACTGTCAGTATAGAATCCTTAAATATCAGAAATAAGGGTCTGGCTATGACATTACTTAATTCTCTTATGATATGGGGATGTATGCCATCCGGTCCTGACGATTTTTCTATTTTAATCTTTTTAAGACGTCGCTGTACTTCTTTCTGGGTCAGACAGGGCACTTTTAATGGGTAATTTACTTTTATATTCTGCATTTCATCTGATAGTTTATTTTCCTCAGTGAATACAGTGGAGAAAAAAATATTTAATAGCTTTGCTTTCTCCTCATCGCTCTCTGCAACTCCCCCTTCATTACTTTGTAAGGGGCAGACACCTTCAGGTTTATACTTTTTACCATTTATATAATTGAAGAACATTTTAGGGTTAGTTTTACTCTCTTTGGCGATTAATCTCTCAGTCTCTAGAGTATAGAGTCCTTAAATATAAGAAATAAGGATCTTGCTATGACATTACTTAATTATCTTAGGATATAGGGGTGTATGCCATCCGGTACTGGCGATTTTTCTATTTTAATCATTTAGCTGGGGAAAATATTTTATAGCTTTGCTTTCTCCTCATTGCTCTCTACAACTCCCCCCTCATTACTCTGTAAGGGGACAACACATTCAGATTTATAATTTTTACTATTTATATAATTGAAGAACATTTTAGGGTTAGTTTTACTTTCTTTAGCGATTAATCTCTCGGTCTCTAGTTTGGCTGCTTTTATTTGTCTTTTACATATTCTATTTTTTCCTTATAGTTTTTCAATGCTTCCTCGCCACCCTCCTGTTTTAGTGATTTAAATGTTTTCTTTTTGTCATTTATTGCTTTCTTTACAGTTCTATTTATCCACATTGGTTTTTTTCTTGTTTCTTAACCTTTTACTCCCATAAGGTATGTACCTCTCACAATTAGATATTAGGATGCTTTTAAAAATCTCCCATTTTGTGGCTGTATTTTTATTTTTGAGAACTTTGTCCCAGTTAGTTAGGTCTATGGCCTCTCTTAATTGGCTAAATTTAGCTTTTTTGAAGTTTGGTATTTTTGTTCCTCCCTGAAGAAACACTCTTTTGAATGACAATTTGAAGGTTATTATATTATGGTCACTATTTCGTAGGTGTCTCCCAACCTGCACATCTGTTGATCTGTCAGGTCTATTGGTTAATACTAAGCCCACTATGGCTGTCCCTCTAGTCAGGTCATGAACCAGTTGGGAAAGATAGTTGTTTTTGGTTACTGCCAAGAACCTGTTGCCTTTATGAGACATACAGGTTTCAGTTTCCCAGTCTATATCTGGGTAGTTGAAGTCCCCCACAATAACGACCTCATTGTGATTTGCCATCTTGTTTATTTTGTTTAGAAGTAGATTTTCTGTGGAATCTAGTACATTAGGTGGTTTATAATAAACTCCTATTAGTATTTTATTATTGTTTTTGCCTCCATGTATTTCTACCCACAGTTACTCCACATGTACACATCCCTCACTTATATCTTCCTGGAGTGTGGGCTTTAGACAGGACTTTACATAGAAGGCAAACCACCCTCCCCGCTTTTGACGATCCTTCCTAAACAGACTGTAACCCTGTACATATGTTAACTGCCAAGTCATAGCTATCATCCAGCCATGTCTCAGTTATTCCAACTATGTCATAGTCCTCCTCACACATCACTAATTCCAGTTCACCAGTTTTATTAGTCAGGCTTCTGGCATTATATTACATACAATAAGAGGTCTATGGTATATTTTGTACCCTACTTTTTAAATTACTGTTACCTGTAAAGTGAATATCTGGGATTTTTGGGTCACCTTGGTTGATATTTTGCCCAGTCTTCTCCCTACTTTCCTCACTAACCCCAGCCCCCACTAACCCCCCCACTGCCCCCTCTTATGTCCCACTCTCTATCTACACTATTTACCCCCTTATTAGTATGACCCCTCCCAGATGCTAGTTTAAAAGCTCCTCCAGCCGTCTAACCATTTTTCCCCCAGGGCAGTTGCACCCTCCCCATTAAGGTGCAGCCCGTCCCTACTGTACAGTCTGTAGCCGACAGAGAAGTCGGGCCAGTTCTCCATGAACCCAAACCCTTCCTTCCTGCACCAGCTTCTGAGCCAACTTATTTAACTCCCTAAGCTCCCGTTGTCTCTCTAGTGACGCTCGTGGCACTGGTAGTATTTCTGAAAACACTACCTTGAAGGTCCTGGACTTGAGCTTCTCTTGTTCCCTAAAATCATTTTTAAGGAACTTCGATCTCCCCCTGACTTTGTTATTGGTGCCAATGTGTACCATGACCGTCGGTTCTTCCCCAGCCCCACCCAGCAATCCGATCCGCAATATGCCGAACCCGAGCACCCGGGAGACAGCACACTGTTTGGCATTCACAGTCTTGGCGAAAGATGACCCTGTCTGTCCGCCTAATAATAGAGTCCCCTACCACCAGCATCTGTCTGTCCTTTGCTGCTCTCCTTTTCCCAGCAGTCATCCTCCTGGTTTCTAGGAGAAACGGCCTGCTACAGTGTTGCTGGTCCTGGGCATTCATCCCTAATATCAGCCAAACAGGCATATTTACTAGGGCGTTCCAGCTCAGGACTAGCCTCCCTGGCACTTTTACCTCTACCCCTTCTTACTACATTAACCCAACTGCTGACCTGATAGTCCTGATCTTGCCCTTCTCCTCCCACCTCCTTTTCACTGACCCCAGCCAGTGCCTGCACAGTTAGGTCTAAGCCTCTCTCCAGTTTTTAATGACTAAGTATGTCAAGCCGCTTCTTTAGATCCAAGATCTGGGCTTCCAAATATGCAACGTGATTGCATCTAGTGCAAATGTATTCACCCTCGAATCACTCTTCAAGGAATGCATACACTGCACAAGACACACACTTAGTAGCACTGTCCATGGAGCACATGATAGATGGGGATAAACAGTACAGAAAGAAAATATGAGATAAGATGTGGACCCTGTTTGCTGTAGTTGGAGGACTAGCTCAAATCAAGTTAACAACACACAAGGAAAATCTCGCTAACCTTACTTTTTTGGTTCTTTAAACTCTACTTCTACACAGCCCACTTAGGGGTTGTTCACATATCAGTTATTTGATCAGTTATTTCCATCAGTTATTGTCAGCCAAAACCAGGAGTGGAGACTGAACAGAGATCAGTTATAATGAAAAGATCTGCACCTGTTCTGTGTTTTTGACCCGCACCTGGCTTTGGCTCACAATAACTGATGGAAATAACTGATCAAATAACTGATATGTGAACAACCCCTTACTCAGCAAGCCCAGGTAGAGCAAACTCAGGAAGAGTTCAGCTAAGCAATTAATAGCACCTGGGATCACAAACCACTCCCAGGTACACAGCAGAGAAAAAAAATGGGTTTAAATGTCACTACCAAAATGCAAGCACTAAACTCACAAGGACCTTTGCTATAAACTATATGCAGCTATTTGAAGTCACTCCCACAAAATCACACTCAGTACCAGCACTCCCGTTCTTTAACCCCTTAAGGACCCTGCCATTTTTCACCTTAAGAACCAGGCCATTTTTAGCAAATCTGACGTGTCACTTTTTGTGGTGATAACTACTTTTAAAATACATGGTAATACCTTCAAAAATAGTTATTACTTTACATTCCTCATAGGTCTACTTCAGGTTTGGATGATTTTGAAAATGACATTTTTTGGGACGTTTGGGAAGTTTAGAACCAAATCTTGAAATTTTTCCGAAAATTTCCAAAACCCACTTTTTAAGGACCAGTTGAGGTCTTGAAGTCACTTTGTGAGGCTTACATAGTAGAAACCACCCCAAAATGACCCCACTTTAGAAACTACATACCTCAAGGTATTCAAAACTGATTTTACAAACTTTGTTAACCCTTTAGGTGTTCCACAAGAATTAAAGGAAAATGTGGACGAAATTTCAGAATTTCACTTTTTTAGCAGATTTTCTACATAAATCATTTTTTTTCATTAACAAAGCAAGGGTTAACAGCTAAACAAAACTCAATATTTATTACCCTGATTCGGTAGTTTAAAGAAACGCCCCATTTGTGATCGTAAACTGCTGTACAGGCACACGGCAGGGCACAGAAGGAGAGAGGAACGCCATATAGTTTTTGGAGGGCAGATTTCACTGGGAAAATTTTAAATTGTCATGTCACATTTGAAGACCATATATATATATATATATATATATATATATATATATATATATATATCTATATATACCACCACCATAGATTATTGTAATATAAGTGATTTTCAACTTACCCTTTCACTCCCGGAGGTTTTTTCGGTCATGCATTTTCGTTTTGCGCTCCCTGCCTTCAAACAGCCATAACTCTTTTATTTTTCTGTTCACATAGCTGTATGAGGGCTTGTTTTTTGCGGGACAAGTTGTACTTTCCAACGCCACCATTTAATATTGCATATGGTGTAGTGGGAAGCGGGAAAAAAATTCCAAACCGGGTGAAATTGCAAAGAAAACGCTATTCCGCTACAGTTCTACAGGTTTCTTATTTACAGCGTTCGATGTGCATTAAAACTGATCCATTACTTTCATTCTACTGGTCAGTACGAATCCGGCAATACCTAATATGTATAGTTTTTCCTGCGTTTTCATAGTGATAAAATAATTAGAAAGTTGCCCTTTTTTTTTTTTTTCCCCCTTGTCAAATCTTGACCCCTATAACTTTTTGGTATTTATGTGTACAGAGCTGTATGGGGGCTCATTTTTTGCGGGACGATCTGAAGTTTTTATTGATACCATTCTGGGGTGTGTATGACTTTTTGATCACTTTTTATTTAATTTTTTTTAGAAAAAAAAAGCGACAAAAAACGGCAAATTGCCATTTGGACGCTTTTTTCTGCCACACAATTTGCCGTATTGGAATTTTTTTATATATTTTAAAAGTACGGGCGTTTTCGGTCACGGTGATACCCCATGGATGTCTATATTTATTATTTAGGTATTTATTTTTTAATTATTTGAAAGCTCAAATATGGGCTTATATATTGTGGCTTTTTTTTTTTCTTTATGAGCAATCAGGGATTTTCTAGACTCAGAAATCCAAGAATTGCTCATTTCTTATCCTGGCCTGCCATCTAGTGGCCAGAATAAGAATTGCACTTTGAAAACTGTAATCCTCACCAGCGAGGATTACAGTTTTCATATGGTGTACAGACACCCCGATTGGCCACACGGGGTGTCTGTACACCACCCGGAAGCGAATGCTTCCGGATTCAGACGCAACTAGATGCCGTGATCACGTGTGATCACGGCATCTAATCTCCGAGGAAGACGCCGCCGATGGCGGTAAGTAGCGGCAAGTCTCTGCTGTTAGAAACAGCAGAGACTTGCCTGCCATGACGCCCGCCGCACTTGCGAGCGGGCGCCATGTGCCCGCATCGCCCCAGCACCGTACATGTACGGCGCTGGGCGTGAAGGGGTTAAAGGGATTTCGCTACTGATGAGCTATCCTCAGGATAGGTCATCAGTATCTGTACCCTCACCGATCAGATAGTGATGACCTATCCTGAGGATAGGTCATCAGTAGTAAAATCCTGGAAAACCCCTTTAACCACTTCAGCTCTGAGCCATTTCCCCCCTTCCTGACCAGACCTAATTTTTAAAATCTGACATGTGTCACTTCATGTGGTAATAACTTTGGAACGCTTTTACTTAGCCAAGCGATTCTGAGATTGTTTTCTCGTGACACATTGTACTTCAAGTTAATGGTAAACTTGAGTCGATAAGTTTTAATTTTATTTATAAAAAAATCCCAAAAGTTACCGAAAATTTGAAAAAAATCACTGTTTTCTAAATTTCAATCTCTCTGCTTTTAAGACAGATAGTGATGCCCCATAAAATACTTTTTAATTTACATTCCCCATATGTCAACTTTAAGTTGGCATCATTTTGGTAGTGTCATTTTATTTTTTTAGGACAGTATAAGGTTTAGAATTTTAGACACAATTTTTGCTAATTTGCAAAATCAACTTTTTTAAGGACCAGTTCAGTTCTGAAGTCAGTTTGTGAGGCTTACATAATAAAAACCACCCATAAATGACCCCATTTTAGAAACTACACCCCTCCAACTATTCAAAACTGATTTTAGAAATGTTGTTAACCCTTTAAGTATTCCACAGGAATTAAAGCAAAATAGATGTGAAATTTTCAAAATTTCACTTTTTTGCAGATTTTCCATTTTAATAATTTTTTCCTGTAACACATCAAGGGTTAACAACAAAACAAAACTCAATATTTATTACCCCGATTCTGCAGTTTGCAGAAACACCCCACATGTGGTCGTAAACTGTTATTTGGGGATACGCCAGGGCTCAGAAGGGAAGGAGCAGCATCTGCATTTTCTAACATGGAATTTTTTGTCATGGTTTGTAAGAGTGATAACTTTTTAATTCTTTTGTGGACTGAGCTGCGTGAGGTCTTATTTTTTGCGGGACAAGCTGTGCTTTTTATTGGCACCATTTTGGGGTACATATGGCTTTCTGATCACTTTTTAATCTAATTTTTGGGAGGTTAACTAAAAAAAAAAGGCAGTTTAGGGGCATTTTTCTATATTTTTTTTTTACACAGTTCACTTGATGGGGTAGATCATGTGATATTTTTGTAGAGCCAGTTGTTACGGACGCAACGATACCAAATATGTCTATTTTTTATTTATTTTTTTACGTTTTACACAATAAGAGCTTTTTTAGAAGAAAAATCATGTTTTTGTGTTGCAGTTTTTAAGAGCCATTTTTTTTTTCATTTTTCGGGCTATAATCTTGTGTGGGGGCTCATTTTTTGCGGGAGGAGGTGACGTTTTTATTGCTACCATTTTGGGATGCATACGACTTTTTGATTGTTTAATATTATGTTTTTTGGTAGGTGATGCGACAAAAAAAGCTGTTTTGGCTTAATTTTTATTAGATTTTTTTACGCAGTTCACTTTATGGGGTAGATCATGTGATATTTTTATAGAGACGGTCGTTTCGGACGCGGTGATACCAAATATGTGTATCTTATTTATTTTTTATTTGTAACTTTTTAATTAAATATTTGGGGGGAAATTATTTTTTTATATATATATGTGATTTTTTTTTTTTTAATGATACTATTTTTTTTTATTTATTTTTTTTACACTTTGTGTCCCCCATAAGGTCATACAAGACCTCAGGGGGACATTTAACTTCACTTATTTTTTATTTTTTTTTTTTACACTTGATTTCTCCTGTAACTGGGGCTGACATAGTGGCCCCAGTTACAGGGGAAATACATCCCCAGAGAGGCTGTACAGCATAATACTATGCTGTACAGCCTCAGTGCAGGGCTGATCGGGTCTATGAGAGACCGGCAGCTCCTGCACTCTCCCGGCCCCGGCGATCACGTGACCGCCGGGCCGGAACAGGAAGCGCAATAGCGCTTCCTGATATGTATACACAGCGCTCGTTGAGCGCTGTGTATACAGCGATCTAGAAGGCAGGGACCCCTGGGAACGGTCCCTGCCTTCTCTTTGGGGTACCCTGCTGTCACTGACAGCAGGTACCCCACTGTGCAGCTGCACGATTAGCGTGCAGCTGCTATCTCTGAATGTCCGTTTATAAACGGCCATTCAGAGATAGATAACCACTTCCCGGACGTTTATAGTCAACGTGCGGACGGGAAGTGGTTAAAGAGTACCATATTTTTCACTTTATAAAACACCCGATGATAAGACGCAACCCAGATTTTAAAGTAGAAAAATAAGAAAAAAATATTTTTCATCAGATCCTGATATCACACCCCCATATCAGCCCTCCATGTCAAACCCCAATCAGACCTCAGATCAGCCCTTTCAGACCTGCATCAGACCTCAGATCAGCCCTTTAAGACCCAGTGCCTTCTCAAACAGCAGATCAGCGGGGGTCCCAGGTGGCGGTTGTCCTCCGCCAAAGACCAAAATGTGACTTTTCTCAAAATGAACCAAGCCTAGATTTGGGAGGATTTTCACACTTCTCCTGCTTAGGTTGAAATAGATCTCGCCTTGATGGCGGTGCCCCATCTTACCACTGTTGCTGCCTTCATCATGCCACCACCATCACGCCACTGTTGCAACCTACCAACCATCATCTTCTGTACGGCTGCTGCCTCTAGCATGCCACTTCTGCGACCTTTCAAACATAATGTTCAGTACAGCTGCTGCCTTCATCATGCCACCACCGCCATCATGCTACTTCTGTGGCCTACTGACCATCATCTTCCATA
Source organism: Rhinella marina (assembly GCA_900303285.1). Classification (NCBI taxonomy): domain Eukaryota; kingdom Metazoa; phylum Chordata; class Amphibia; order Anura; family Bufonidae; genus Rhinella; species Rhinella marina. Next base: position 122,445 of record ONZH01022796.1, on the reverse strand, counting down.
AGGCTACTGCTGCCTGCCCATCAACATGTACCATATGACTGCTGCTGCTCCTCACTGCTAATCTCTTACTGCCACCATAAACGCAAAGTATCTGCCACAAATACCACTACTACTACTACCCATAGACAGCCTTGTATATGTTCCATGCTGCTGCTACTATAGCGGCTACATGCCACTATAATCAGTACTCATTACATATCCACACTGCACTGCTGCTGTTCCCAATTAAGAGATTTTTTTTTTTTAAGCTCGTTCACAATGAGACACTTTCTCTTCTGACTATCAGCACTTGTGCGTGTCATATTGGCAGGCATTCCATCCCTGTCAAGGCATAATTTTTGGATGATTTTAATCCCATAACACTGTGTGTGTTTAAATACCACCTGTCCCTCGATAAAGGACAATTTTTGGAAGCTTTGAATGAAAAAGCACTGTGTGTTCTTAAACACGCTGTATGTTAAAGCCATCAAATGTGTGTTTACCCATAGTATGTATGTCAGTGTAATCATTAAGTGTATCATTAAGCATACCTCCCAACCACCCCGGTTCCAGCGGGACACTCCCGGATTGCAGTTGCTGTCCTGGTACGTGGGAGGTATGTCCCAGTTTCTGGCAGCTATCCCTGCGTCCATAGGACGCAGAGACAGTTGTCTGCATGGTGATGAAGCAGAGAGCCGGCATCGGCTCACTACTTCATCCATAATCCCTCCCATACCCCCTGCAGGCTTTCCATACCTTCCTGCCGCTCTCCACACCTTCGGTCTGGGTGGGGGGCGGAGACGGCCGACAGTCAGCCTTGGCTCGGCCCCCTCCAGACTAGAGAAGACGATGTCTGGCTGGTGATGCTGCTAGGAAGAAGGTAAGTATATGGTTTTTATTTTTTTTCAATTTTCTGTGAGTGGCACAATATGGGCACATTACTGGGGAGCACATTATTAGCACATTATTGGCACATTACTGGGGGCACAAATTACTGGGGGGTACAATGTGGGCATATTACTGGGGGTACAATGTGGGCATATTACTGGGGGGCACAATGTGGGCATATTACTGGGGGGCACAATGTGGGCATATTACTGGGGGCACAATGTGGGCATATTACTGGGGGCACAATGTGGGCATATTACTGGGGGGCACAATGTGGGCATATTACTGGGGGGGCACAATGAGGGCATATTATAGGGGGGACACAGCTGGACATATTACTGGGGACACAGCTGGGCATATTACTGGGGGGCACAGCTGGTCATTACTGGGCATATTTCTGGGGGCACATTACAGGGCATATTAATGGGGGCACATAACTGGTAGTATTACTGGGGGCACATAACTGGGAATATTACTGGGGGCACATAACTGGGGAATAATTACTATGTGGGGCAGTAAGGGGACTGGGTGGGATTAAGTGTATAGTTATGTTTTGGGCGGAGTTAGAGGCGTGGCCTATAGTCACACAATTTGTCCCTCTTTCTCCATTTCCAAAGTTGGGAGGTATGCATTAAGTATTGCTGTCATTGAGTTCCAGAGCTTGGGGAGGGGGAAGGGAAAAATTAAAAAATAAAATAAAATAAAAAATAAAGTGGAGTGGGTTATATACCAATTTTCAAGGCAATTGGAGTAACTTCGGTTCAACCCAAATCGATTCGGGTCTGAACCTAACTCTTTCAAAAATTAGGCAAACCTCATCTGAACTGAATCTTGACTGGTTCACTCATCTCTAGTTAAAAGGTTTACATTAAAGAAGATCATAACAAATGAAGACATATTAAAACAAACATAATAAATTAACGAAAAAAATGCCGTTTGAGGGTGCATATTGTTGTGCACCCCTATCCTGCATCTACATGAGCGAGTTGAAACACTGAGATACTTCACAATATGCAAATGAGTTTGCTGCTCACTGAGCAGACCCTCACTGCTGTTGATGATGGGAGGGTGGTGGTATGGAGAAAAAGGAAACTAAGTTTTCTAGCTGGATAACAGAAGGGGTGGTAGAGAGAAGAGTGCCAGGAAGGCTAGCCTTAATGAGGAGGAAATCAGTGCAGGGATCGCACTGCTGCAGCAAGACACTTCCTCTGCCAGGAATGTCAGCTCCAGTAAGGAGGGGAAAAGGAGTATAGGGCAAACCAGACAGCTGTTTTTAGGAGATAGGGTTATCTGTCACAAAGAATGAGATCATCATACCGTTTGTTGTCTTCCTGGAGCTTGAGCTCAACATTTCATTGATCGAGTTACATTACTGGAAGGAGCTGGTTAAGGGTTGTCTCACTTCAGTAAGTTCCATTTCTCATGTAGAGAAAGTTAATACAAGGCACTTACTGATGTATTGTGATTAGGGATGAGCGAACTTTTGAAAAGTTCGGTTCGGCGAACTTTCGTGAAATTCGGATTCATACAAACTGAACCTAAAACGAACCTTGCTATAATGGCTGAATAATTGCAGCCACAATAGTGGGAGTCTGATAGGGTATAGTTTCGTTTAGTTGCAGTTGCTATTACAATGAAAAAAGTTGAAAAAATCAAAGTGCAAAAATAGTCGTCGAAAGCCAGGTCGACAACATTTGACAGCATTGAAGATGTCCGCTGGAGCAGTCCATGTCATGCCAGAGCACCAAAAACACACGGTAGATCGTGGCACCAGCCCAAGAATAGGCTGCGTTTAAGTCGATGCGGTCTCAGTGACATCACAGGTCAGAAGACAGACAGGCGTACCATTTAATTAGACCTTGTGCACCCCAGAACAGGTACACATTAGCCAAGGTGTAAGTGATTACACAGGACATAGGAAACACAGTGCAAGTTGGCAACACTGGCAGCATTGCCTTGGACCCAGTAGGGTGGAAAACAGACATTTAACAGTGGAACCAGCAGCAGTAATAGTACTGTATTGGACCCAGTATGGTTGAGAACAGACAATTGACGGAGGAGGAGGAGGCAGCAGCACTTGATTGCACCCAGGCCAGTACGGTTGAGAACAGACAATTGACGGAGGAGGAGGAGGCAGCAGCACTTGATTGCACCCAGGCCAGTATGGTTGAGAACAGACAATTGACGGAGGAGTAGGCAGCAGCACTTGATTGCACCCAGGCCAGTATGGTTGAGAACAGACAATTGACGGAGGAGGAGGCGGCAGCACTTGATAGCACCCAGTCCAGTATAGTTGGGAACAGACAATTGATGAAGGAGGAGGAGGCAGCAGCACTTGATAGCACCCAGGTCAGTATAGTTGAGAACAGACAACTGACGGAGGTGGAGGAGGCAGCAGCACTTGATAGCACCCAGGCCAGTATGGTTGAGAACAGACAATTGACGGAGTAGGAGGCGGCAGCACTTGATAGCACCCAGGCCAGTATTAGTTGAGAACAGACAACTGACGGAGGTGGAGGAGGCAGCAGCACTTGATAGCACCCAGGCCAGTATAGTTGAGAACAGACAATTGACGGAGGTGGAGGAGGCAGCAGCACTTGATAGCACCCAGGCCAGTATGGTTGAGAACAGACAATTGACGGAGGAGTAGGCGGCAGCAGCACTTGATAGCACCCAGTCCAGTATGGTTGAGAACAGACAATTGACGGAGGAGGAGGCGGCAGCACTTGATAGCACCCAGGCCAGTATAGTTGAGAACAGACAATTGACGGAGGAGGAGGCGGCAGCACTTGATAGCACCCAGGCCAGTATAGTTGAGAACAGACAATTGACGAAGGAGTAGGCGGCAGCACTTGATAGCACCCAGGCCAGTATAGTTGAGAACAGACAATTGACGGAGGAAGAGGAGGCAGCAGCACTTGATAGCACCCTGGCCAGTATAGTTGAGAACAGACAATTGACGAAGGAGTAGGCGGCAGCACTTGATAGCACCCAGGCCAGTATAATTGAGAACAGACAATTGACGGAGGAAGAGGAGGCAGCAGCACTTGATAGCACCCTGGCCAGTATGGTTGAGAAGAGACAAGTTGAGGAGGCAGCTTCAGCAGCTCTTGATTGCACCCAGTATGTTTCCAAATAGACAATTGACGGTAGGGGCATTAGTAGGAGCAGTATTTTTTTTGACCCAGAAGGGCCTAGTACAGAGAACTGAAGTTGGAAGCTAAGAATATGCACGCTTGTAAAAATCAGTTTTTATACATGACAAAATGTTGATGTAGAGTTCAGCACAGGACAGTCAACCTTATAAAAAAAACCTGTAACATTACAGCTAATCTAGTAGGATACGGATACGGTTAAATAGACAGCTAACCTCACCCACAGAATCCATGAGGTGAATAAAAGGACATTTAAAAAGGCACAGATTCAAGAAGGCTTTACGCCAGTTCCATTATCCAAAAATATGTGTCCAATTTTCATGAAATAGACACCTCACTGGCACTCGCTTTACAAATTGACGCAACTACTCTGGTGTCAAACCTGTTGAATCTGGGCCTATGGCTGTTGGCGAGACATATATATATATATATATATATATATATATATATATATATATCTATCTTTGTTACACCAGTTTGATTAACCGAGTGCAGCGCCCAACCCAATGGATGTATGCTTTTGTGTTTTTTTAGTGCTGTCACCAGCTGGCTTAAAGGGAACCTGTCATCTCGGAACCCCCCCTGAACTAGAATAAGTGTTGTATAGTGTAAGTGATGCTGAATCCGAATATGTAAGCTTTATCTTCATACTCACTTCCATTCTGACGCTGTGCTCCCACAAACCTGCAGTAAAATGCACTCAGTGGACTCTTCTTTGAGTCCTCTCCATTATGTGAGTGAGCACCGGAGTCCACGGAGTGCATTTTACTGCAGGTTTGTGGGAGCACAGCGTCGGAATGGAAGTATGAAGATAAAACGTACATATTCGGATTCAGCATCACTTACACTATACAACACTTACTCTAGTTCAGGGGGTGTTTCGGAGATGACAGGTTCCCTTTAAAGGATAAGTCCGGGCAATTTATAAGTTTCTGGTTCAAGTAAGGGCACAGAAAGTTATTAATTGTCTGGACTTATCTTTTAAAGTGGGTAGGGGGAAAACCCCTGATGGGGTATGGGAGTGACCTTCCCACCCTCTCTTTGGTCACTCCCAAAAAACCTCACCCTATGGGTACCTTCACATGTGGCTGCGGGTCTGCTGAGTAAAATCCACAGGGCATTTTTATACCGTTAACCAAACGGCGTTCAGTACTATGGTGCCGTCCGGACATACGCAGTTCTGCGCTGAACTGGGTATTTGCGTCCAGCCCCATAGTACTGAAGGTAGCATAAAATCAGCCAATGATGCGCTGTGGATTTTAGGCAGCAGAGAACCCCAAAAAAGCATCCCATTGTAAAGGCACCCATAAATAAGGCAAGTTAACCTGCCTTTCAGCAACTGTTTGTTGCTGTAACTAACTGTGGAGATTTTTATATCACAGTTGAAGGACAGCAGCCTCCGTGATATATACCCCATAGACAGCCTTATTCCACGCGTGACTGCATGAGAGGCGTGAAATCATTCGCACAGAGAAGAACCCCATCGGGATTTGCGGTGCGAGATTTTACTACTCTCATGATATCAACAAAATACCTCAAGAACAGTTAGTACCCGCTCACAAAACAGTGAGTAGTGTGCCAGGGATAGAACCCCACGGCTATAGTTCACAAAAGGTATAATCCCCACTTTGTGAAGCATAGTCGTGGGGATTATTTTAGGGATGGTACTGTTCTTGGGTTATGGGTTGGACGGTGCACCGGTGTGAGGCATTAAGCTGGTGTGGAGATGTTAAATGGCCAACACACCATGGGCATTAAATTTGGAGATGGGGTTCTGTTTATTTAAATGTATCCGAATTAAGTAGGGAATTTTTAAGGTGATTTTGTTTAATTTGGGGTCTAAGGGGGGGAACATTACTTAAGTTAAATTACGGATTTTTACGTTGGGCACATATTTGGGATATTAAGGTCAGTTTCTTGGACACACGGATTGCTATGCAAGACGGGTGACTGATGACTTAGTCATTCACATCAGGCAGGGGGGTGGTATAATCCGATGTAATCCAGGCATGATTCATCTTTAGAAAAGTCAGCATCTCAACACTGTGGCAAGAGAGCCTCGTTCTTTTCGGTGTTACGATGTTACCCGCCACACTGAACACCCTCTCTGACGCAACACTACTGGCTGGGCAGGACAGCAGAGCCAAAGTCCAGTTTCTCTGCCCAGTACTGCACGGGGTCGGTGACACTTTGGGGCAGGGTACAATCCAGGTAGGCAGTGACCTGGTGGGTGAGCTCATGCTGGTCCACGCCATGAGTCCGGTGTTGTGTCCCCTCTTCAGCAGCTGGCTGCATGAAATTCTCACGCCTCCACTAGTGGTGGTGGTAATGGAGCGCGCTGGTTCCCCCCCGAGCGGATGTTGTCTGGGAACCTGGCTGGTCTCGCTGGTAAGTTGAGACCAACTGACTGGTGAGTAGGTCCCGGTAGTACCCCAGTTTTGCCTCCCTCTCTGATGGCGGAAAAAATTCAGCCATTTTGCGGCGGAAGCGAGGGTCCACCAGGGTGGCCAGCCAGTATTGGTCCCTCTGGCGGATGTCCACAATCCGGCTGTCACTCCTGAGACACTCCCGCAGGCACTTTGCCATCTGCACCAAGGACAATGAGCGCCTCTCCTCTCCACTGTCCTCGGTATAGTTCCAGGGTCTGCTGGGGTCTTCCTCCGCTTTCTCTACCACCTCATCCTCCATCTCCTCCTGTGATTGAGAGGCAGCGAAGCCAGGTGGCGGTGTGTGGAATGGCTGGGCATAGACATCTTCCTCCTCCTCACCCTCCATCTGCACTTCATCCATCTCTGGGCTCAAGGCGATGTTCAGCCTTGGAGTGGTGGCCTGGGAATCCTCGCTGATGATGGTTTTCAGCGCACTTTCCAGAAAATGGACGAGTGGGATGATGTAGTTGATCCCATAGTCATGCCTGCTCACAAAGTCGCGTCCTCAAAAGGGATAAACAATTGGCAGACTTCACGCATCATCTGCCAGTGTGTGACTTGGAAGTCGCAGTGTGGCGTGAAGCAGCCTGATTGCCCCATGAGGTGACTACATGTAACTACATGTAACGGCTGATCTTTGCTCGTACAGGCGGTCCAGCATATGGAGGGCAGAATTCCAGCGTGTTGGCATGTCGCAGATTAGCCGATGTTGGGGCAGACTGCGCTGTCTCTTGATCCTGAGCAGGGTGTTCCTTGCAGTGTAGGAGTGGCTGAAGTGTTTGCACACTCTGCGTGACATCCTCAGAAGGTCTTGTAGTGCAGGAAATGATCTAAGAAACCTGTGCACTATGAGGTTTATCACATGTGCCATACAAGGTGTATGACTCAGCCCTCCCTGCTGCACTGCAGAGACAATGTTCCTCCCATTGTCTGCTACCACACTTTCCATCGTTAGTTGACGTGGTCAGCCATTGATCGATCTCCTCCCTGATGGTCCGGAGGAGCTCCTGCCCACTGTGGCTCCATTCACCCAGGCTCACCAAATGGAGGACAGCCTGAGAGCGCCAGGCCTGACATCGGTGGTAAGACACCGGGGCAGGTTGGACTGCTGTCAAAGCGGCGGATGGTTGCAAGGTGGTGGAGGCAGAACTTCTGCTTCCCGCTGCTGGCCCCCTAAAGCACCATGGAGGTGACAGTGGCAAGAATGGGCCAACTTCCTGATGGTCTTCTGGGAGGATGTTGACCCAATGGGCAGTAACAGACATGTACTGCCCTTGGTCAGAATTTGAGGACCAGACATCAGCACTCAGGTGCACGGTCTTGGACACCGAGAGTCCCAATGAGTCGCTAACCTTTTTCTGCACATAACTGTGCAGTGATGGGACAGCTTTGCCAGAGATGTAGTGGCGGCTGGGGACTCGCCATCTGGGGTGCGCACACGCCATGAAATTCCTGAAAGGCTGGGAGTCCACGAGGTTGAAGGGCAGGGACTGAAGCACCAGCAGCTTAACCAGGTGTCCGGTCAGTTTCTGGGCCATGGAATGGCTGCTGGAATACACCTAACATCTGCCCATGGACTCAGTCACGGATTGCTGCCTCATTAGCGGCGTAGATGGCAGTGACACTGTGCTGGTGCTGGCACCGGAGGCTGACGAGCCCTGAGTTGCACTGAGAGGATGCTGCATGATGGGATCTGCAGTGTATGGTGCATCCTGACAGGAGGTGGTATTGGGCTCACGGTTCTTCCAGGCCTGTTGGTGTTGCCTTTCCATGTGCTTTCGCATGGATGTTGTCCCGAGATTATCACACCTGCCACGACTGATCCTCTCATTGCACAGCAGGCACAAAGCGATGTGCTTATCTTACCGTGGTTTGCTGACAGCCACGGGGGGTCTTGCTGGCTGTTGACTGCCACTGCTGCCTGAGGGTGCCCTCTCAGGACCAAGGCTTTGAGAGGGTGATCTCTGCCTGATAGCTTGGCTTCTACCCCTCCCTCTTGTGCCTCGGTTCCTTGCAACAGTGGGATGTTGCTGCGTCGGTGGCACCTCTATTTCCTCCCCTGATGATGAGGATGATGCTGCTTGAGGGCGCCACGTCCGATCAGCGACATAGTCATCAAACTCTGCACCACTGCTACTTTCCTCCGGTGGCTGGGACAGAATATCAGGTGTGGCACTGGATGCCCCTCCCTGGCTCTGTTGACTGCTTACAGCCAACACCTCCTCTGAAGTCTCACTACGTTCCACCCACTGACTTTGGTCACTTCTTCCTGACTTGGACTTCCTCCTCCTCATCACTAAAAAGTCGTAGAGACTCCAAGGGCAGATCAAGGTTTGCCAAGAGTTCCCTGGCAGAAGGTGCCCCAAAGGTCAGTGGCATTCTAATAACAGGGGACGGGGCAGTGGACTCTCACTGACCGTCCCATGTAAGGGTGGTGTCGGATGATCCAGCGGATGCTTGACTCATCGTAGCTTTGGGCAGTGGAACTGGAGGATTGGGTAAGCCAATCTAGAACCGCTGGCTGTGTGGTTCTTACTTGACCAGTGACCGTCAGGGGTAGCTGCACCCTGCTGCCACGCCTGTTACCCCGGCTGCCACTTCTCCTACCCTCACCGCCTGCTGTTGCACTCCTTGCCTGGGAAGTGCTGGAAGTAGGACGCTTGGACATATTTTTATTTGGGTGGGGGAAAATTAAATGATGTATTTTTTTTATACTTTTTTAATCTTTATTTTTTTTATAACTTTTTTTTTTAACTTTTTTTAACTTTTTTTATAACTTTTTTAACTTTTTTTGTTGCGGCTAAACGGGGTTGACGGCACCCAGCTGAGCAACAACGTGTAGCGTGTACGGTCACGGGACAGGAATGCTACCTGTCCTGACTCTTTTCTCTCACTATTTCTTTTTTTATCACCCTATCTCTCCCTAGATCTCACAATTTTTTTTATTTATATGACTTTCTCTCCCTATCTCTACCTATCTCTTGCTTTCTCAGCCTCTTTCCCTATCTATCACCTTATCTTCTATATCTAGCTTTCTCTTCCTCTCTCCTGCTTCTCTCACTAACCCTTTCTATTCCTTCTCTATCTCTCCCTGTATCTACTTGTTTGGCTATCTATCTATATCTTTTCTCTCTAACTAATGTGGAGCTCCTCTCTCTGTGATGTCTGGCGACGCACTGACAAGATGTCGGCGCGCTCAGACACTTCAGGGGCTGTGGGGTGACGTCACACATTTTTTTTTTCACAGAAAACCAGGATACAAGGGATTATAGGAGTAATAATCCCTTGTATCCTGGTCTATTCTGTTAAAAAAGTACAGTTTTGCGTTTTTTTTTTTTTACCAGATTCGTTACGAACTTTTTGCAAAGTTCGTAACGAATCTGGTTCGTTACGGTTCGGTTCGCTCATCCCTAATTGTGATTGTCCAAATTGCTTCCTTTGCTGGCTGGATTTTTCCATCACATTATACACTGATTGGTTCCATGGTTACAGACCACCCTGCAATCCATCAGGGTGGTTTTGGGTGCACACTATAGGAAAAAGCATCAGCCTCTCTGGTGGCAGGGACCATGGGAGCACACATAGGCTAGTTCTTTTTCCTATATTGTACAAGCACGGCCACCACTGCTGGGTTGCAGGGTGGTCTGTAACCATGGAAATGAGCAGTGTATAATGTAATAGAAAAATGAATCCAGCCAGCAAAGGAAGCAATATGGACAATCACATACATTAGTAAGTGCCTTGTATTAACTTTCTTTACATGATAAATGCCACTTACTGAAGTGAGACAACCCCTTTTGAGACCAAGTGGTCATGTTGCACATTAGCACAAATGACAAAGTTAGACATACCACAAGCCACACCAGAAAAGCAACAGGATATTAGGGGGTCATAGTTGGTCAAACAGGTGGTTCAGGAACTAGTGTACAAAGAAGGGGTTTGGGTTCCTGGAGAACTGGGCCTACTTCTCTGTTGTCTAAAAGCACTATCATAGGGGTATGCTCCACCTCAGTGGGAAAGGTGCAGCTGTTTTGGGGGAGAAGACGACTAGAAGGTTGAAGGAGTATTTCAACTAGGGACTTGAGGGCTGGGTAATTACATTATAGGAGGGGAAGATAGTTCAGGTAGTGCCCTGGGGATAATTAATGAAACTGGGGGTGGAATGGAGGAAGGGACTAGAACAGTCAAGTAAAGATGTACGGTAAAAAGGTTATCCAGGAATTGTTAGTGATGAACTATCATTTTTGTAAGTCATCATTGTGATATTGGTGGGGGTCAGGGTGCTGGTACCCCCACTGATTAGCTATTTCAAGGAAGCAGTGGCACTCAATGGAGCTCTGGAGGGTGCTGCTGGATCCTGGCAGCTTATCAAGCAAACCACCCTACACTGTATCGTGGTTGTGCTTGGTATTGCATCTCAGACCCATTAGATTGAATGGAGCTAAGCTGCAACTCGGCAATGTCACTGATGTACGGTGATGCCATATAGCCAGGGGTCCCGGGAGTCAAACCCCCAAAGATCTGATATTGATTACCTATCCACTTTAATTCACAGGGCTAGGCGGTTAAAATGTCATCATACCTGGCCCCATTAATCAAAGTGAATAGAATGTGTCCTATTCTTGTCCGTTTTGCAGATCATGTGGAATGATTTCTTACTGAAAATGTACAAGGAACTACAAACATTCATGTATTTCCCTGGAACTGTGATTTATTCTCATTTATTTTCTAATTAACAAATACAGTGTCATTAATACAATGCTATTACCTTTGTATTGTCAAAAGCCAGCAACAAGGTTCTCCCATTTGTCAGAAAAATTTCAACAGCATTATCACATAACTGCCACCAGCGCTTGTGTACTTCTTTTATTTCTTCGTAAGTCCAGGAAAATGATGCAGGTTCTGATTCCCCAAGGAGTGCCTGCAAACAGTACAAACTACAGTGATTTGTATACTTTTACAGAGAAATTAAAGGGAACCTGTCACCTTACAGAGGCTCTGTCACCAGGATCAATCCTATTAAACTGGACATACTGCCTGGTAGGGCTCATCATGCTGATTAAAAACCAAGAGGCGGGCTGAATCGTCTGAGCACTGCTGTGTAAGACCCCCTGTGCTCTGCACACACCCCCTTCCTCCCCTTTATTGACAGGGCAAGACATCAGGCTGAGGGCAGAGCTGTGTCCCAGCTTATACATATCTACTGTATATATGTGTATTATCAGGGCCGGTTTTAGACAAAATGTGGCCCTGGGCAAAATCAAAAGTGGGGCCCCAAATCTTGTAATAATGCACATAAATAAATCACCGTTACATTCTGTCGATTCCGGGCTTCCCTCACAATTTACACCTCATAAAGCCACACACACACAGATCTGCACCCTCATGGCCCCAGAATACGCCACATGCCCCCTGCCCTCACAGAAATGAGTTCCTCTTCCTCACAAAAAGCTACAACAGAGTGGGTCGTCATACAGCATGTACCACAGGACTGCCACTGTAAACCACTAGACCTTCTCTCAACCGCCCGCTTGGAGGCATACACAACCCCTCTCTTCCAAAGTACCTCCACAGTGTCTATGCAGAAAGAAAGATCTGTCCTATACACATTTGGGGATCCGCCATAAATGAACGGTGCAGATGGGGGTCTTTAAAGATGGTGCCATAGCAACCGGGTGCCTGCTGTATGAGACCAATGTTCACGATCTGCGGTAATGCTGACCTGGACATTTAACCACGCAGATGCCGTGGTCAAATGTCAACACGGCATCTGAGAGCGTTAAATACCGGAATCGTGGGCTTCATGTTCTGGCGAGCTTTCCCCGGCAGAAATTGGGGAAAACACCCTGTTCTACAAATTAGCAGGCAGCCTGTACTAGGCTTCCAGGCTCATTATTAGTATATCCCAGTTCAAGCCACTAGGTGGAAGCACTGAACTGTGATATGGTGATTTCTATACAGAATAATTGAGCAATTTTCATTATTCTGTATAAACTGCAATCTGATGATTGCAAGTTGTGGTCCACTTAAGGGTGGGTTCACATCCCATTTTTCCCATCCATTTAACATATACAAAAAAAGGTATAAGTTAAACAGATTCCTCAGACTGATGCCATATAGTGGCATCCATTCACCATGGAATTCCATTGTAAAAAATGAAAAAGGACGATTTGACTTTTTTCATCACTTTATCTCCCAAGAAAATTGAATAAAAAGTGATCAAGTCATACACACCCCAAAATGGTATTGTCAACAATGACAGATTGACTGACCAAAAAAATGAGCCCCCAGACATAACTATAAAAGTAATGGAGGTCAGAATATAGCCATGAAAAAAAATTATAGCACTGATTGAGGCCTATAGAGGTCTTAAGCGGGGGTTCTGTTAGGATTGCCACCTTTCCCCCCCTCCAAAAAAAAAAATACTGGCCAAGTTTACACAAGTTAAAAATGTTGATGTGGATTAACACAGATGTTATTTGATCATATTTTAAGTTTTGCTCCATTTTTTCCAATTCAATCAAACTTTTCACTGTGTCTTTAAATTATATTTAGCCTCTATTTTTCAGATGTTTCTGCCAGGATTTGAACTCACAACCATCTTCATTAAAAGCAAAATCCTTAACCACTGAGCTACAGTATAGAGCTCCATGTTAAATTGCAGAAAATCAGTAGTAGTTTCCCATGTATTATGCATTCATGCATATCAGAAGTATTATTTTATTTTTTTAGTAATTACATATTTATTTTGTGCCCCATACATTTTTTTACAATTACTCAAAAATATATAAAATGATACTTCTGCTGTATAAGAATACCTAAACTACTATGATTTTTTTCTGCATCAGTTTAACATTGAGCTCTATAGCTCAGTGGTTAAAGTTCTTCCCTTTAACATAAATGGTTTTGAGTTTGAATCCTGGCAGAAACATTTCAAAAACAGAGGCTAAATAGGACTTAAATACACAGGGTGTTGCCTGACATACTGACAATGCTTTGGGATACCCCCTTCATGTTCATAGCACTGACTCCATAAATGGAATTAGAGCAGGGACTACTAAGTCATATATGGAGTCAGAGCAGAACTCCTAAGCTAGGGAGTCCCACACCCTGATGTCCAGCAGGGAGCGCCTCAGAGGATAGGGGCCCCGGCCCTGTGTATTATACACACTCTGTACTAAAGCTTCACTGAGATCTGCTCAGAAATCTGCTTTATTTACAGGTACAAAATTCATTATCTCAGAAAATTAGAATAATTAACCCAAAACGCCTGCAAAGGCTTCCTAAGCCTTTAAAAAGGTCCCTTAGTCTGGTTCAGTAGGGGACACAATCATCGGGGTGACTGCTGACTTGACAGATGTCCAAAAGGCTGTCATTGACACACTCCACAAGGAGGGTAAACCACAAAAGGTCATTGCTAAAGAAGCTGGCTGCTCACAGAGTGCTGTATTAAAGCATATTAATGGAAAGTTGAGTGGAAGAAAAAGGGTGGTAGAAAAAGGTGCACAAGCAACAGGGAGAACCGCAGCCTTGATAGTATTGTTAAGAAAAGTCCTTTCCTAAATTTGGGGGAGATTCACAAGGAGTTGACTGCTGCTGGAGTCAGTGCTTCAAGAGCCACCACACACAGACGTATCCAGGACATGGGCTTCAAGTGTCGCATTCCATGTGTCAAGCCACTCATAACCAATAGACAATGCCAGACGCGTCTTACCTGGGTCAAGGAGAAAAAGAACTGGACTGTTGCTCAGTGGTCAAAGGTGTTGTCAGATGAAAGTAAATTTTGCATTTCATTTGGAAATCAATGTCCCAGAGTCTGGAGGAAGAGTGGAGAGGCACTCAATCCAAGCTGTTTGAGGTCTAGTGTGAATTTTCCACAATCAGTGATGGTTTGGGGAGCTATGTCATCTGCTGGTATAGGTCCAAGACCAAAGTCACTACAGCCGCCTACACGGAAATTTTAGAGCACTTCATGCTTCCCTCTGCCGACAAGCTTTTTGGAGATGGAATTTTTATTTTCCAGTAGGACTTGGCACCTGACCACACTGCCAAAAGTACCAATACTTTGTTTAATAACCACAGTATCACTATGCTTGATTGGCCAGCAAACTCGCCTGACCTTAACCCCATGGAGAATCTATGGGGTATTGTCAAGAGGAAGATCAGAGACATCAAATCCAACAATGCAGACAAGCTGAAGGCTGCTATCAAAGCAACCTGGGCTTTCATAACACCTTTGCAGTGCCACAGGCTGATAGCCTCCATGCAACGCCGCATTGATGCAGTCATTCATGCAACAGGAGCCCCAACCAAGTATTGAGTGTATTTACTGTACATAATTTTTTTTTACAGTTGGTCTAAAATAATATTCTAATTTTCTGAGATAATGACTTTTGGGTTTTCCTTGGCTGCAAGCCATAATCATCAACATTTACATAAATAAACAGTTCAAAATGTTCACTCTGTTTGTAATGACTCTAGATAATATATGTGTTCCACTTTTTGAATTGAATTACTGAAAAAAAAAACTTTTTGATGATATTCTAATTTATTGAGATGCACTTGTATCACCTGTAGTCCTATGTAACACCACAGATAACACAGTGATAGCTCTCTGAGTAAATGTACTAAAACTTCCCGGCAGTCCTACGTATGTAACATCCCACATAGTGCACAGTGATAACTCTCTGGATACAGATATTGTGGATGATAACTACAGTTTATGTTGCCCAAAGCTGGTGCATCCTCCTGCTTCTTGAAATGCTGCTCTCCTCCTCTTCCTGCCAGGACACAGTGCTGCAAGATGGAAGAGGCAGAGACGGCAGAAGAGAGTGGGCTCGCAGAGCAGCCCTGAGTTGGTTATAGAATAGAATAGCGGGAATAGAAGCTGTGCATTTACAGAATATATTCTGTAGTGTAGGCATTAGGGGCGGTGTTGCGCCCCGTAGAGATGTCGTGCCCGGTGCTGCTGACCCACAAGCCCCTATTATAATCCGCCATTGGCTATAGTACATATGATATTGCTAGCACACAGCTCTAGGACAGGTCTCTGCCCTCAGCGTGATCTCTAGTCCTGTCAATCAAGGGGAGAAGGGAGTGTGCAGAGCACAGTTGGTGTTACAAGGTAGTGTTCAGATGATTCAGCCCAGTACTCATTTGCATATGAATAAAACACAGATTTCTTTGTAGCTGTTTATCATACAGCGAAAAGAAAGGTATTTAAGGCAAAGTTTTAATCAGCATGATGAGCCCTACCAGCCAGTATGTCTAGTTTAACCCCTTCTTCCCCGGAGGTTTTTTCGGTTATGCATTTTCGCTTTGCGCTCCCTGCCTTCAAACAGCTATAACTGTTTTATTTTTCTGTTCACATAGCTGTATGAGGGCTTGTTTTTTGCGGGACAAGTTGTACTTTCCAACGCCACCATTTAATATTGCATATGGTGTAGTGGGAAGCGGGAAAAAAATTCCAAATCGGGTGAAATTGCAAAAAAACGCTATTCCGCTACAGTTCTACGGGTTTCTTATTTACAACGTTCGATTTTCATTAAAACTGACCAGTTACTTTCATTCTACTGGTCAGTACGAATCCGGCGATACCTAATATGTATAGTTTTTCCTGCGTCGTTTTGATAGTGATAAAATAATTATAAAGTTGTCCTCTTTTTTTTTTTTTTGTTGTCATATCTTGACCCCTATAACTTTTTGGTATTTTTGTGTACGGAGCTGTATGGGGGCTCATTTTTTGCTGGGAGATCTGAAGTTTTTATTGATACCATTCTGGGGCGTGTATGACTTTTTGATCACTTTTTATTTAATTTTTTTTTAGAAAAAAAAGCGACAAAAAATGGCGAATCGCCATTTGGACGCTATATTCCGCCACACAATTCGCCATATTGGAATTTTTTTTTATATTTTAAAATTACGTGCGTTTTCGGTCCCGGTGATACCCATGATGTCTATATTTATTGTTATTTAGGTATTTATTTTTTCATTATACGGAAAGGGGGGGTGATTTGAACTTTTATATATTTTTTATTTTTTATATATTTTTTAACATTTTTTAAAATTTTTTTGTCATTATTTTAAAGCTCAAATATGAGCTAATATATTATGTTTTTTTTTTTTTCTTCATGAGCAATCAGGGATTTACTAGATGGAGTTAAATCCAAAAATTGCTCATTTCTTATCCTGGCCTGCCATCTAGTAGCCAGAATAAGAATTGCAGTTTGAAAACTGTAATCCTCACCAGCGAGGATTACAGTTTTCATATGGTGTACAGACACCCCGATTGGCCACTCGGGGCGTCTGTACACCACCCGGAAGCATACGCTTCCGGGTTCAGACACATCCTGATGCCGTGATCACGGCATCAGAAGGCCCAGGAAGACGCCGCCGATGGCGGTAAGTAGCGGGCATCATTTCCCCGCACCGCACCAGCGCCGTACATGTACGGCGCTGGTCGGGAAAGGGTTAATAGGGTTGATCCTGGTGACAGAGCCTATTTAAGTATGCAGTGCTAACTGCAGGCAGTATGTTATACAGCAGGAGGAGCTGAGCAGATTGATATATGGTTTATGAGAAACAAATCAGTATAACTTATATTTCATTCACTGAACTTCTTGCTCATTCTCGGCTTTGACGTCAAGGAGGCGGTGCTGTAAGTGATTGACAGCTGTCTCTGTATGCACAGTCAATCACTGATAGGACAGCCTCCTTGACTTTAAAGCCTAGAATGAGCAGGAATTTCAATGAATGTAAACTTTACCCACAAAACTATATAGCAATCTGCTCAGCTCCTCCTGCTCTATTACTTGTTGCCTGCAGATGGCACTGCATACTTTCAAGGTGACAGGTTCCCTTTAAAGTACTGAAGGCGAAGTTACTGAAAATACAAAGCTGGAAAAACAAATGGATATCCAAATTAAAATGAATTAACCCCTTCAGCACCTCCGACATACAAGTCCAGTCTTTATACATGGTGCCCACTTGCACGTGCAGTGGGCGTCATAGCCGCTGGGTTTCTGCTATTTAAAATAGCAGACACCTGCGGCACATGTATGCGATCAGCCATAAGGCTAATCGCATACATTTTCCCCTTTAGATACCATGGACAAATGTGACCACGGCATCTGAGCAGTCCAGAAGCCGCACACTTACGTTCATTTAACAGCGTTCGCCGGCAGAGATCGGGGAACCTGTTACAGTATTCTATTAGACTGAAGCCTGCTGGAGTCTATCAGAGGAATATATCAATACAGGCCACTAGGTGGCAGCAATGTATTGTTATACTGAAAATTAAGTATTCAATGATGGCTATATAGCCATCAATGAACACAATGGGCAATCTAATGATTGCCAGTTATTGTCACCCAGGGTGACTTAAAAAAGTTAAAAAAAAAAAAAAAGTTTTTACAAACATAAAAAAAATAAAAAATATAAAAGTTCAAATTACCCCATTTACTTAAAATAAAAAATACTGGGCACCGTCTTGTCCAAAAATGCCCATACAATTAAAATATAACAATATTAATAGCATACGGCAAATGGCATAACGGGGAAAAAAAATGAATAACAGCCAATTCGCCATTTTTTGTCACTTCAACTACCCAATACTTTTTTTTTTTATAAAAAGTGATCAAAAAGTCACACACACTTCAAATTGGTATCACTGAAAAGTACAGATCACCCCGCAAAAAATCAGCCCTCACACAGCCCCATACACATAACTACAAAAAAGTTATAGGGGGTCAGAATATGATGATCAATTTTTTTCTTCAAACGGTTGAATTTTTTTTTTTCAGTGTTAAAACGCAAAAAAAAAAAAAATTATACAAATGTTGTATAGTTGTAACCGTACTGACCTGGGGAATGAAGATAATTTTATCGCATAGTGTACGGTGTAAAAAAATAATATAAAAACCTTTGTCAGAATTGCGTTTTTTTTTCCCCAATTCTACCCCATTTGGAATTTTTTTTTCCACTTCCCACTACATTGTATGCAACTGTAAATAGTGCCATTAGAAAGTACAACTCGTCCCGCAAAAAATAAGTCTTCATAAGGCTATGTGAAAGGAAAAATAAAAAAAAGTTAGGACTATGGGAAGGTGATTTATTAGATATTAGTAGTACACAATTGCCCCATGATATTGCCTCCTATAATACATTTGACTGAAATATTCAGTATTGTGACCTTCAAAATAAAAACATAAGCACCATACTTACATTAGATTCTATTGTATCACTTGAGGAGTCCTCAACAAAATACATGCCAGTTTTCCCTAAAACCACAATGAAATAGTTAAAGCGTTAATAAATTATAAGCACTATTAAATGTCAAAATAATCTTTAAAAAGTACTTGTGCATAAAAATGTATAAAGGTTTACATCCAGAAAAGTCACTTGAGAAGAAAATAGGTCAAAAGATGAAATGATAAAATAAATAGATTTAAGGTGGTGTTCTCATCGTTAAAAGTAATCCCCTAAGCACGGTGGCAGAGTGTTTAGCACTGGTCCTAGGCTCAAATCTGACCAAGGACAACATCTGCATGGTACCTATATGTTCTCTCTGTGTTTGCGTGGGTTTCCGGTTTCCTCCCACACTTCAAAGACATACTGATAGGGAACTTAGATTGTGTGCCCCAATGGGGACAGGGTAAAGCACTGCGAAATATGTCACTGATATAAATAAGTAAAATAAATAAATAAACTATTACATTGATGGGAGTCCTACCACTGGGACTCCCACCGATTAAGAGAACAGGAATTCCATACCCTTCAGAGTGCCCTGAAATTAATGGAGTGCCAAGTAGGGCTGCTAACTCCCACTGCATTTATGTCTATATAAGTTCTGAAAATAGCCAAGCACTGTACTCTGGAACTCCCTTAGAGATTAATGGAGTGGCAGCATGCATACTTTAGTTCATTTCGATACGCTCAGAGGTGTATGGAGTATCCATTCCCGTGATCAGTGAAGGTCCTAACCCCACCAATCTAATAGTTTTCCCTTGTCCTGTGGATAGGGGATAACTTTTAACAACCAGAATACCACTTTTTCTGGGCTAACAATATTGATGACCTTTCCTTGGCTTACGGCAATTCAGCTCCCATTCAAGTGAGTGGGGGCTGAGCTGTAGTAACCTCGCACAGCCCCTAAACTTAGTAATGAGTTGTGTTTGCTGCTTTTGGTACTATTGGCGCCAAAGACTACAGGTAACACCTAATCGGTGAGGGTGCTTGGTGGCAGACCTCCACAGATCTGAAATCGCCTATCCTGAGGACAGACCATCAATATCCTGATCCACAGAAACCCCTTTAACAATTTTGATTGCAGAAGTATAGTGCTATCACTGTCCTGTGTGAATCTGGCCTTAAAAATGTGATATTTAACTGAAGCACACTTGTATTGTAAGGGTATTTTTAATTAACTGATTGGTTCTCCCCTTTAAAGGAAACCTGTCATCAACTTTATGCTACTCATACTAACGGCAGTATAAAGTAAAGACAAGTGAGTGGATTTCAGCGGTCTGTTAAAAGTGAGTGGTTGCCGAGAACCAACATCACAATCATTGCAGGCTAGGCCTGGAAAAGAGTCACGGCCACCTGAGAAGAGTCATGGTTATTCATGAATTCCTGCTCCCCCTGCCCATGGATGACAGGCTTCTACCTAGTTTTCTCTCTTAGAGAGAAAAAGACTATCAATCATCAGCAGATGGGCAGGGAGAACAGGAGATTATGAATAACCATGACTGATGCTGGTTCTCGGCAACCACTTACTTTTAGCTGAAATCAGCATTTCTGTCACTAATTTATGCTATCCTCAGTGAGATCAGCATTAAGTTGATGACAGGTTCCCTTTAATTCTGTTTAATACTCTGTATAATTGTTTCCTTGTCCCAGGAGACTCCACCAGGCCTCCATCTAGATAGGATGTGAGTATGACTTGCCCTATTTCTTTTGTACACCCTGGTGTGTCGGTCATGTGTTATAACACGGGTAGACAGCCATGGGTTATAGCATGATCAACGAAGATTCCACCCCATTGGCTTGTGCTGTTTATTTACTTATTATTCTGTATGTGATTTCTTTGTTTTATCGTATATTTAATCACTTAGTAAATATAATTATTCACATAACCTGTGTAAGTTTATTCATTCTCAAATCTTTTGAATTCACTTAACGTTGCAACACTAACACTGCAAAGAAAAAGGGGGTGGTCAGCACACCCAAATGTGCAGGCGCACGCTGCCGTGGCTAGAAACACAAAGGAAAAAATACAATGCAACAGCACTCTGCAAACCAAATAAAGTACAGTCATGGCCAAAAGTTTTGAGAATGACACAAATATTATATTTCCACATGATCTGCTGCCCTCTGGTTTTTATGTGTGTTTGTCAGATGTTTTTATCACATACAGAAATATAATTGCAATCATATTATGAGTAACAAAAGCTTATATTGACAGTTAGAATTAGTTAATGCAGCAAGTCAATATTTGCAGTGTTGACCCTTCTTCAGGACCTCTGCAATTCTCCCTGGCATGCTCTCAATCAACTTCTGGACCAAATCCTGACTGATAGCAGTCCATTCTTGCACAATCAATGCTTGCATTTTGTCAGAATTTCTAGGTTTTTGTTTGTCCACCGGTCTCTTGATGATTGACCACAAGTTCTCAATGGGATTAAGATCTGGGGAGTTTCCAGGCCATGGACCCCAAATCTCTATGTTTTGTTCCCTGAGCCATTTAGTTATCACCTTTGCTTTATGGCAAGGTGCTCCATCATGCTGGAAAAGGCATAGTTGATCGCCAAACTGCTCTTGGACGGTTGGGAGAAGTTGCTCTCGGAGGACATTCTGGTACCATTCTTTATCATAGCGTTGTTTTTAGACAAGACTGTGAGAGAGCCGATTCCCTTGGCTGAGAAGCAACCCCACACATGAATGGTTTCAGGATGCTTTACAGTTGGCATGAGACAAGACTGGTGGTAGCGCTCACCTCGTCTTCTCCGAATAAGCTGTTTTCCAGATGTCCCAAACAATCGAAAAGAGGATTCATCAGAGAAAATGACTTTACCCCAGTCCTCAGCAGTCCTCTCCCTGTACCTTTTGCAGAATATCAGTCTGTCCCTGATGTTTTTTCTGGAGAGAAGTGGCTTCTTTGCTGCCCTCCTTGAGACCAGGCCTTGCTTCAAGCGTCTCCACCTCACGGTGCGTGCAGATGCACTCACACCTGCCTGCTGCCATTCCTGAGCAAGCTCTGCACTGCTGGTAGCCCAATCCCGCAGCTGAAACACTTAAGAGACGGTCCTGGCGCTTGCTGGTCTTTCTTGGGCGCACTGGAGCTCTTTTGGCAACAATGGAACCTCTCTCCTTGAAGTTCTTGATGATGCGATAGATTGTTGACTGAGGTGCAATCTTTCTAGCTGCGATACTCTTCCCATTTTTGTGCAGTGCAATGATGACTGCACGTGTTTCTTTAGAGATAACCATGGTAAACAGAAGAGAAACAATGATGCCAAGCACCAGCCTCCTTTTAAAGTGTCCAGTGGTGTCATTCTTACTTAATCATGACAGATTGATCTCCAGCCCTGTCCTCATCAACACCCACACCTGTGTTAATGGAGCAATCACTGAAACGATGTTAGCTGGTCCTTTTAAGGCAGGGCTGCAATGATGTTGAAATGTGTTTTGGGGGATAAAGTTTATTTTCTAGGCAAATATTGACTTTGCAAGTAATTGCTGTTAAGCTGATCACTCTTTATAACATTCTGGAGTATATGCAAATTGCCATTATAAAAACTGAAGCAGTAGACTTTGTAAAAATTAAATATTTATATCATTCTCAAAACTTTTGGCCATGACTGTACAAAAAATGCCATAGTAATAGAAAGTATCCTGGTGCTAATGCTACGCTTATCTTGCAAACTTGAGATTCTTGCCAATTATATTTTGTACAAAATTATTTGGGCCCGTCTGCCAAACTTCAAGGCGATCTCTATAAGACGGGAACCTAGCACTAAATACTACCTGTTATGTGCCACAATGGCCACAATAAAATTCAGGGAGTGCAGGTTCTACATGCATGCTGGGTCCATTCTGCTTTTTATCATTTTTGGTGCCAAAATGGCCTCCAGGGAACAAAATGCCTGCCGAACCCACTCTATACCTCTCCTGAATTAGCCAGAATACTTTCTATTACTATGGCATTTTTGTAGTTTATTTGGTTTGCAGAGTGCTGTTGCATTGTATTTTTTTCCTTTAAGGGGTTCTCCGGGAATTAATAAAATAAAAATACTTAAATATCTTATTATAAATATATTCCCAAATACCTTTCATTAGTTATAATTGTTTGTTTTGTCTGGAGGGCATTCATTAGGGGAAATAAAATGGCCGCCATCCTATTAGTACACACAAAACCTGTCAATCACACAGTAGGACAAGTTACTTCACAAGACTGAGGTAAAGAGCTGTGTCATCCTTCTCTCTGCTCTACTTTTCAGGGATTATGATCCTGAAAACAGCTGATAAGAATTTTAGTTGAATCTCTGTGGGAATGGAGTTCATGAGGAGACTGAAGTACAGAGAGGATGGACAGGACAGACTGTGGTAATGTGGGGCTGTGGTAATGGAGACTGTATACAAGTGATTCTGCTCATCAGCCACATCCCCACACTCCTTTCTGTACTTCATGTTTCCTCATGAACTCCATTCCTACAGAGATTCTTGTCCTCCTATGTGATTAGGATAGGTTTGGTGTGTACTAATAGGACGGCGGCCATTTTATTTTTCCTAATGATTGCTCCCTAGACCAGTGATTTTCAACCAGTGTGCCTCCAGCTGTTGCAAAACTACAACTCCCATCATGCCCAGGCAGCCTACAGCTATCAGCCTACAGAAGGGCATGGTGGGAGTTGTAGTTTTGCAACAGCTGGAGGCACACTGGTTGAAAATCACTGCCCTAGACAATACAAGCCATTACAAATAATGAAAGGTATTTGGGAATATAGCTATAATAATGGAATATTTAAGTATTTTAATTTTCCTAACTCCAGGAAACCCCTTTAACTGAAGCACAGTATTGTTTTATGATTACCAACCTAATAAGAGTTCTCCAATGTTTTCCTGTGATGGTGCAACACTGATACACCTCCGATTTACCCTAAAAAACAAAACAAAAAAAAATTCAATTTTGATTTATTAACTTATTGAAGGGTTATTCGGCTGGGGCCAACTTTGTTTTTCTTTCCGTATATGTTCAGCATTTCTATGGGACTGCAAAAGCCATGGATAGCAAACCGTGTGCTATGCACTTCCATATGTCCACATAAAAGATAGAACATATACTTATCCGCAAAATGCATTCAGTGGCCCAATTCAAGTCTATGGTTCCAATAAAATGCGGATTGCACACGGAATGTGTTCCGTATGCAATCCTTATTTTGCAGAACCGTGTCTGCAAACTTTAATGCCCTGTCATGTCACCTTTGAATCTTTATTAAAATTATACCTTCCATTTTTTTGTGGATCCGCAAAATATGGAAGACATATGGAAACATACATTCTGTTTTTTGGCGGGCATTTGGAAGTTTTTCCAGATATTTTCATAAGTGAATGGGCTCTTGCTGCTGGTCCTGTTCGGTCTTCTTGCCCTGCTTTATAAAATGCATGCAATTAACTCCTTAACATGGCATACATATATGGCACGGTGGCTGATAGTTAGAGCAGAGCATACATGTACATAGGGGTGCACCTAGCCTTTCTGCTGCCCTAGGCGAAAACTGAAACGGCACTCCCCCCCAATGCCAATTTCTTAACCTAACCCCTTTGCATCAATGAAAGCACTCATTGACCATGGCCCTTCTGCTGCCCCCCTCTTGCCCCTTCCTGGTGCTGCCTGTGGTAGGTGATCCCCTCACCTGGCCTCATTGTTGGTGCACCCCTGCATGTACAGATGTTGAAAATGGTAACTTGACACTTAAACCAGCGTATATTACGTTAAATGGGTATTTGGATGTACACTGCCATCCACTGCGCTCCCATAGAGTAATGGAACGACGGCACACATTTCCAAATAGCCACTCCAACTATTTTGGGAGGGGAAGGGGGGGGGCAGATCCACAGTGTATGTACTCGTTCTCGTGATTGAGGGGGGTTCAAGCTGCAGCTATCCCCTATCCTGCGCCTCTTCATAACTTCTGTGATTCACCACGAGCTATTGGGCTTTATTAAGACCGGTGTCTAAAACGCCAGTCTTAACAAATGTGCCCCATAGTTTTGAGGGAAATATTCATTAAAACCTGTAATTTATACAGTTATATTTTTGCTTATTCCACTTCTTGTGAAGAGCTATTACAAAGAGAGGAGGGGATATTGGTGACTGACAGCTATCTCTATATGCGCACTTATATACACAGTGCTATAGATCACTGTCAATCTCTCCCTCCTGTACGGTTAGCTCTTCAAAAAACAAGAAACAAATGTCTACATTACAGGTTTTACTGAATCTTTTCCTACAAACATATATATCAATCTATTCAGCTTCTCTTGCCCCATTAACATGGTGCTGTGAGATTGCATAGCATTTTTTTGGTGACAGGTCCTCTTTAAATAGTTAGAGGGAGAATGCTCCCTGTGTCATCCCATTCCCATTGGAAAGGTCATCACTACCCGATCCTTGGGTGATCCAACACTTGCCCCCACCTCTACCACTGTTCAGCTGATTGGTAGATGTGCCAGCTGTGAGATCCCCACCAACTGGATAGTGATGACCTATCCTGAGGATAG
Source organism: Rhinella marina (assembly GCA_900303285.1). Classification (NCBI taxonomy): domain Eukaryota; kingdom Metazoa; phylum Chordata; class Amphibia; order Anura; family Bufonidae; genus Rhinella; species Rhinella marina. Next base: position 97,214 of record ONZH01022796.1, on the reverse strand, counting down.
GTAATCTAATCATTATTAGGAGATACCTTTTTTAAGGTATATTTCACTCTAGTGTGTCCAGTGGGAAAAATACAGAGAAAACTTCCGGTCCTAAATGCTGCTCCTATGACATGGACCATTGGGATTATGATTATTTCTAATGCTGTGTGTTCCTGTTCGAACTCAACTCGAATGAGTAGTACACAAATGATGCAATAATAAAAAAAATCAATAACATTTATGATGGAAAAGAATACACAGCATTATGAATCATTATGATGGCTTGGGTCCATGTTATAGGAATAGCGTTCAGGATGGGAAATACCTCTATCAAAATGAGCACATTTCTAGCACTGAACACGCTAATGTAAAATTGGCCTAAGGAGTTGCATTGCCAATATGTAAAGGATAATACTATTTATTCATTAAAGAGGACTTTTCAACAGTCCTGACATTATCATGTAAATAGCTGGCAGGGTAGGGCATACTGAAGGCATGCGAGATTGCTTATAATTTTTTTCTGTTCCAAGTTCTGGTTCTGGTTTCCCACCTGGTATGTGAGCTGCCTAATCACAGCAGAGTGTGTCACAGCTAGGGAGTAAAAAAGCTCACCACGTCTCTGGCTGTGACGCTCTCTGCTGGGATTGGCCAGCTCAGGCAGGCAGAAGGAGATGCCCCTTGAGAAACAGCTGTTTTGGGGTGATTGCCCCTCATCAGTGCAGACCACAGAGTACTGGCTTAACTAGGTGAGAAGCCTCTGGAATTATGGCAAGCTTTTCTTCCCAGAATTCCAGAGGAGCATGTATGCCCTATAAGTCTCCTAATGCTGACTAAGGCACTCTCTCCCAAAGGAGAGATACTACCCCCCAAATCCTGACTTAAGCCTCTCACCCAGTTAAGCCAGTACTCTGTGCTATGCACTGATGAGGGGCAATCACCTTGAAAGAGCTGTCTGCAGATGAGAGGCTGGCTTATTTAACCACTTCCTGTCTGCCCATTATTGGCACCAAGCAGTTTAGGGGCATTTTTCTATATTTTTTTTTTTTACACTGTTCACTTGAATTGCTACCATTTTGGGATGCATATGACTTTTTGATTGTTTGATATGTTTTTTGGTAGGTGAGGCGACAAATAAAAGCTGTTTTAGCATAATTTTTATTAGATTTTTTTACGCAGTTCACTTGATGGGGTAGATCATGTGATATTTTTATAGAGCCAGTCGTTGCGGACGCGGTGATACCAAATATGTCTATTTTATTTATTTATTTATATTTGTAACATTTTTTTAATTACATATTTGGGGAAAAATTATTTTTTTATATGTGATTTCTTTATAATACTCTTTTTTTAAATTGTTTTATTTTTTATTTTACACTTTGTGTCCCGCATAAGGTCATACAAGACCTCAGGGGGACCTTTAACTTCACTTATTTTTTTTTTACACTTGACCCGGCAGCTCCTGCACTCTCCCTATCTCTGAATGGCTGTTTAAAAACGGCCATTCAGAGATAGATAACCACTTCCCGGACGTTTATAGTCAACGTGCGGACGGGAAGTGGTTAAAGTCTGAAGCCCCATAGACTTACATTGTATCCTATATTTAACATTTAACATACATATATGGTTTACAAGTAAATACCTTACATCATGGATTCAGCAGGTACCCCACTGTGCAGCTGCTATCTCTGAATGGACGTTCAGAAATGTCCATTCAGAGATAACTAGCCACTTCACGGACGTTTATATCCTATGGGCGGACGGGAGGTGGTTAAAAAAAAAAAAAGTTTCACATATTAAAAAAAAAAAAAAATTTTTTACCCAAATATGTCATTTAACCCCTTGGCGACAATGGGCGTACCGGTACGTCCTGGGCACGAGGTACTTAGTGCAACAGGGCGTACCGGTACGCCCTGCATGTAAACCCCCCCTGCTCAGTGCAGGGGGGGTTACATGCTGTAATGGGTGCTGTTTAAGACATCCAGCCACCCATAGTTAAGGCCTCGGGGGGTGCCGTGCACCCCCCATAAAGGCGATCGCTGTGAATGGCTGGTCTATTCAGACCAGCCATTCACAGCAGGCAAGGGGTACTCGGCGGGGATAGCGCTATTCTAGCGAATCCCCGCCGAGTGTCAGTATTTAGGGGGAGGTCAGGGTGTCCCCCCGCCCCCTGATTGGCTGTGGGCAGATGGGTGGGCGGGCGGAGGGGGGAGATTTGCAATGTGCGGGCGGCTGCCGTAAGTGCCGCCCGCAATGATTTCTCAGGATGGCCGAGCGTATGCAAGCAGAGTATCAGCATACAGCTGATACTCTGCTTGAAACTGCTGACATCGGTGCTAGCACCGATGTCAGCAGTTTAACCCCTTCCATGCCGCGGTCCGTAGGGACCGCTGTATGGAAGGGGTTAACAGGGAGGGAGCGCTCCCTTCCTCTCCCATCGGCGCTGCGGTGCGCTGGCAGCGCCGATGGTGTGGGCAGATGAGAGGGAGGAAGCTCCCTCTCCCTTCCATCGGGACGCTGCTCTGCTGTGGCAGCGTCCCGATGGTTACCATGGCAACCAGACGCTTTCGTCTGGCTTGCCATGGAAGCCTGTTCAAGCTCCTGCTAAAGGCAGGAGCTTGAACAGGCTATAAGAAAATACACTGCAGTACACTATACAGTGTACTGCAGTGTATTGTAAAATACCAGACCCACTGGTTCTTGAAGAACCAAGTGGATCTGAGTCAAGAAAGTGAAAAAAAAAAAAAAAAAGTTAAAAAAAAGTTAAAAAAATTGATTAAAAATAAAAAAACACACAATACATAAACATGTTAGGTATCGCCACATCCGTAATAACCCGCTCTATAAAAATATTACATGAGATGGCCCCCCAGGCGAATGCTGTAAAAAAAAAAAAAAAAAAACTATGCCAAAATAGCCATTTTTTCCCCTCTTCCCTCACAAAAAGTGTAATAGCAGGCGATCAAAAAGGCGTAATTACCCCAAAATGGTATCAATTCAACCGTCATCTTGTCCCGCAAAAACTGTACCCTACCTGAGACAATCGCCTGAAAACTGAAAAAAATATGGCTCTCTGAAAATGGCAACACAAAAAAAAATATTTTATTCTGTTCAAAATGCATCTAATGTGTAAAACTTTCCAACATTAAAAAAGTTGGACATATTGGGTATCGCTGCGTCCGTAACAACCTGCTCTATAAAAATATTACATGAGATGGCACCCCAGGCGAATTCTGTAAAAAAATTTAAAAAAACTATGCCAAAATAGCCATTTTTTTCCCTCTTCCCTCACAAAAAGTGTAATAGTAGGCGATCAAAAAGGCGTATTTACCCCAAAATGGTACCAATGAAAACCTCACCTCATCCTGCAAAAAATGAGCCCCCACATAAGACAATAACTCAAAAAAATAAAAATCAATGGCTCCCGCAAACCACTCCATCAAAATCTGTGTTGTAAAATCCATATGGCGCTCCTTCTGTTCTGAGTCCTGCCATGTGCCCCCACAGCAGTTTACCACAACATATGGGGTGTTGCCGTATTCAGGAGAAAATGGGTAACAAATTATGGGGGGGCTTTTCTCCTGTTACCCCTTATGCAAATAAAAAAAATTGGGGCTAAAGCAACATTTTATTGGAAGAAAAAAAATGTTCATTTTCACAGCCAAGTGTTTCCAAATTCCGTAAAATGCTTAGGGGGTCAAAGTGGTCAGTACCCCCCTTAATATATTCTTTGAAGGGTGTAGTTTCCAAAATGGGGTCACTTTATGAGGGTTTCCACTGTAGGGGTACGTCAGGGTCTCTCAATTACAAAATGGTGCCTAAAAACTATTCTAGCAAATTTTGCCTCCAAAATCCGTATGGTGCTCCTTTCCTTCTGACCACTGCCACAAACCCATAGAGACGTTTACCACCACATATGGGGTATTTCTGTAAACTGCAGAATCAGAGGAATGTATATTGAGGTTTAGTTTGCTGTTAACCCTTGCTGTGTTGCAAGAAAAAAAATGTTAACATGAATAATCTACGAAAAAGTGAAATTTTGAAATTTCACCTCCATTTTCCATTAATTCTTGTGGAACACCTCAAGGGTTAACAAAGTTTGTAACAGCAGTTTTTTATAATTTGAGGGGTGTAGTTTCTAAAATGGGGTCATTTATGGTGGGTTTCATTATGTAAGCCCCTCAAAATCACTTTATATCTGCATTGGTTGCTAAAAAAAAATGGTTTTGGAAAATTTGGTGAAAATTTGAAAAATGGCTTCTAAACTTCTAAGCCTCCTAACTTCCTAAAAAAGTAAAATGACGTTTACAAAATGATGCCAACATAAAGTAGACATATGGGGAATGTAAAATAATAACTATTTTTGGCGGTATTACGGTGTATTTTGAAAGTAGAGAAATTGAAATTTGGAAATTTGCAAATTTTTCAGAATTTTTGGTAAATTTGGGATTTTTTCATAAATAAGGGTGAAATACACTCACCGGCCACTTTATTAGGTACACCATGCTAGTAACGGGTTGGACCCCCTTTTGCCTTCAGAACTGCCTCAATTCTTCGTGGCATAGATTCAACAAGGTGCTGGAAGCATTCCTCAGAGATTTTGGTCCATATTGACATGATGGCATCACACAGTTGCCGCAGATTTGTCGGCTGCACATCCATGATGCGAATCTCCCGTTCCACCACATCCCAAAGATGCTCTATTGGATTGAGATCTGGTGACTGTGGAGGCCATTTGAGTACAGTGAACTCATTGTCATGTTCAAGAAACCAGTCTGAGATGATTCCAGCTTTATGACATGGCGCATTATCCTGCTGAAAGTAGCCATCAGATGTTGGGTACATTGTGGTCATAAAGGGATGGACATGGTCAGCAACAATACTCAGGTAGGCTGTGGCGTTGCAACGATGCTCAATTGGTACCAAGGGGCCCAAAGAGTGCCAAGAAAATATTCCCCATACCATGACACCACCACCACCAGCTTGAACCGTTGATACAAGGCAGGATGGATCCATGCTTTCATGTTGTTGACGCCAAATTCTGACCCTACCATCCGAATGTCGCAGCAGAAATCGAGACTCATCAGACCAGGCAACGTTTTTCCAATCTTCTACTGTCCAATTTCGATGAGCTTGTGCAAATTGTAGCCTCAGTTTCCTGTTCTTAGCTGAAAGGAGTGGCACCCGGTGTGGTCTTCTGCTGCTGTAGCCCATCTGCCTCAAAGTTCGACGTACTGTGCGTTCAGAGATGCTCTTCTGCCTACCTTGGTTGTAACGGGTGGCAATTTGAGTCACTGTTGCCTTTCTATCAGCTCGAACCAGTCTGCCCATTCTCCTCTGACCTCTGGCATCAACAAGGCATTTCCGCCCACAGAACTGCCACTCACTGGATGTTTTTTCTTTTTCGGACCATTCTCTGTAAACCCTAGAGATGGTTGTGCGTGAAAATCCCAGTAGATCAGCAGTTTCTGAAATACTCAGACCAGCCCTTCTGGCACCAACAACCATGCCACGTTCAAAGGCACTCAAATCACCTTTCTTCCCCATACTGATGCTCGGTTTGAACTGCAGGAGATTGTCTTGACCATGTCTACATGCCTAAATGCACTGAGTTGCCGCCATGTGATTGGCTGATTAGAAATTAAGTGTTAACGAGCAGTTGGACAGGTGTACCTAATAAAGTGGCCAGTGAGTGTATATTGACTCAAATTTATGACTGTTATGAAGTACAATGTGTCACGAGAAAATCTCAGAATGGCCTGGATAAGTAAAAGCGTTCCAAAGTTATTACCACATAAAGTGACACATGTCAGAATTCAAAAATTTGGCCCAGACATTAAGGCCAAAATGGGCTCTGTCCTCAAGGGGTTAAAAATGTTACAAATAAAAAGAAATAAATAAAATAGACATATTTGGTATCACATAACAGTTTACAACAACAAATGGGGTGTTACTGTATTCAGGAGAAAATGGGGAGCAAATTGTGAAGGGATATTATCTTGTGAAAAAGAAAGTTTGGGCCTAACACACCATTTTCTTGTAAAAAAAAAAAAAAACATTTTTCATTTTCACAGCCAAGGGTTCAGGGGCGTAGCTAACCCTACAAGGGTTATAAATTGTATGAAACGCCTGTAGGGTCAAGTGCTTGCTTCACCCCTTAAAATTCCCTGGGTGGTGTAGTTTATAAAATTTGGTCACTTTTTGGGGGTTTCCACTGTGGGGGTACCTCAGGGTCTCTTCAAATGCAACACTGTGCCCAGGACTGTGGAGTAGGAGTCGGAGACCATTTTGGTGGAGTCGGAATAAAATGGACCGACTCTGACTCCTACAATAGATAATAAATTAGTACATTTAGTTCAGTGCAGTATGTGCTGAATATATTTTCATAAGAATTTGGGAACATGATGAAATATCCTATAAATGTCTGTTCTATTCCTGATCTAAGGATCTAGGCTTTCAGTTGAGATGACTGTGTGCTGCCCTTTATGTAGATGCTCAGAAGTGAAGCTCCTCCACTACAGATCAGAGGAAAAAGGAACTGGGAAGGAATGGCTGCACTCATCTTAGATCTACTAGAGAAAACAGGATTAAAGGGGTTTTCTCACTAGTTACAAAGATTAGATTTCCACATAAAGGGACAGTTAAAAGAAGACAACAGGCAGGGCAAACTGCCTGTCAGCCAGTGAATCAATGTGCTGAGAAAACCCCTTTAAGGCAAGTACTTATTAGCATATCTAAACTTTTAATAAATTGTGCATAAATCAATTGTCAAGTGCATGTTCTCTCTTTGTGCTTTATGTTTTAGTTTGCTTTTCCTATGAGCTCATGTTTGGAGAGGTTAGCTGCTCTCATGGCTTCTATATGCTGCTGACAACTAGGGCCTTATGTATGAAAACTGTCTAGGTGTAGAAGTTTCTTTGCTGCCCATAGAAACCAATTAGAGCTCCCCATTCATTTCATATAGTGCTCTGGAGAAATGAAAGGGGAGCTCTGATTGGTTGCTATGGGCTAAGTCTTAGACCTAGACAGTTTTTATACATCAGGCCCTTAGTGAGCTGTACCCTGAGAAGCCTGATACTGAAAGTTCAGAATAAAGATATCTAGTAAAACATATATCACTAACTCTTTTTGTCATGACATATCTGTACTATTGATTTATGCAAAATGTGTTTAAAGTGATCACTTAAACATGCGCCATGTATGAGGGAGTCGGAGTCAGGGGAAATTGAGGAGCTTTGGCTTACCGACTCCACAGCCCTGATTGTGCCCAAAAACCATTCAAACAAAATCTGCCCTCCAAAAACCATATGGCGCTCCTTGACTTCTGTGCCCTTCTGTGTCCCCATAGAGCTGTATACGACCACATGTGGGGTGTTTCTGCAAACTGCAGAATCGGGGTATTCAATATTGAGTTTTGTTGTTAACCCTTGATGTGTTGCTGGAAAAAAATTGATTAAAATGGAAAATCTGCAAAAAAAAGTGAAATTTTGAAATTTCACATCTATTTTGCTTTAATTCCTGTGGAATATTTAAAGGGTTAACAACATTTCTAAAACCAGTTTTGAATAGTTTGAGGGGGTGTAGTTTCTAAAATGGGGTCATTTATGGGTGGTTTCTATTATGTAAGCCTCACAAAGTGACTTCAGAAGTATTAGTTTTATTATTTATTGTTTTGTGTGGCACCTTACTGAATGTGGTACTAAGGAGGGGCACCATTACTGTTTGCAGTACTAAGAAACCTCACCTGCCTAAATTCAGTGGATATAAAAAAATACATTATAAACACCCGTTATATACACAACCTGTAGAGGATGAACTTCGTACATGTACAGCGCTACTAAAATGATGCCTAATCACACCGTGACCAGGGTAAGGTAGCTGCTCTGTCTGGCAGGCAACCATCTTACCTAAGGATCACAGGAGGTTTTCCTGTGCAGACCAGCAAATCGCAGCTCATGCATGGCAAAATCAAGTCAGGGGGCTACAGATAGGCTCAGGAGGGGGTGACTGGTGCTGAACCAGTCACCCCTGAGGTCAGGCAGGGGACACCAGTGTTTGGTGTCCCCTGCCAGTGCTGCGATTGGCTGGTACAAACCTCAGCCTATGGTAGTGCTACAGTAGAGGGAAGAGGAAGAATCCCTCTGCAGGCATCTATTATAGCTTGTTTCTGCATGCAGATAGGTTCTGCGCCATTCTGTGCTGTTTGTTGGCTTGCTGCAATTTGTGGTGCACAATCACTGTGATTTCTGTGCTTCTCCTGTGAAAGAAGCAATTTCTCAAATTACTGCAGTGATCAAATTTTTTTGGTTAATTTGCAGTGGTTCTAGATCCCTAATACGCTCCCCCTAAGCCCAAATCGTTGTCCGTATACACCCTTTTTTGGTCTTTTTTTAACTGATCAGCACCTGTGTTTTTGGCATATTTTTTTTCTCATCTGTCTACATTTTTTGCCACTTTTTTGTGTGTAAAAAAAAAAAAAAAAAAAAAGAAATAGGGATTTATAAACAAATAGAGAGAGTTGTATATCTCTATACACATAAGTAAACATTTGTAGTTCGTGCTCAGATTTTTGTGTGTGGCTGTAGTGAATTTTTATAGTACAGTTTCTGCATGCATGCAGGCAACATCTGCGCGCATGCACCAGTCTTACGTGCTTTTTTTGTGAATATCTCTCTATATACTGTATATAAAGTAAATTTGAGGTTTCGATTTTTGCACTCATGCAGGCAACATCTGCTTGCGTGCATCCTGCAACCACTAAGTGCAGATCAGTACTGTAAATTACTGTTAACATCTAAGCCCCCTTAATTAATATAACAAAGAGAGCAGAGCAGGATATAGAGGCCTTATTCCTTAAAATGGATGATTTAGAAAACCGATCCTGCCGTTTGTTGGGGATACCAGAACAGATGGAGGGGAATAATCCCACAGAGTTTATTAAAAAATGGCTATTCAAGGAATCCCAGTAGGCGTATTTCGTTCCGCTTGGTGTATGCTTTATTATAACCAACAGCACTGATTTTTCAGGACGCGTTTTGGCCCATCCAGCCTTTCTGAACTGCTGCTGGGATTCCTTGAATACTGACTGTGGGGAGGCCCCCTTCCTGTGCAGTGCAACCGATGGATCGAGTGCTGTCCCACTACTGCTACAATCTATTGAAAAATGGCTGACGCAAAAGCTTAAGGACTGCGGCCTATCGATCTTGTATGCAGTAGAAAGTGCCCATCATGTGCCTATGCCACCACAGCCTATTCTGGCCAAGAATTTGCATTACCAAGATGGGAAACTATCCTGCAGAAAGCCCATGATCACCCTGATCTTACTGTCAATGGCAGTAGAATATCTGTGTATCCCGACTACTCCACGGAGGTGCAAAAGTGACGGGCGAAATCTATTGACATCAAGAAGGGGCTGAGGGCCTTACAGATACAATACGCCATGCTTTTTCCCGGCAAGCTGAGGATAGTAGCATTGGGAGGAACACATTTCTTTGAGGATCCAGTGTCGGCGCTGCAATGGTTGGATAAACATGAGACACAGATTAGACAGTGAGTGGACTCTACCTGAAAGGACAGAGCATATCCTTTTATGTTACCTTTCATGTTTTGCATTACTGCAAGGGAGCCGTGCAGCACTTCAACACCTATCGTGCCTGCCCTCTTTAGTTTTTGAAGAGGATAGCATAGAAGGGAGCGGAGGAGTGACAGTGCATTATATAGTTCACTCTGCAGTTTATTTTGTACTGATAGGTTCCAGTTTATGGACTTGTGTTGTGTTACTAGTTGGGTATATAGTATTCACCCATTGATGGATGGTGCATACCTAATTTTGTATGTTCAGTGGGTTGTTGGGATGGGGGAGTGGGATTCTCATTCTGGTCTCAGGTTGCTGTGATGGCTATGGGAATATGGGGGGTTAGAGTGAAACATTACATAGTACTGTTACTACATTATGGCGCCTCATGTATCCATTATTAGTTGGAATGTCCAAGGGATCGATGACCCAACCAAGTGGATGGCAATTTTTCAATTCCTGCTGCGCTGCGCTCCTGCAATATATTGTCTTCAAGAGACTCATATGGCAACAAATAGGGTAAACTTAATGTGCAAAAACTGGCAGGGCTATGCCCTTCATGCTATGCACACTAGTTACTCTAGAGGAGTCAGAATGCTGGTGCACAAAAGGTTCATTTTAAATGCTTGAGAGCAGAGGTAGATCCAGAGGGTCAGTTTATATGTAAGTTATGTATTGTACAGGATGAGCAGATGATATATATATATATAGTATATCCCTCCACCGTATACTAGTATACTATGTGTTTTTATTAACTGATTCGACTTCTGAGTTAGCGCAGACTCTGCAGGTGGATCAGTAACGTAAAGGGTAGGATGCACGAGCGTCCTGACGTAAGTGGCCCGAGGAAGCGCAATCTCACACAAAACGGCCGTCGCCACGGGTCCATTGAGGCACTTGTCCGCCCCCTGCATCATACTGATGTATGTGTACCTACCTGGAGAATAAAGAAGTTCCACGTATGTGGTGAATGCCACCTGTTTCTGTTTTTGCATTGGATGTATATGGTACTGACTCTCTACTGGGGCTGAGCACCGCCGCGGTGGACGCATGGGCCCTGGAACTTAGGCTGATCCACATAGAACCAGAGTGAAAGGACTGAGTAGTGTCATCCTGTTCACTGCTACAAAAGTGCATCTTAATAAATTAGAATCATCAAAAAGTTTTTTTCCCCAGTAATTCGGTTCAAAAAGTGAAACACATATATTATATAGAGTCATTACAAACAGAGTGAACTTTTTCAAGTGTTTATTTATGTTAATGTTGATCATTATGGCTTACAGCCAAGGAAAACCCAAAATTCATTATCTCTGAAAATTAGAATAATTAACCCAAAACACATGCAAAGGCTTCCTAAGCCTTTAAAAAAGTCCCTTAGTTTGGTTCAGTAGGCGACACAATCATGGGGAATACTCCTGACTTTACAGATGTTCAAGAGGCTGTCATTGACACACTCCACAAGGAGGGTAAGCCTCAAAAGGTCATTGCTAAAGAAGCTGGCTGTTCACAGAGTGCTGTATCAAAGCATATTAATGGAAAGTTGAGTGGAAGGAAAAAGGGTGGTAGAAAAAGGTGCACGAGCAACAGGGAGAACTGCAGCCTTAATAGGATTGTTAAGAAAAGTCCTTTCCTAAATTTGGGGGAGATTCACAAGGAGTGGACTGCGGCTGGAGTCAGTGCTTCAAGAGCCACCACACACAGACGTATCCAGGACATGGGCTACAAGTGTCGCATTCCATGTGTCAAGCCACTCCTGACCAATAGACAATGCCAGAAACGTCTTACCTGGGCCAAGGAGAAAAAGAACTGGACTGTTGCTCAGTGGTCAAAGTAGTTGTTCTCAGATAAAAATACATTTTGCATTTCATTTGGAAATCAATGTCCCAGAGTCTGGAGGAAGAGTGGAGAGGCACTCGATCCAAACTGCTTGAGGTCTGGTGTGAAGTTTCCACAATTAGTGATGGTTTGGGGAGCCATGTCATCTGCTGGTGTAGGTCCACTGTGTTTTCTCAAGACCAAAGTCAGTGCAGCTGTCTACCAGGAAATTTTAGAGCATTTCATGCTTCCCTCTGCCGACAAGCTTTTTGGAGATGGAATTTTTATTTTCCAGCAGGACTTGGCACCTGTCCACAATGGCAAAAATACCAATACCTAGTTTAATAACCACAGCATCACTGTGCTTGAATGACCAGCAAACTCGTCTGACCTTAACCCCATAGAGAATCTATGGAAGATGAGAGACACCAGACCCAACAATGCAGACGAGCTGAAGGCTGCTATCAAAGCAACCTGGGCATCCATAACACCTTTGCAGTGCCACAGGCTGATCGCCTCCATGCCACACCGCATTGATGCAGTCATTCATGCAAAAGGAGCCCCAACCAAGTATTAAGTGCATTTACTGTACATACCTTTCATTTGACCAACATTTCTGTGTTTAAAAAAAAAAATTACAGTTGGTCTAATATAATATTCTAATTTTCTGAGATAATGACATTTGGGTTTTCCTTGGCTGTAAGCCATAATCATCAACATTAACATAAATAAACACTTGAAAAAGTGCACTCGGTTTGTAATGACTCTATATAGTATGTTTCACTTTTTGAATTGAATTACTGAAAAAAACAACTTTTTGATGATATTCTAATTTATTGAGATGCACTTTGTATTTTGGTGTTGCATCACTCTAGCCAATCTATTGGTGAGTATTTTGGCCAAGATCTTGATATCAGTGGTTAGGAGAGAAATAGGTGAGAAAGCGCAATCTCACGCTAAACGGCCATCACCACGAGTCCACTGATTTGAAATGCATCGTACTGATGTATGTGTACCTACCTGGAGAATCAAGAAGTTCCACGTATGTGGTGAGTGCCGCCTGTTTCTGTTTTGCATTGGATGATTGGTTATAGGGATCCTGTCTATTATTCATGAGGACCAAATGGGCTTCATGCGTGGCAAATCTACCTCTATAAATGTTAGAAGGGTATTTATGAGTTTGCAAGTAAAGTCGGATAATGTGGGGAAAAAGCAATCCTATCGCTAGATGCCGCCAAGAATTTGATAGTGTGGAGTGGAAGTACTTGTGGCAAGTGATGAGGTCTTTTAGCTTTGGAGAATGCTTTGTATCCTGGGTTAAAGTTTTCTATTCGAGTTCCTCATTCAGGGGCATTGCTAGGGTCTCAAAAGATCCGGGGCCCAAACCCCAATGCATATGGCCCAATTTTTTAAGACGACCAACCGCCCCCAAACCCCCCATGCAAACACTAAGGGCTCATTCAGACGGCCGTATGTTGTCCACAAAAATGCGGATCTGTTTTTTTGCGTTTTACATACTGACCCATTCACTTCTATGGACCCTTTTTTTCCATTCCACGGCTCCGCAAAAAAAAAAAAGAAACATGTCCTTAACACTGAAGACATTTTTCTGTACTTGCTATACAGCAGCACATACCTCTTACATCCAGTGCCTCACAGGTGACGTCTCCTCCGATGTAGATCTTCTCTGTCATCTTCTCCATTTGGTACAGACAACTTCTGTCAGCCGCCTCTGCAGAGTGTGACACATGGACATCTTAGCTTCCTCAATATCTATAAGTCCCTCCTATAGAGCCCCCAGTAGTACTAAGAATGCCTAATGTCCCCTAGATTTAAAATTCCCCCACAGTGCCCCCAGTATTTATAATGCCCTCTACTGTTATAAATACTGGGGCATTTCAGGGTGAGCATTATATCGCCCCCTACTGTTATAATGCTTGCCCTGTAGTGCCCCCAGTAGTAATAAGAATGACTAATGTCCCCTGGATTTAAAGTGCCCCCAGTATTTATATCACCCCCTACTGTTATAATGCTCACCCTGAAGCGCCCCCAGTATTTATAATGCTCACCCTGAAGTGCCCCCCTGTAGTTATATTCCTCTGTTAACTGTCCTCAGAAATTATAATTCCTCAGCCCCTCCACCATGCAGGCCCATGTAAATAACTATTTGCCTCCCTCCAGCATAGAGTCTCGTGTAAATACCATCACACTATCTCTCCGATCCTCTCCTACATACAGTCACACATAAATAACATCACGCCATCTCTCCTGTCCCCTTAAACATACAGTCCCATGTAAATATCACTCCCTCAACTTTCAGTCCCATATAAATAACATCACTCCACCCCACTATCCCATGTAAATAACTTCCCTCCCTTCAGCCCTAACATACAGTCCCAGTTAAATAACTACAACCCCCAGCATTGCTCTGCCTCTCCCTTCACTTACCTCTCCTCATGTAGCACACCTCACCACAGCTTCTTCCCAGGAATTCTCTTCACTGCTGAGCCATCCTCTCCTGCACTGGTCACATGACTCTGACATCATCCAAGGTCCTTTTCAGCTACTGCATTCAGAAATGATCACATGACCTGTGATGTCATCACAGGTCCTTCAGATCTTGCAGTGCATTAGATTCAATTGTATTGCCATCCTGAGGACGGCAATACAGTTGTATCTGTCAGGCAGGCAGGACATTCAGAGCCTGGGAGAAAACATCAGGGGACCAGGCCCCGAATGTTTTAGCCTAGCTACGCCCCTGCCCTCAGCCCGAGTGACAGCAAATGGGGGGATTTCAAGAAAGTTTTTCCTGGAAAGGGCAATGAGATAGTCGTGTCCCCTGTCTCCTCTGCTGTTTGCCATAACCATAGAGCCTCTAGCTACATATATCCAATGCTCTCAGAGTGTACAGGGGTTTACATATGGGGGGCTGGAGAGTAAGACAGCGTTGTATGCAGACGATACCCTGCTTTTTTTGTATATATTTAGGGAATTTGGTAACCTGTCTGGACTTGCAATTAACTGGGGTAAGTCCGCCTTGATGTTGATAGATGGGCAGTCCACTGTCTCCATTAACTGAGCAGTGTTCATTCCACGCGTGCCCAAAAGTACCTCGGGATAGAGGTCACTCCATCGGTATACGACTATGAAAAACTGAACCTTCTCCCTTTACTGACATTTTAGCAAATGAGGCAGTGGAAAAAATGGCCCAAGGGTCATTGAAAGAGGTTTAGGTGGAAACCCTTCTGTCCTTTGGGGGCCTGGTTTGATCCTTGCTATGGGGCCTTTATTTCTCTATGTACACCACTGGGCCTGACACAAGGAATGCAACAGGAATGTAGCCTGTGTCCTGGATACATCTGTGTGTGGTAGCTCCTGAAGCAGTGGCGTAGCTATAAGGGTCGCAGCGGTCGCAGTTGCGACCGGGCCCCTAAGCCAGGGGGGCCCCGAGGGCCCCCCTTGCCACTTGCAGGGCCGCACCGCCAATTAGATGCCTGTATTCTACTGCGGGGCAGGGGAGGGAGAGGCGTCTCCCCTGCCCGTTCCTCTGATAGGCTGCAGGCACTGGGCCTGCAGCCTATCAGAGGCCGGCTCAGGCGGCGCGATGACGTCATCGCGCCGCCTGAGCCGTACAGCGCGGGACACAGGCCGGAAGAGGCCTGCATCGCATCGCTGACAGCTCCATGGAGGTAAGTATTAGTGTTTATTTTTTTATTGTAGCACGGACCGGAGCTCTATTGGGGGACATGGGGGCATTTTTACTAGCACATGGGGGGCACTGGGGGCACTTTTCCTGTCACATGGGGCATTTTTACTGGCACTGGGGGCACTTTTACTGTCACATGGGGCATTTTTACTGGCACATGGGGGCACTGGGCATTTTTACTGGCACATGGGGGCATATTACTGGCACTGGGGGCATTTTTACTGGCACATGGGGGCACATGGGGCACTTTTAATGGCACATGGGGGCATTTTTACTGGCACATGGGGGCACTGGGTGCAAATTACTGGCACTTGGGGCATTTTTATTGGTACTGGGGGCATTTTACTGGCACATGGGGCACTGGGGGCATTTTTACTGGCACATGGGGGAATTTTTACTGGCATGGGGGCATATTACTGGCACTGGGGGCACTTTTACTGGCACATGGGGGCATTTTTACTGGCACATGGGGGCATATTACTGGCACTGGGGGCATTTTTACTGGTACTGGGGGCACTTTTACTGGCACATGGGGGCACTGAGGGCATTTTTACTGGCACTGGGGGCATTCTTACTGGCACATGGGGGCACTGGGGGCATTTTTACTGGCACATGGGGGCACTGGGAGCATTTTACTGGCACTGGGGGCATTTTTTACTTGCACATGGGGGCACTGGGAGCATTTTACTGGCACTGGGGGCATTTTTTACTTGCACATGGGGGCACTGGGAGCATTTTACTGGCCCTGGGGGCATTTTTACTGGCACATGGGACACGAGGGCATTTTTACTGGCACTGGGGCCATTTTTACTGGCACATGGGGGCATTGGGGACATTTCTTACTGGCACATGGGGGCAATGGGAGGCATTTCTTACTGGCACTTGGGGGCATTTTTCTGGCACATGGGGCATTTCTTACTGGCACATTGAAAGCATTATTACTTCTGGGGCACAGTGGGGACATTAGTACTGTTGGGGGCACTATTACTAACAAGTGCACTCTGGCAGAGAATTATTAGTTGGGACTTTGGGGGCACCCTGGCACAGTATCCGCGCAGTTATTTCTGGGGGACGTTATGTTCACACTATTACTGTCAGGGGCACTATTTGCTGGGCGCAGTTATTTTAGGACACTGTGCCAATAATTATTGAAGGGCACTCTCTGTGTGGTACTAGTGGCACAGTACTGGGGGTGGTAGGATGATTTGTCCAGAAGACGGGAGGATGATGGAAAAGTAGTAAACTAAGATTTTTTTCTGTCTAACTACAGAGATGAGAAATGGCTGAAAAATGGCGCCTGGTCTGAGGAGAAGATGAGGAAAGAGAAGATCTACATCCGAGGAGACGTCACTGGATGTACGAGGTATGAGGCGCTGTATTATACTGGATGTAAGAGGTATGGGGCGCTGTATTAGGCTACATTCACAGGAACATTGTGTTTTGCAGTCTGCAAATTGCGGATCCGCAAAAAAAGGATGATGTTCCGTATGGCATCCGTTTTTTTTGCAGATCCACTGTAACAATTCCTATCCTTGTCCCCAAAACGGACAAAAATAGGAATGGACATACAGATGCGGACAGCACACAGTGCTCATTTAAGTGAATGGGTCGTGTGAATGTAGCCTTACCCTGTATGTTCTGTAGTGATACACGTAATGTTAGGAGGTTAGGTTAGGGTGAGAATTTGGCATGGAAGGGGGTTTCAATTTTTGACTTGGCCGGCAGAAAAGCTAGGTGAACCAGCGCTGGAGGAAGGGGGGGGGGGGGGCAAGCTGAACTCTTGCACCAGGGCCCATGAGCCTTTAGCTACGCCCCTGTCCTGAAGCACTGATTCCAGCCACAGTCCACTCCTTGTGAATATCCCCCAAATTCTTGAATGATCTTTTCTTGACAATCTTTTCAAGGCTGTTATTATCCCTTTTGCTTGTCCACCTTTTTCTACCACACTTCTTCCTTCGACTCAACTTTCTATTAGTATGCATGTGTGTGCACCTGTGTTTGGCTGTAACAGAAGGCAGTTTTTTCACTAAAGGTCTGGACAGCGGTAGGAAAATGTGTGTTTGCAGGCAACAGTGAAGCATGATGGAGGATGTCTGCAAGTTGGGGCTGCATTTCAGCAAATGGAGCTGGGGATTTGGTCAGGATTAATGGGTTCCTTAATGAAATACAGGCAGATACTTATCCATCACACTGTACAATCAAATGTGCAGGTCGGGGGACTCCTAGGAAATAGTGACCATAATATAATAACCTTCCAATTGTCATTCAAAAGAGCGTTTCTTCAGGGAGGAACAAAAATACCTAACTTCAAAAAAGCTAAATTTAGCCAACTAAGAGAGGCCATAGGCCTAACTAACTGGGACAAAGTCCTCAAAAATAAAAATACAGCCACAAAATGGGATATTTTTAAAAGCATCCTAATATCTAATTGTGAGAGGTACATACCTTATGGGAATAAAAGGTTAAGGAACAAGAAAAAACCAATGTGGATAAACAGAACTGTAAAGAAAGCAATAAATGATAAACAGAAAGCATTTAAATCACTAAAACAGGAGGGGAGCGAGGAAGCATTGAAAAACTACAAGGAAAAAAATAGAATATGTAAAAGACAAATAAAAACAGCCAAACTAGAGACCGAGAGATTAATCGCCAAAGAAAGTAAAACTAACCCTAAAATGTTCTTTAATTATATAAATGGTAAAAAGTATAAACCTGAAGGTGTCGGCCCCTTACAGAGTAATGAGGGGGGAGTTGCAGAGAGCGATGAGGAGAAAGTGAAGCTACTAAATATCTTTTTCTCCACTGTATTCACTGAGGAAAATGAACTGTCAGATGAAATGCAGAATATAAAAGTAAATTCCCCATTAAAAGTGCCCTGTCTGACCCAGGAAGAAGTAGAGCTACGTCTTAAAAAGATTAAAATAGACAAATCGCCAGGACCGGATGGCATACACCCCCGTATCCTAAGAGAATTAAGTAATGTCATCGCTAGACCCTTATTTCTGATATTTAAGGACTCTATACTGACAGGGAGTGTTCCACAGGATTGGCGCATAGCAAATGTGGTGCCAATATTCAAAAGGGTCCAAAAACAGAGCCTGGGAACTATAGGCCAGTAAGTTTAACATCTGTCGTGGGTAAACTGTTTGAGGGTTTTCTAAGAGATGCTATCTTGGAGTACCTCAATGAAAATAAGCAAATTACTCCATATCAGCATGGCTTCATGAGGGATCGGTCATGTCAAACCAATTTAATCAGTTTCTATGAGGAGGTAAGTTCTAGACTGGACCGCAGCGAATCAATGGATGTCGTATATCTGGACTTCTCCAAAGCATTTGACACTGTACCACATAAAAGGTTAGTATATAAGATGAGAATGCTTGGCCTGGGAGAAAATGTCTGTATCTGGGTAAGTAACTGGCTCAGTGATAGAAAACAGAGGGTGGTTATTAATGGCACATACTCAGATTGGGTCACTGTAACTAGTGGGGTACCACAGGGGTCAGTATTGGGCCCTATTCTCTTCAATATATTTATTAATGATCTTGTAGAAGGCTTGCACAGTAAAATATCAATTTTTGCAGATGACACTAAACTGTGTAAAGTAATTAACACAGAAGAGGACAGTGCACTGCTACAGCAGGATCTGGATAGACTGGAGGCTTGGGCAGAGAAGTGGCAGATGAGGTTTAACACTGACAAATGTAAAGTTATGCATATGGGAAGGAATAATGCAAGTCACCAGTACATACTAAATGGTAAAATATTGGGTAACTCTGACATAGAAAAGGACCTAGGAATTTTAGTGAACAGAAATCTAAGCTGCAGAAACCAATGTCAGACAGCTGCTGCCAAGGCCAATAAGATAATGGGCTGCATCAAAAGAGGCATAGATGCCCGTGATGAGAACATAGTCCTGCCACTTTACAAATCACTAGTCAGACCACACATGGAGTACTGTGTACAGTTCTGGGCTCCTGTGAACAAGGCAGACATAGCAGAGCTGGAGAGGGTTCAGAGGAGGGCAACTAAAGTAATAACTGGAATGGGTGGACTACAGTACCCAGAAAGATTATCAAAATTAGGGTTATTCACTTTAGAAAAAAGACGACTGAGGGGAGATCTAATAACTATGTATAAATATATCAGAGGTCAGTACAGAGATCTCTCCCACGATCTATTTATCCCCAGGACTGTGACTGTGACGAGGGGCCATCCTCTGCGTCTGGAGGAAAGAAGGTTTGTACACAAACATAGAAGAGGATTCTTTACGGTAAGAGCAGTGAGACTATGGAACTCTCTGCCTGAGGAGGTGGTGATGGTAAGTTCACTAAAAGAGTTCAAGAGGGGCCTGGATGTATTTTTGGAGGGTAATAATATTACAGGTTATAGTTACTAGAGAGGGGTCGTTGATCCAGGGAGTTATTCTGATTGCCTGATTGGAGTCGGGAAGGAATTTTTTTCCCTAGTGGGGAAAACTGGCTTCTACCTCACAGGGTTTTTTTTTGCCTTCCTCTGGATCAACTTGTAGGAAAACAGGCCGAACTGGATGGACAGATGTCTTTTTTCGGCCTTATAAACTATGTTACTATGTTACTATGTTACAAGGAGGCATCTGATAGGCTTCAAATTTATTCTGCAGCAGGACAACGACCCTAAACAAATAGCCAATGTCAGTAAGAACTATCTTCACTGTAAAGAAGAACAAGGAGTATAGAAAGTGATGATATTGCACCCACAAGGCTCTGATCTCAAGATAATTGAATCTCTCTGAGATTATGTGAAGAGACAAAAGGATCTAAATAAGCCTACATGCAGAGAAAATCTGTAGATAGTTCTCTAAGATGACTGGAACAATCTCCATGGTGAGTTCCTTCAAAAACAGTGTGCATGTGAAAGAATTGATGCTGTTTTGAAGGAAAAGTATGGTCATGCTAAATATTGACTTGCTTTACATTTCTCTGTTGTTCATTTACTTAGCATTTTGTCAATTTATAAAATTAAACTATTACTTGTATTTTCTCTTTCCAGACCAGCGCCATACTGGCTGGGTCTTTAAACATGGTACCCACTCCTGAGCAGAGCGGGCACCATGGCTGCGGGGTTCCCTGCTGTTTTAAACAGCAAGACACGTGCAGTTTCCTGAGCATACCCAGAAGCATGTGCTCAGATGCCGTGGTCAGGAAAATTATCGCTGGTATTTAACACTTCAGATGCCGTGGTTAATTCTGAACACGGCATCTGAGAGCGCACTTCTAGGTATGCTCCGGCTCCCCTGTGCGGCGACTGGAGGAACTGGAGCTTGTATGCAGCAGCACCTGTAATAGAGAATAATAGGAGGCTGCTGCATAGTGTTTTCTATGGAGCCCTTGTCTGTAGCAGGGCTCCATAGGAAACTAGTACATTTCTCATAGACTCCAATGCATATCTAATGAAAAATAATAGTTTTAAAAATAAAATATATATATACACACATACACTAGCAGAAAGACCCGGCTTCGCCTGGGTATATTTCATCTATTTATTTAATGTTTCTGTGTGTCGTTGCAGAGAGAAAGTCAATGCAGCTGACAGAAATTGATTTTTACCTTCATTTTTTCAATCCCTATTGGCTGCAGAGTGGGAGGGGGTGTGGTATAATGGGACACGGGGGGGGGAGGGGGGGTTAAGTCCTTCATTTCAGGGTGGCCTGAATTATAGGTTAATGCCATGGTAATTTGAGGAAACACAATGGGTAGCAGTGGAAGAAAACATTGCTTTGCGCGGGTATATTTAATCTATTTCATTTAATGTTTCTGTGTGTCGTTGCAGAGAGAAAGTCATCCTCCCTCCCATCCCTGAAGCTGACAGATGTTGATTTTTACCTTCAATTGTTCAATCTCCATTGGCTGCGGAGTGGGAGGGGTCATGGCCTGACTGAGTCGGGGGCATGACGTTGCAAGACCTGGGGCAGGGTTTTAAGTCCTTCTTTTGATGGTGGCCAGAATTACAGGTCGATGCCATGGTAATTTATGAGGACACGCCATGGGTAACAGTGGAAGAAAACATTGCTTTGCACGGGTATATTTAATCTATTTCATTTAATGTTTCTGTGTGTTGTTGCAGAAAGAAATCCAGCTTCCCTCCCACCCCTGCAGCTGACAGAAGTTGATTTTTACCTTTATTTTTTCAATCTCTGTTGGCTGCGGAGTGAAAGGGGGTGTGGCCTGATGGAGTCGGGGGTGTGGTTTAGTGAGACCTGGGGCGGGGGTTTTAAGTACTTCTTTTAGGGTGGCCTGAATTAAAAGTCAATACCATGCTTATTTATGAGCCCACGCAATAGACAGCAGTGGAGGAAAACATCTTTTATTACTACTGAACTGTAGTAATAGAAAAAAACATAAGTTATATTTATGGTAACCGGAATACCTTTAACAGTGTCAGTGAATAGAAATGGATGAGATCCTCAGCTGCTGATAATTACCTGGTTGTTATGGAAACCTGCCCTCCCTGTGTGTGCCTTTGCAGAGAATGGCAGTTGGAGTTTAAAACCAAAGTTCCCAGTTGTAATGTTGGCTAATGGAGATCATATTTTGGGAATATCTCAGGAACGGTATGTCCTAGAGAGATGAGACCTGGTCTAAAACCTTCCCGGACACCTGATGTACCTGTGTGCCGAATTTGGTGAAAATCGGTCCAGTAGTTTGGTCGCGCATAGAGAACAGACAGACAGACAGACAGACACTCATTTTTATATTATTAAGAGATATACATACGAAAAAAGGCAGCACTCACCACAAAAGGTAAAAATCAAACTCTTTTATTCACCCCAGTGGGCCATGCGACGTTTCGGCTCTAAAACCTGAGCCTTTCTCAAGCTTGAGAAAGGCTCATGTTTTAGAGCCGAAACGTCCCATGGCCCACTGGGGTGAATAAAAGAGTTTGATTTTTACCTTTTGTGGTGAGTGCTGCCTTTTTTCGTACATATTGGTGATCCTAGTCAGATCATAGGCTCTGCACTCAATTTTTTCTTTTTTTAGTGCTGCCAGTTTTTTCCATATATATATATATATATATATATATATATATATATATATATATATATAATCACCCTTCCCCAACATTAAAATGAAAAAAATACACATCATTGCTATCGCCACGTGCAAATATGCCCATACTATAAATATATAAAAATATTTTCCCCAAACGGCAAAAAAAACTTCAAAATAGCAGATTTGTCGTTTTTGGTCTTTGGTTTTCATTTCTCACAAAAAATTAAATTAAAAGTGATCAAAAAGTCGTACACAGCGAGGAATGGTTTCAATGAAAATTACAGATCGCCCCGGCAAAAAAATTAATGCTCACACAGCTCCGTACACAAGTTATAAGGGTCAGAATATGGCTCGGAAAAAAAAATATATACGTATATGTTTTTTCCTAATGTTTTATTATTTTATCAGTATCAAAACGCAAAAAAAACACAACTATACATATAAGGTACTGCCGTATTCGTACTGACCTGTAGAAAGTAACTATTCAGTTTTATCGCACATCGAATGAAGATTGATTTTTTTTTTTCCAATACCACCCAATTTGGAAATTTGGCAGTACAACTTGTCCTGCAAAAAACAAGCCCTCAGGGGCGGACTGGGAACTTAAAGTGGCCCTGGAAAAAATACTAAAAGTGGCCCTGTTCTGTAGTTGGGTCCAAACTGATGGAAGGCAGGGACAGCAATACCATACTGTGGCACATTATACCGCCCCAACAGGGCCGAATACCACAGTCTATCACTAAATACAGGCAGCAGCACAAAATACATCCCCAAAAACATCCACTGGTCGGCCATGAGGAGAGCTCAGGTGGCCCCCTGGGAATCGACCCACTGGGAAATTTCCCTGTAAGGTCAATGGCCAATCCGCCCCTGCAAGCCCTTATACAGCTATGTGAACGGAAAAAGTTATGGCTCTGGGAAGGCAGGGAGCAGAAAACAAAAATAAAAAAACCTCCAGTGTAAAAAGGGTTAAACGTGTTATTTAACCACTTCACGTCCGCCCATAGTATATAAACGTCCGTGAAGTGGTTGTCTATTTCTGAATGGACGTTTCTGAACGTCAATTCAGAAATAGCAGCTGCACGCTAATCGTGCAGCTGCACAGTGGGGTACCTGCTGTCAGTGTCAGCAGGGTACCCCAAAGAGAAGGCAGGGACCGTTCCCAGGGGTCCCTGCCTTGTAGATCGCTGTATACACAGCGCTCACCGAGAGCTGTGTATAAAGAGCAGGATGCTTCCTGTTCCGGCGGTCACGTGATCGCCGGGGCCGGGAGCGTGCAGGAGCTGCCGGGTCTCTCATAGACCCGATCAGCCCTGCACTGAGGCTGTACAGCATAGTACAGCCTCTCTGGGGATGCATTTCCCCTGTAACTGGGGCTACTATGTCAGCCCCAGTTACAGGAGAAATCAAGTGTAAAAAAAAAAATAAATAAGTGAAGTTAAATGTCCCCCTGAGGTCTTGTATGACCTTATTGGGGACACAAAGTGTAAAATAAAAATAATAAAAAAATAGAGTATTATATAACATAAAATAAAAATCACATAAAAAAAAATAATTTCCCCCCAAATATGTCATTAAAAAAATGTTACAAATAAAAATAAATAAATAAAATAGACATATTTGGTATCACCGCGTCTGAAATGACCGGCTCTATAAAAATATCACATGATCTACCCCATCAAGTGAACTGCGTAAAAAAAAATCTAATAAAAATCATGCCAAAACAGCTTTTTTTGTCGCCTCACCTACCAAAAAACATATTAATCAAAAAGTCGTATGCATCCCAAAATGATATCAATAAAAATGTCACATCATCCCGCAAAAAATGAGCCCCCACACAAGATCATAGCCAGAAAAATGAAAAAAAAAAATGGCTCAAAAAATTACAACACAAAAACATGATTTTTTTTCTAAAAATGCTCTTATTGTGTAAAACGCAAAAAAAAAAAGACATATTTGGTATTTTTGCGTCCGTAACAACTGGCTCTACAAAAATATCACATGATCTACCCTATCAAGTGAACAATGTAAAAAAAAATATAGAAAAATGCCCCTAAACTGCTTTTTTTAAAAATTAAATTAGATTAAAAAGTGATCAGAAAGCCGGATGTACCCCAAAATGGTGCCAATAAAAAGCACAGCTTGTCCCACCAAAAATAATACCTCACGCAGCTCAGTCCCCAAAAAATTAAAAAAGTTATCGCTCCTAAAAACCATGACAAAAAATTCCATGTTAGAAAATGCAGATGCTGCTCCTCCCCTTCTGAGCCCTGGCGTATCCCCAAATAACAGTTTACGACCACATGTGGGGTGTTTCTGCAAACTGCAGAATCAGGGTAATAAATATTGAGTTTTGTTTTGTTGTTAACCCTTGATGTGTTACAGGAAAAAAATGATTAGAATGGAAAATCTGCCAAAAAAAGTGAAATTTTGAAATTTCACATCTATTTTGCTGTAATTCCTGTGGAATACTTAACGGGTTAACAACATTTCTAAAACCAGTTTTGAATAGTTTGAGGGGGTGTAGTGTCTAAAATGGGGTAATTTATGGGTGGTTTTTATTATGTAAGCCTCACAAACTGAATTCAGAACTGAACTGGTCCTTAAAAAAGTTGATTTTGCAAATTTGCAAAAATTGCGTCTAAAATTCTAAACCTTCTACTGTCCTAAAAAAATAAAATGACACTACCAAAATGATGCCAACATAAAGTAGACATATGGGGAATGTAAATTAAAAAGGATTTTATGGGGTATCACTATCTGTCTTAAAAGCAGAGAGATTCAAATTTAGAAAACAGTGAATTTTTTCAAATTTTCGTTAACTTTTGGATTTTTTAATAAATAAAATTAAAACTTATTGACCATTAACTTGAAGTACAATGTGTAACGAGAAAATCTCAGAATCGCTTGGGTAAGTAAAAGCGTTCCAAAGTTATTACCACATGAAGTCACACGTCAGATTTGCAAAATTAGGCCTGGTCAGGAAGGGGGTAAATGGCCCGGAAGGGAAGTGGTTAAAAAAAAAATAATAATTTTCCACAACTGCCTAAAGCTTTTGCACAGAGCTGTACAATGACATGCTTTATGCAGTGCTGCAGCATTCTTTGTCTGTATACGCTACAGTATATAAATAGAAAAAAAGTACGAATCAGTAAAAAAATGTTTTGCTTTACAATCAATTGAGCATGTTTACCTTATAAGTTCACTTGCTGCTTTCTCTTTTACAGTAGAAGATAAAGAAGAATGTGTTTTGTCCTCAAAAATGTAAGACAGAGGTGGCTTAATAGATTCTGCAAAATGTCAAAATAATTTAAGACAACAAAATCATGTGTATATGAAAAAATACAGAAATATACAGTGACAACAACAGGAGCTACAATGCATGTGACAGGAAAATATTTTAGATAAATAGCAATGTCTGCGTATACACCTGAGAATGTTTTTATATTTTAAAATAACAGCTTAAAAACAACCTGTTAATGTATGACAATAAGTGTTGAACGAATCGGGTTTGGATTGCTGTATCTGAACCGGATTTGTTTGAAAACTTGGTTAACAATATATCCTCTGTCCTACCATAAAATGTATGGGCTCCACGGAGGTCTTTGCTAACTGGATAAATGACAGTGTCAGAATCCAAAGGGAAACTCAGCTTCTTGCCTCACTAACGAAGCAGAATTCAGCTTCGGATTTTGACATTTAATTTATGCGAATAAACAAAGTGTCACCTCATAGACGCGAGATGAAGCTACTTGTGTGATATTTGACGCAAAGAAGCAAAGACCTCCGTGGAGCCCACACATTTTATGGTAGGACGGAGGATATATTGTTAATCAAGTTTTAAAAAAAATCAGGTTCAGATACAGCAATCCAAACCCGATTCGCTCAACACTAAGGACAATAAAGTACTAAAACTCGGAGGTAGCTGTAGGTGGGCAAAATAGCCTGAAAATGGCCAGTAGTTGAAGTGAGTTTTAATAATATATTCTTAAGGAGGATTCTTCACAACCATGTAAATTACAAAAAGATAACCCATATAATGGCTGTGTAAAGGTAGACTGCAGATTTGGATTTCCCTCTACCATTTCTGCCTCTGTTTTCCCTACCTCTGGCGTATTCTTCCCCTAGCAATCACATAAAGCTGCAATGTAACATGGCTACCAATAAAAAAAAAAATTATTAAAACATGTCTGGCCACTGTGTCCCAAAATGCACCTTTATATTAAAAGGGTTTTCCAACAGTTTTTTTTACTGAGGTAATCAGTATGTGATCGGTAGGGTCCGACACTCAGACCCTTGCTAATTAGCTGTTTAAGAATGCAGCGGCACTCGCAGTAGCGCCATGGCCTCCTCCAGCTTTTTCTATGCCATGTTACATCATGTTCATCGGTCACATGGCCTAAGCCCAGCTCATTCCCATTGAAGTAAATAAAGATGAGCTCTGATACAGAGCACAGCCGCTATACAATGTATGGCACTGTGCTTGGTAAGCAGAGAGAAGGCCGCAGTGCTACTGCATGCGTTGCTGCGTTCTTAAACAGCTGATCTGCATGTGTGGGAGGTGTCTGACACCCACCGATCAGATACTGATGACCTGTCCAGAGGAGAGGTCATCAGTAAAAATAACTCTTGGAAAACCCCTTTAAGCTGTTCAAGACTGGGCTACTTACCCACCTTCCTGACCAGGTGCGTTTTCTGTTTTGTTTTTCATCCTCTTTGTTCAATTATGTAAATAATTTTTGGTACTTTTTTCGGTGATACATGGGGCTTTTTTATGTCCTCTTTCTTTTCGAATTTTTTGTTTTGATTTTTTAACATGAGAAAAAGTTAAAAAATAAAAAGCAGACAAATGTATGGCCTTCATACATTTTTTTTAAATATTCACATTCCCTATTTACGAGAGGAGCATCTGAGAATTTCCTTGCTCCGATGCTCCCCTTTGCCTTGCTGCATTGCGCAGTGCGAGTGACTGAGCCAGTGACCTACCAAGCTTCACAACACTATGCTAGGTGAAGACTTCCGCATAGCAGTGAGCCCAGTGACGTCACCGACACAAATGGGTGGTGTTCAGCTCTGCCCTAGACAGTTTTAGAGGTGGGCACATAGTAAGGGAAAACAGAAGAGGCGATATCCGGGCTCAGCCCTGAAGCCGGACAACCTCTTTAAATACTTTATTTTTCTTATAAAAACTACAAACAAAATATATTACAAGATCAATGAAATTTTCACGTATTTCTAAACCCCAGCCGGTACCACAGGGGTCTGTATTGGGTCCTATTCTCTTCAATATATTTATTATCTTTTATTGGGGCTGCACAGTAAAATATCAATTTTTGCAGATGACACTAAACTGTGTAAAGTACTTAACAAGGAAGAGAACAGTATACTGCTACAGATCAATCTGGATTGATTGGAGGACTGGGCAGAGAAGTGGCAGGTGAGGTTTAACACTGATACATTTAATCCATTCCTGATGCAGCGATTTTCCATTTTTGCGTTTTCTTTTTTAGCTCACTGCTTTCCCAGAGCCATAACTTTTTAATTTTTCTGTTCACAATTTTTGCGGGACAAGATGTACATTCTAATACCACCATTAAATATTGCATACAATGTAGTGGGAAGAAGGAAATAAATTCCAAAAGCATTCACTATGCTGTAAAACTGACTTGCGCTGTTCTATCTCCAGGACAGTGCAATTCTGGCAATTTTTTTTCACCATTAGGTATGAGATAATTTTTTAAAATATTTTAATAGTACGGGCATTTTTGAATGTGACTCGATGTCATTTTTTTATTTCTCATTTAATTTTATTTTTGGGAAAGGGAGTGATTTGAATTTCTATATTTTTTTTCAAAACTGTTTTCTTACTTTTTTTTAGGTCCCCAAGTGTCCGAGTGTGGACATTAGTAGCAGCTGTCTGCCAGGCA
The DNA here is from genome assembly GCA_900303285.1 of Rhinella marina. Taxonomy (NCBI): domain Eukaryota; kingdom Metazoa; phylum Chordata; class Amphibia; order Anura; family Bufonidae; genus Rhinella; species Rhinella marina. Next base: position 69,185 of record ONZH01022796.1, on the reverse strand, counting down.
CCTGGCAGCAATGGTTCTCGCTCCACTCCAGAGCGGGTGTAAAATAACATATTAACTTAATTCTAACAAGCTAGGTTACTTCAAGGACCATGAGGTGCCAACACTTGTGTTGTGTGTCAATTCTTGACAGATCACGAGACGTCAGAAGCAATAGAAAGGTTTAGGAATTTCAACTCCGCATAAAAATTATTATTAGGTCTTACATATAAGGAATACTTAAGAATCCATGATGTAAGGTATTTACTTGTAAACCATATATGTATGTTAAATGTTAAATATAGGATACAATGTAAGTCTATGGGGCTTCAGACTTTAACCACTTCCCGTCCGCACGTTGACTATAAACGTCCGGGAAGTGGTTATCTATCTCTGAATGGCCGTTTTTAAACAGCCATTCAGAGATAGCAGCTGCACGCTGATCGTGCAGCTGCATAGTGGGGTACCTGCTGTCAGTGACAGCAGGGTACCCCAAAGAGAAGGCAGGGACCGTTCCCAGGGGTACCTGCCTTCTAGATCGCTGTATACACAGCGCTCAACGAGCGCTGTGTATACATATCAGGAAGCGCTATTGCGCTTCCTGTTCCGGCCCGGCGGTCACGTGATCGCCAGGGCCGGGAGAGTGCAGGAGCTGCCGGGTCTCTCATAGACCCGATCAGCCCTGCACTGAGGCTGTACAACATAGTATTATGCTGTACAGCCTCTCTGGGGATGTATTTCCCCTGTAACTGGGGCCACTATGTCAGCCCCAGTTACAGGAGAAATCAAGTGTAAAAAAATAAAATAAGTGAAGTTAAATGTCCCCCTGAGGTCTTGTATGACCTTATGGGGGACACAAAGTGTAAAAAATAAAAAAATTTAAAAAAATAGTATCATAAAAAAAAAACACATATATATAAAAAAAAAATAATTTCCCCCCAAATATTTCATTAAAAAAAGTTACAAATAAAAATAAATAAATAAGATACACATATTTGGTATCACCGCGTCCGAAACGACCGTCTCTATAAAAATATCACATGATCTACCCCATAAAGTGAACTGCATAAAAAAAATCTAATAAAAATTAAGCCAAAACAGCTTTTTTTGTCGCATCACCTACCAAAAAACATAATATTAAACAATCAAAAAGTCGTATGCATCCCAAAATGGTAGCAATAAAAACGTCACCTCATCCCGCAAAAAATTAGCCCCCACACAAGATTATAGCCCGAAAAATGAAAATAAAAATGGCTCTTAAAAAACTGCAACACAAAAACATGATTTTTCTTCTAAAAATGCTCTTATTGTGTAAAACGTAAAAAAATAAATAAAAAATAGACATATTTGGTATTGTTGCGTCCGTAACAACTGGCTCTACAAAAATATCACATGATCTACCCCATCAAGTGAACGGTGTAAAAAAAAAATATAGAAAAATGCCCCTAAACTGCTTTTTTTTTTTAGTTAACCTCCCAAAAATTAGATTAAAAAGTGATCAGAAAGCCATATGTACCCCAAAATGGTGCCAATAAAAAGCACAGCTTGTCCCGCAAAAAATAAGACCTCACGCAGCTCAGTCCACAAAAAAATTAAAAAGTTATCACTCTTACAAACCATGACAAAAAAATTCCATGTTAGAAAATGCAGATGCTGCTCCTCCCCTTCTGAGCCCTGGCGTATCCCCAAATAACAGTTTACGACCACATGTGGGGTGTTTCTGCAAACTGGAGAATCGGGGTAATAAATATTGAGTTTTGTTTTGTTGTTAACCCTTGATGTGTTACAGGAAAAAATTATTAAAATGGAAAATCTGCAAAAAAAGTGAAATTTTGAAATTTCACATCTATTTTGCTTTAATTCCTGTGGAATACTTAAAGGGTTAACAACATTTCTAAAATCAGTTTTGAATAGTTTGAGGGGTGTAGTTTCTAAAATGGGGTCATTTATGGGTGGTTTTTATTATGTAAGCCCACAAACTGACTTCAGAACTGAACTGGTCCTTAAAAAAGTTGATTTTGCAAATTAGCAAAAATTGTGTCTAAAATTCTAAACCTTTTACTGTCCTAAAAAAATAAAATGACACTACCAAAATAATGCCAACATAAAGTTAACATATGGGGAATGTAAATTAAAAAGTATTTTATGGGGCATCACTATCTGTCTTAAAAGCAGAGAGATTGAAATTTAGAAAACAGTGAATTTTTTCAAATTTTCGGTAACTTTTGGATTTTTTTTTATAAATAAAATTAAAACTTATCGACTCAAGTTTACCATTAACTTGAAGTACAATGTGTCACGAGAAAACAATCTCAGAATCGCTTGGCTAAGTAAAAGCGTTCCAAAGTTATTACCACATGAAGTGACACATGTCAGATTTGAAAAATTAGGCCTGGTCAGGAAGGGGGGTAAATGGCTCAGAGCTGAAGTGGTTAAAAAGGCTTTGTCTCCTGACATTGGGAGAGCATTCCTCTGACAAGATAACAGCTGCTCTCTACACACACACACACTCATACATTTTTCTTTGGGGAATCTCTTTTTCATTTATTTATTGGTTGATTGTTTTTTTTGCTGTGTTTTAACTATTTTTCTCTTCCTAAGTTTTGTAATCTTTTCCTTTTTATGCAAATTAAATCCTTTTTAACGTTTATCTTTAACCAAGAACTCTTTACATTTTGTTGTGCTCATTCTTAAGCATTTCTAAAAAGTTAAGAAATGCTGGACGTTATTATATAACAGCGGGCACCATCTTTGAAGACACGACATCGTGAAGGGGTTAATGTTATGCACATGGGAAGGGAAAATTCATTTCACCAGTACATACAAAATGGTAAAACACTGGGTAACACAGACATGGAAAATGACTTTTAATGGACAGCAAACAACTGTAGAAACCAGTGTCAGGCAGCTGCTGCCAAGGCCAATAGAATTATAGGGTGCATCAAAAAAGGGGCATAGATGCACGTGAAGAGGGCATAGTCCTGTCACTTTACAAATTACTAGTCAGACCACACATGGAATATTGTGTACAATTCTGGGCTCCTATGAATGGGACAGACATAGCAGAGCTGGAGAGGTTTCAGAGGAGGGAAACTAAAGTAACAACTGAATTTAGTTTAGAAAAAAGACATTTGAGGGGAGATATAATAACAATATATCAGGGGTCAGTAAAGAGATTTCTCCCATGATCTTTATATACCCAGGACTATGACCAGGGGACATACTATGCATCTAGAGGAAAGAAGTTTTCTACACAAACATAGAAAATGATTCTTTATGGTAAGAGCAGTGAGACTGTGGAACTCTGCCTCAGGAGGTGGTGATGGTGAACTCAATAAAAGAGTTAAAAAGGGACCTGGATGTATTTCTGTAGTGTAAGACCCGTTTCCGATGAGCGAGTGTCACGCTCCGAACTCGCAGTGCAGGTATAAGACAGCTCACGCCCTAAACTCCCAGTACTGCGTGGTCACATAGCATTATATTCATTTATGATGCTATGTAACCCTTACAGTTCTGGAATGTATTGTATAACACAGATATAATACTGTCAGTGTTATCCAATACATTATAGAACTGTAAGAGTTACATAGCATCATAAATCAATATCATGCTATGTGACCCCGGCAGTGCTGGGAGTACAGGACGGATGTTCTACCTGACACACGCTGCAAGTCCAATGTGTGGGACTCGCTTGTCTGAAAGAGGCCTAATAATGTTACAGGTTATAGTTACTAGAAATGTGGATAAGGATCGATTATCCTTATTGATGATTGATTGCCTGACTGGAGTTGAGAAGGATTTTTTCCCACTAAAATGAGGAAAATTGGCTTTGCCATCATAAGGGTTTCTTGTGAGTAAGGACAGCCAGAGAGAGAGACTGGAGGACCTGGATGTACTGTATGTGGGGGAATAGAGACAGTAGTGCATGTGGTAGAACAAGAAGAAGAGAGGAGCCATCTTCTCTACCTGGGTTGATTGTGGAGAGTCATCAAGAGGAGATGCAGGTGAGAAAGGGATCAATGACACTTAGAGGCTAGGAGCTTTTTTCCTGCTGGATATTTTCAATTTTCTCTGTGAAGTAGGGGGTTAGATTACCGGCACGGAGGTCAGTACCAGGCACCTGCACTTTTAGACAGTGAAGACCTCTAAGGGTTACAAAGCATAATAAATCAATATAATGCTATGTGACCCTGTCAGTGCTGAGAGGTCAGGACTGGAGATAAAGCATACTCACGCTGCAAGTCCAATGCGTGGAACGCGCTGGTCTGAAAGGAGCCTAAGGCCTCTCTCACACAAGCAAGTTTTCCATCCTGGTGCCATGCGTGACACAAGCGCATAGACATCTGGACTGAATCCTGACCCATTCATCCTAACGGGTGTGTGTACATGAGCCTAATTCTTCACATATTTCTGCACTCAAGAAAAATGGAAGCATGTTCTATATTGTGCATTTTTCACACAGCTCTGCTAGAAATTAATAGGGCTGGGCATGTATTTTGGGTATATTTCAGGCTAGAGCCCACAATAAGAAATTGGGTATTCAACGATTATTATTTCAGGCCCGTGTATTGATAGCTAAACATTGGCTACGGCCCCAGCCTTCCTCTCTTGTAGAGTATCTGAACAGAATGAGGCTGATATTGCGATTGGAAAAAGGGGTTTATACTAAACATAAATGTGAAAAGAAATTCGAGGCAATGTGGGATCCATGGATATCTGCTGATTTTGACACCCTACCTCTCAACCCTTGTGGTGCCAGGTAGATGATGCGACCTGGTAGACCAATTAAATTGTAGAGCTTGATTGACACCGTTTGAGTGCTTGCTGGCTGTCTCTCCGTCAGGTTGTGGGTGGGTGGGGAGTTCATTGTTATGTGCTTATTGTGCATAAGTGATTTCAGATTTATTGTCAATTCATCGTAATGATATGTTTTGCATATTTACAGTGCTGAATGTTTGTAATAATGGTCACATGCACGTTTATTTTTTAATATATATATATATATATATATATATATATATATATGTTTATTTTTCAAAAATGTGTTAATAAAAATTATCTGATTTAAAAAAAAAATAAATTAATAGGGCTTGTGTGAGAAACAGAAGGCATCCAGGAGCGGGAGAGAGTTATCAAACTAGTATAAAGGAAAACTGGCTTCGTTGTACATAGCGACCAATCAGATTCCACCTTTCATTTTCCAAAGGAGCTCTGAATAATAATAGTGGCTGAGTGGGGGGAATTAAAGGCTGTACTAATGAGCACTCCACAATGGAAGCGCTCATTACTAACAGTCCATATATGAAAACCAGCAATTATTATTGCTGGTAGAAAAAAATTACCAGGAACGGCAGGGGCACTAAATTACTGGCTTGGCAGCTGAGTTACCAGCTGGCTGGTGACCCTACACTGAGCGCAATCACAGACAAAACTGATTGCACATGCATGCAAAAGGGTTAATTACTCTTACCGGTAATTTGTTTTACCAATAGTCTCCACAACAGAACTCATGGGAGTGTGCCCCTGCCCCCAGGACAGGAAACAATGCAGAAGCATAGGATTTTAAAAGGCCTCCTCCTCTTACCTAATTCAGTCAATGAGAAAGGACACTGAAGTGATGCAAGAAAAAAAATATATTGAAACAAACAAATTACAGCATTTTCAGAATTAAAGTTGTCAAAAATTATAAGGAGGGAAAAAACCCAGTGTTGTTGTGGTGGCTATTGGAAAAAAACAATTTTTTTGGAAAAAAAAAGGAAAAAAAAAGCAAGACGTTCAACCTCCAGGCCATCAGATGGAGCTACTCTGAGATGGGATACAGGACCCTGATAAAGAAGATTTGGGACTGTTTGAAGTGTCCAAAAATTCCCTGCAGGTAGTCGGAGCTGAAGAGGAAACAAAGATCTTCTTGGCCAAAAATGGGGTTATGAATATTACTTGAGCCTTCTCTTCCGCCACCTTCATGAGGGTCCATGGGATCAGTTTGAATGGAGAAAATACATAAAGAAGGACCTCTGGCCATGGCTGAGACAAAGCATCCACTATTGTAGGCTGATCCTGTAGAGAGTGGGGACAAAACTTCTCCACTAGAAACTCTCTCCCTCTTTCAGTGTTTTTCTGCTTAGGTAATTAGCCTTTATCTATTGTCTACTCCCTTCACGTGAATTGCCTCGAGTGCCTTCCTGTCTGTTTAGGTGCCACAGTAGTAGTGTTGTCTGCACCTTACATGTTTGGATGATTAACTTGTGCGGAGGGAGGTAAGAATGTATTAAACAGCTGTTAGCTCCCTTAGATTGGAGGAAGCTTTTGCCATTTTTTGTCCCAAATGCCCTGAACGATTTGATCTTCTGAGTGTCCTCCCCATCCTTGATTGCTGGCATCCGAGGTCATGACCATTTTTCTTTCTTGGTGCCAGCAGACTCCGGTTTGTAGGTTCTTTTTGATTTTCCACCATATCAAATAATTTTTTACTTGATGAGGAATGTAGATTCTTTTGTCCAGGGTGGACCAAGTCCCATCCCAAGATACCAAGAGGAAAGATTAAAGTACTCTTGTATGGCTTTGGGCCCACAAGACTGATGGGATAGCTGCTGTTAGAAGCCCTAGGATGGTCATTACATTGCTTATGGAAGAGATTCTTTGACTGCAAAATAGAGACATTTTTTTGGCACAGAGTCATCTGTTTCTCTTGAAGCAGGAAGGACATTAGTTTGTGAGAATCCAACAGCACTCCAAGAAAGATCTTTTGTTGATTTGGATCTGATTTTTGGAAATTTATAATCCAACCCAGGTTTGTGTAGGATTTCTAAATCAGGGAAATTCCCTGCAGGTTAAGATATTTTGTTATTTTAGCAAATATGCAAATTGGGGAAATACACACGGGCAGCATCTGTGTTTTGCGGATCTGCAATTTGCGGAACGCAAAACACAGCAGTCGTGTGCATGAGGCCTGGTCTAGAGGCAGACATATGAATTCTAGTTTGAGGCCTTCTTTTATGGCAGCTAACACCCAGGGGGAGGCTCCCATTTTTTCCCAGGCCAGGGCGAACACTCTCAACCTGCCCCCTACTTGACATATGACGTCATTGTGTATTTTGAGAGGTATCATAGGGATTGAAGAGGTATCCTCTTCCCCTTTACCTTAGATGGTTGCCATTTTCCGGAAACATTTCTTTTCCTCTGATCTGTTCTTGCTTTCTTTTGATTCCAAAAGAAACGTTTCTGATGGAAAAATGTACTCTCAGAAGGAAAGCCTTTCTTTTTGTCAGAGGCTTTATTAAGTATGTCATCTAGACCGAACCAAAGAACCTATTTTTTAACATTGGAAGGGAAGCTAATATTTCCTTCCTGGGGTTCCCACTGTTAAATGTTCCTCCAACTGATTTAACCAAACCGATAATGTTCTGGCTGTACAGGTGGATGCAATACTAGGATGTAAAATGGCCGTATTTGTCTCCCAAGCTTTCTTTATCAGACTCTCACATTTCCTGTTCATTGGGTCTCGTAAGAGACCCATATCCTCAAATGGAAGTGAGGTCTTTTTTGCAAAGTGAGCCACTGGGGTGTCAATTTTTGGCGATTTATCCCATAAATTAGATTCTGATTCTGGAAAGGGATATTTCCTCTTAAAGGAGTTTGTTATAGCTTCTCTTTTTTTCTGGATCCTTCCACTCTCTGGAAATTAATGTTGCAATATTATTATATATAGGAAAAACCCTTCTCTTCCTCTCCTCAATCCATGAAACATGTGATCTTGGATGGAATGGGTTTCTTAAACATCTTCTACAGTATCTCACAAAAGTGAATCCACCCCTCACATTTTTATAAATATTTTCTTCTATCTTTCCCTCAAACAACACTGAATATCTGTCACTTTGATACAATGTAAAGTAGTCAGTGTACAGCTTGTGTAACTAAAAATGTAAATTTGGTGTGCCCCCAAAATAACTCACACAGCCATTAATGTCTAAACCACTGGCAACAAAAGTGAAAATGGCCAAATTGTGCCCAAAGTTTCAATATTTTGTGTGGCCACGATTATTTTCCAGCACTGTCTTAACTCTCTTGGGCATGGAGTTCACTAGAGCTTCACAGGTTGCCACTGGAATCCTCTTCCACTCCTCCATAACGACATCACAGAGCTGGTGGATGTTATAGACCTTGCACTCCTCGACCTTCCGTTTGAGGATGCCACACATATGCCCAATAGGGTTGTTCAGTCCAGTACCTTTACCCTCAGTTTCTTTAGAAAAGCACTGGTCGTCCTGGAGGTGTGTTTGGGATCGTTATGTTGGAACACTGCCCTGCGGCCCAGTTTCTGAAGTGAGGGGATCATGCTCTGCTTCAGTAATTCAGAGTACATGTTGGCAATCATTTTTCCCTTGGTGAACTGTAGTTCCCCACAGCCAGCAGCACTTATGCAGCCCCAAACCATGATACTCCCACCACCATGCTTGACTGTAGGCAAAGAAACACTTGTAAAATAGCAAATGGATGAGCACTCCTCAACTGGATATACAGAAAATATTTAATGATACAGAATGTATAAAATTGTACATATAAATAAAAATAAAACAATGTCCATATAGATGAACAATCCACAATAATGGATAACCCCTATTTGGATGTTATAAGGACGGATGTACCTCCACACACTTAAGCTACAATAACCGTCCAGCAGAAGATAGAGTCCTTATGACGTCAAAGAATAGGATAACACCCCCTTTTTTGTATGGGTCAAGCCGATAAGTATATATTCCACAGGCTCAGTATAATAGGAAGGCGTCTATATTTCATATAGTGAGATAAAGTGCAATCATACCGGCAAAGGGACTAAAGAGGAAATCAGAGTCCGCCCGACTGGGCTCCTTACCGGACCTAGCCTGAAAATGTGCGTCCGGTCCTGACTCTCCGGGATCTCTCACTCGGTCAGGGCTCACTCTGCCATTATACTCCAGTGAGTCAATGGCACTATATGATAATAAACTTGGGTCCCTGTTGTGACATTCTCTAAAATGTCTCGAAACTGTATGATTTTCCTTACCATTCTTAATGTTCGTAATATGTTCTGAAATCCGTTTCTTCTGCTGTCATTTCGTCCTTCCCACGTATTGCTTTCTACATGGACATTGTAAAATATATATAACATTTACAGAATTGCACTTTAAAAACTCATTGATCTGCCATTTAAAATCTCCTTGTGTGGAATATACCCATTCTGTTTTCCTACAACCATTGGTAATTTTACAATTTCCACACCTCCCACATCTATAAAAACCTTTTAACCAGTGGCGTAGCTACCGGGGGGTCAGGGGGGGCGACGGCTCCGGGCCCAGTGACTCAGGGGGGCCCCAGCAAGGATGACCTTGCCTTCTATCAGGCGAATACAAGTGAGCGCTTCCATTATGGAAGCGCTCACTTGTATTTAGGGACCCCCATCAGACCTCAGATCAGCCCACCCAGCCACATAGGATTAAAATAAAAAACTTTACTTACCTGTTCTGCGCTGCGGCTGCCCTCCGGTCCGCGCTCCGCTCTCTTCCCTGGCCCGCGCACACTATGACCTGACGCTGCGTGCAGCGTCAGGTCATAGTGCGCGCCGCCAGGGAAGAGTATTTTTGATCTGAGGTCTGATAGGGGCACAGTAGGCTGATATGAGGTCTGATGGGGGCACAGTCTGCTGATATGAGGTCTGATGGGGGCACAGTCTGCTGATCTGAGGTCTGATGGGGGCACAATACGCTGATCTGAGGTCTGATAGGGGCACAGTAGGCTGATATGAGGTCTGATGGGGGCACAGTCTGCTGATATGAGGTCTGATGGGGGCACAATATGCTGATCTGAGGTCTGATAGAGGCACAGCAGGCTGATATGAGGTCTGATGGGGGCACAGTAGGCTGATATGAGGTCTGATGGGGGCACAGTCTGCTGATATGAGGTCTGATGGGGGCACAGTCTGCTGATCTGAGGTCTGATGGGGGCACAATACGCTGATCTGAGGTCTGATAGGGGCACAGTAGGCTGATATGAGGTCTGATGGGGGCACAGTCTGCTGATATGAGGTCTGATGGGGGCACAGTCTGCTGATCTGAGGTCTGATGGGGGCACAATACGCTGATCTGAGGTCTGGTAGGGGCACAGTATGCTGATATGAGGTCTGATGGGGGCACAGTCTGCTGATATGAGGTCTGATGGGGGCACAGTCTGCTGATATGAGGTCTGATGGGGGCACAGTCTGCTGATCTGAGGTCTGATGGGGGCACAATACGCTGATCTGAGGTCTGATGGGGGCACAATACGCTGATCTGAGGTCTGATAGGGGCACAGTAGGCTGATATGAGGTCTGATGGGGGCACAGTCTGCTGATATGAGGTCTGATGGGGGCACAGTCTGCTGATATGAGGTCTGATGGGGGCACAGTCTGCTGATCTGAGGTCTGATGGGGGCACAATACGCTGATCTGAGGTCTGATGGGGGCACATTAAGCTGATATGAGGTCTGATGGGGGCACAATACGCTGATGTGAGGTCTGATGGGGGGCACAATACGCTGATCTGAGGTCTGATGGGGGCACAATACGCTGATCTGAGGTCTGATGGGGGCACAATACGCTGATCTGAGGTCTGGTGGGGGCACAATACGCTGATCTGAGGTCTGATGGGGCACAATACGCTGATCTGAGGTCTGATGGGGGCACAGTACGCTGATCTGAGGTCTGATGGGGGCACAGTACACTGATCTGAGGTCTGATGGGGCACAATACGCTGATCTGAGGTCTGATGGGGGCACATTCTGCTGATCTGAGGTCTGATGGGGGCACATTCTGCTGATCTGAGGTCTGATGGGGGCACAATATGCTGATCTGAGGTCTGATGTGGCACAATACGCTGATCTGAGGTCTGATGGGGGCACATTCTGTTGATCGGAGGTCTGATGGGGGCACAATACGCTGATCTGAGGTCTGATGGGGGCACAGTAGGCTGATGTGAGGACTAATGGGGGCACATTCTGCTGATCTGAGGTCTGATGGGGTACAATACGCTGATCTGAGGTCTGATGGGGCACAATACGCTGATGTGAGGTCTGATGGGGGCACAGTAGGCTGATGTGAGGTCTGATGGGGCACAATACGCTGATCTGAGGTCTGATGGGGGCACAGTAGGCTGATGTGAGGTCTGATGGGGGCATATTCTGCTGATCTGAGGTCTGATGGGGCACAATACGCTGATCTGAGGTCTGGTGGGGCACAATACACTGATCTGAGGTCTGATGGGGGGCACATTCTGATGATCTGAGGTCTGATGGGGGCAGGGGACTGTTAGTTTAGTGATGTAAAAACTGTGGACAGGTTTCCTTTAACATAGGAGTCCTCTTGTTTTTTACTCCTATTACTCCTATATTTTACTGCATTATGTGGTAGAGTATTTAGAGTAGGGTAAGTGGAAAGTCTATTGTACTGTACTTAACAGCATAGATGATCTAGCAGTTTATATAGTCATCTTTCTAATACAATATTATAACCACAACTAGTAGTATGTGCCTGTGAAGTTGGAAACGTGCGTTTGGGAAGCCAAGTGGGGGGCCCACTCAAGTATGTTTCGCCCCCCCTGTGCTGAACCTCTAGCTACGCCTCTGCTTTTAACCCTACCCAATTGGTCAGACTTTTAGTTGCTATTGTCTGTTTCACAGTTGGTGCAATTTTCAAAGCCAAGGAAGGTACCCTGGTGTATGTAATTTTGGGGATATTCGGCAAAAGTGGGCCCACAATCTTATCCCCCAAAAGATGATGCCAGTGGGTCTTTATTATCCTTTCTATCTTCCTATATTGAGAACTGAAGGGCAGGATAATCCTGAATACATCTTCATTATTATCACTATTACCATCCCCCTTTCTGGCTCAAAGAAATCTCCTCTATTCAAACTCCTTACTTTCTCTAAGGACCTCTGTACCACATCATGTGGATAATTTTTGTTTTTAAATTCCTCAGTCATCTGTGTAGCCTCTACTTCAAAGTCCTTTTCCAAAGTACAGTTCCGCCTAATGCGGCGGAAGTGACTCAAAGGGACATTCATTAACCATCTCGGGAGATGGCAACTAGAGTATAAAATATAGCTGTTTCTATCAACCGGTTTTCTATACGTATTACAAATTAATTTGTTCTGTTTTATCGAGACAAGCAGGTCCAAAAATTCCACTTCAGATCTGCTTATCTTTGGTGTAAATATTAAGTTCTTTCTATTCTGATTAATATCCGTTAAAAATTGTTTTAAATCTTCCTCTCCCCCATTCCAAATAAAGAAAATATCGTCGATATAGAAACACTTGTCTTTGTACTCCTCACCAGGTTGCCACCCCACACGCTTGACACCATTTGAACCAAATAAGTTTATCTCAGTCTCATCAGACCACAATACATGGTTCCAGTAATCCATGTCCTAAGTCTGCTTGTCTTCATCAATCTGTTTGCGGGCTTTCTTGTGCATCATCTTTAGAAGAGGCTTCCTTCTGGGACGACAGCCATGCAGACCAATTTGATGCACTGTGCATCCCTTTAAACTCTGCAGCAATGCTGGCAGCACTCATATGTCTATTTTTAAAAGACAACCTCTGGATATGACGCTGAGCACGTACACTGGGTGCTGGCAATCTTCTTATAGCCTAGGCCATCATTATGTAGAGCAACAATTATTTTTTTCAGATCCTCAGAGAGTTCTTTGCCACGAGGTGTCATGCTGAAATTCCAGTAACCAGTATGAGAGACTGAGTGCAATAACACCAAATTTAACACACCTGCTCCCCCCCATTCACACCAGATACCGTGTAACACTAACAAGTCTCATGACAACGGGGAGGGAAAATGGCTAATTGGGTACAATTTGGCAATTTCCACTTGGGGGTGTACTCATTTTGTTGCCAGTGGTTTAGACATTAATGGCTGTGTGTTGAGTTATTTTGAGGGCACGCCAAATTTACACTGTTATACAAGCTGTACACAAACTATTTTACATTATATCAAAGTATCATATCTTCAGTGCTATCCCATGAAAAGATATAAAATATTTACAAAAATGTGAGGGGTGTACTCACTTTTGTGAGATACTATATATCCATAGTTGCCCTGATAGTTTTTAAAAGGCTTTCTGTTTCATCAGGGAGAAAAAGCTGTTTTCCAGAACTGTCATCCAAAGAATCAATCACTGACTGACATCACTTCCCCTTCATCAAATTCAAATACAAAATCAGAATTAAGGGATTTTTGAGAAGTAGCCTTGAGGAGAGTGGAGTTAATCTGGAGTCCACCTCCACACACACCTCTTCCTTAATAATACATCTCATAACATCAAGGAAGGAAGGAGATTCTTCTGTGACTACTTTCTCAGTGCATTTGGGACACAGAGCTTTTTTGAGCTTTGAAGAGACGTATTTTCTGCATATGGCGCATTTTTTGCATCCCATTTCTCCCCCAGCTGGTTTAGAAGTGATGGTCCCTCTGCCCTAGAATATTAAAATAAAATTTAGATGAGAGCCCTTCTTAAACCTTCCCGGACACCTGATGTATTTGTGTGCCAAATTTCGTGATTGTAGCTGCGATTCCTTTAGCAGACACACACACACATACACTCAGCTTTATATATTTGATTGGGGAAGTGAGTGGTTTGAAAGTTTAAATTTGTCAGTTTGTATATTCTTAAAAAAGATATTTTAGGACGGGACCACAGGCTTACACACTGCCTGAGATGCCTTTCTGTGCAGCCCTACCATCTGAACATAGAAATTTACGTCTGTGTACTGCTGCCCACATGGAGGTCCCACATGTGCACTGCAGCTCCACTGATCTCTATGGGATTGACAGATGTAGCTGAAAAATTAGCTATCCTCTCCAGTTTCACAGAGCAGAAAGGAGTGGCAGTGCACATGCATAAATACTGCTCCATTTAGATAGGAAATACTGGGTCCCCATTCTTGTGACCTGTGGGGGTCTAAGCAGTTGAACCCCAAATGATCAGATACCTGTTCCCTATTTTGTTGACAGAGGGTAAGTCTCTACAATGGGACAAACCCTTTAACAAGATGTTAAAGGGAGTCTTTCACATGTTTTTCACCTATATAACAGCAGTGCCCCACAGAAGATTGCAAGCACATCCCAGACATACCTGTGTGCACTGTGTGTCTCTATTTCATGTTCAGAAAAAGCACTTTATTCTGCTGGAAAACAGCTCCCAAGTGCCCAGCTGAAAGTGAAACTAAAAACAGATTTCTCTCCCAACTCGATTTTTAACAGCTATATCTTCTGGTAATGCTGTGATTTTGGATGCCAGCTTTCAAAGAAGGTCAGAACCATTTTTTTATCTGCTACCAATCCCAAGATATGATCAGCTAAAGCAGCCCTCCCCTATTCAGTCTGGTTTGCTTTGGACACTTGCAGCTTGGATGCTGTTTTCCTGCAGAATAAAAGAGCTTTTCCTGGACATGTAATACAGACACAAAGTGCACACATGTCTGGGATGTATGTCTGGGATGTGTCTGCAATCTTCTTTGGGGCAGTGCTCTTAGTTATATTGATGAAAAACAGGTGAAAGACTCCCTGTAAAGGCAGGCCTGACAGACTGCCATAGCAACCAGCTGAAACCCTGCAATGTTACCACAGGGGATTTGATTGAAGCACAGAACCACTTACATGCTGTGGTCGTTATTGACTGCAGCACTGAGGGGTTAAATGACCACGATCATACATACCCTGCAAGCAAATAATGTACATCTAAGTCATTTGCATTAAAGAGGCTATCCAACCCTTTGTAAATTATGGCATGTTACCAGAATAAGCCATCACTATCTGATCTGCTTGGGTCTGACACCCTGCATTCCCCCTGTCAGCTGTTCTCCAGTAGCTCTGGCACAGGAATTACATAGCTCCTTCATTTGTATGGTGAATAAAGCTAGTTACTGCAGTGTTGCTTCCACTGAAATGAATAAAGGCAGTGCTACAGTAGCCAGGTATGTTGACTGCACAACACATACGGTAAGGCTACTTTCACACTAGCGTTGTTTTATTCCGGTATTGAGTTCCGACATAGGGGCTCAATACCGGAATAAAACACTTCAGTTTTGTCCCCGTTCATTGTCAATGGGGACAAAACTGAACTGAAGAGCATAGAATACTCCTAAAAGCATTCCGCTACGTCTTCAGACCGGAAAGCAAACCGCAACATGCTGCGGTTTGCTCTCCGGTCTGGGGCTCTGCACCGTTCATTGTGACACACTTGTAAATGGATCCGTCCTCCATTGATTTTCAATGGAGTTCATGATGGATCCGTCACCTTGCCTTTTCCCTGTCAGCTCCCTCCAGAAGGCAGCTGGAAGGATGCGGGGAAGAGCTGGAGCCGCGGAGAGCCCCCCCCCTGAGTGTCTGACACGTGTGGGGCCGGAGCGTCCGGATCCGTGCTGCTGCTAGTGTGAAAGTGGCCTAACACAGTAAATAAAAGATAGTGATGGCCTATATAGACTATCACTTGTAAAGGGTTGGTTAAACAAACACTGAAACAAAAAAAAAATAATAAAAAATTAACAAGACAATCTTGCCCCACTGACTGCAGGATTTTCTGAATATTCCTGGGTGGTCTTGAGGAAATCTTGCTAAAACATGGATTTATCTCCTTCTCATCTGTTTGTTTTTCAGCTGGGAAACATTCTTTTAAAAAAAAACTGGAAGTCAGAGAATTAAGGCTCCTACTCCAGTCTAACAGCTAGACACAGGACAGTGAGAGGGGTAAAAAGGAGGAGACATGGCTGATAATGGGATTTGTAGAACATATATAGTTACATATTCATCAGTTTTAATTGTAATATGAGGCAAAATACAATTTTAGTCTATCGTGCATTGTTAGCAGTGCACTGATGTACAGAGTGAGCTGGTGGGCCGAAATAAATGCCGTACAGGTAGAAGAACACATCGTTGTTCCTTCCTGTGACTTCTATGCTTGGCACAGGGTACCAAGGTGCTATTCCAGGATTTAGCCGTGCTGTGCGGCCACAGACAGGAGCTGCATTGCATGCTCCTGCCAATACAGCGTTTGCCCAGCAGGGGAAGCTGTACAGCAGTGTACAAGTGTACTAATTCTGTTACTTTGGGTGCCTATTTCTTTAGTAAAACATTAAATACATTAATAAAGTATATTACAAAAATATTTTAGAGCATTTAGAACATTTTAAAATAAAGCTGCCTAAAGGTTTAGTTACTCTTTAAATATTTTTAAGCAAAATCTTACATATTTACAAATATGCTGTTTGTGGAAATTATTATTACACCAATGAATAAAAGTACATTAAAAACTGTCCAGACAACTGCACAACTACAGCACCTACATTTGCAGCAGTGAGAGTATTAAAGTGAACAAACTTGCCTTCTTCTCTTTGCCTGTCCCTGAGAATGTACTTGTTTGGAATTGTTAAGTAGCATTTTTGTAAGCGCCTTCTCTCTCTATTTGGACCCTCTGTTGGATCAAGCTGAAAGGAGGTTGGATATGATGTTGGGTCATACCAAACAGCCCTTTAGAATAATAAGCATAAAAAGTTACATTTTTAATTAACAAGTTACACAATAAAGTATACACTAAAACAGCAACACAATATATACAAAATGACAAGGTTTTTAATAATAATACACCTTTGAAATTTGCACATCAGCATGAGACAGATGACAACATGCACTACAGTGAGACCAAAAATCAGAACTGCTAGTTGGGGGGTGGCCTGGCTAGCATGGAGTGAGGACGCTAGTGCAGTGGGCTCCAGAGAATCCTGCAAACATCCTGACCATCCCTGGTTGCAGTCCCTCCTAGACATCAGGAGTGGATGCCCTGAAGTTTCCTGACCTGGTGGAGAGCTTATTGTGAACTCCGGTGGCGTGTGAGAGGTGGAAGAGGCGGAGGGGGAGCGGACGCAGCGCGCGGCAAGCAAAGCTTGGGGCCCAACATAGCAGGCAGTGGCACGGATCCTGGCGAGGACCCATCTGACGGGGACACAAGTCATCAGCGCGAGGAGACCTGACTGAGGAGTTAAGGAGCCATTCCGGAGCGGAGTGGATGAAGGTAGAGCTGGGGTACTCACCAGAAGAGAAGAGGCAGCACGGAGAATATTGTAGGCGGCGGCCATCTTGTGAAGAGTTACACGTGGCGGGGCTCGTGGACGGGAGGCTTCTGCAGCCTGAGCCCTGTCACTGACATCCAAAAAGGGTAGAGGCTCCTGGGTCAATCCCTTGGCACTGTCCCTGCAGGGAAGGACTGGAGGGGGAGAGTGGTGCCCGGAATAAGGGCTGTGAGTCCTCACTTGCGAGTGTGAGGTGAGGGGCTGGGGCCTGACAGTCAGTTAAGAGATATAACGAATTGATTTATCAGCTATTCCATATCATTGCTTATTCTAGTTGGAGTTGGGCTACAGTATATTCACCTGAGCTTGGTGTACATGAGAGTGGTTGTTGGCTACTGCCTGCCGTCTACATCCAGCTGATAACGGTTTACAGCACTATATATATCCATAAAGAATATTCTAAGGGACTGAAAATTTGGGCCTGTCTCCCACAGTAATAACTGGTATTCAGCATATTTCTTATATATGAGGTGCAAAAACAGCACAGTGCCCTCTCAACACACGGGAAAGCGTCCTGCCAGGCAGCTCTTACTGCTAAGATAGATCACCTGCAAAGTGATAACTTCTTGAGACATGATTTTGAGAAAATGAGGAGCCGCACCACAGAGGTAGAGCGCAGAGTTGGCGATATGGAAGACACGGTGCATGGTACTTCGGAGATAACCAACTCGCTTCTTCAGCAAGTTAAATCACTTCAAGCCAGAGCGGAAGATAAAGAGAACCGCAACAGACGCAACAATATCCGCATTCTTGGCCTTCCTGAAAGGACTGAAGGCTCCTCTCCCAAAACGTTTGCTGAAAATCTGATACAGTCGGTGTTGTCGCCTTTGCAATTATCCCAATGTTTCGTAGTTGAGAGGGCTCACAGGATCCCGACCAGACCTCTGCCGCCGGGTGCACCTCCAAGACCGTTTATAATGAAGATTCTAAATTACAGAGATCGTGACAGCATCTTTGCAGCTGCCAGGAAGAAAGGATCCATCTCTTTTGAGAACACAAAACTATCCTTTTATCCGGACTTTACTACTGAAGTTCAGAAGAAGAGAAGGCAATTTGCTCAAGTCCGGGCCTATTGTAGACTGGGTCTACAATATGCCATGTTGTACCCGACAAGGTTGCGGGTCCAGGTTGACAGGAATGCCTGTTTTTTTCCAGACACCGGAGGAAGTGTCTGACTGGCTGGATGCCAGTCGCCAAAGGGACTGAGGGCATTCTTGTTTAATGCTATTGTTATATGCTTAAATGTCTAGGAGAAGCTCAGTTATCTTATTATTCCTCCCACAGGAAGCTCCTGTTTTGTTTGCACTAGTTAAATGATAACCTACTATATATGTATGGAATCTCTTGGCGTAACACAGGGAGGTTTAGGACAGGGATTGGGATAAGTATGGGTTATGGAGCGGCCCGTTGGTTCCTCTACTTTACCTAAGGTAGGCACTTTTGTACTTTAGAGTAGCGGATTGAGGAGTTTAGTTCAGTAGGGTTACATCGGGCCTTTGAACGGGTAGGGACAGCTACTACAAGAGAGTGGGTGATTCAGGAAGTAAGGGATCAGTTTAGAATGAGTTTTGAGAGTTGCCCTTATTAAGTGGTAGCTTGGGTTTCGCTTTACTTGAGAGTTGTTAGGGATCCAAGGCTCAGACAAGTTTGAAATGTATGGGCAGGGAGGGGGATGGGTTGTTTTACATGTTTGTCGGTGTGGATGTGTGTGTGAATGCTGCCTCTGAGTGGTGGGACTCTTTGCTTCGAAATGTATATTACTGAATACAAGATGGCGACAATTAAGATAATTTCCTGGAATGTGCGTGGTCTTAACTGTAAGATAAAAAGATCCTTGATATTTAATTATCTGAAGCAATATAACCCTGACATAGTTATCTTACAGGAAACGCATTTAAAAGATCGTAAAATCTTGGCTCTCCGAAGACCTTGGGTTGGGCAGGCGTTTCATGCGACGTTTACAAGTAACAAGAGAGGAGTGTCTATTCTTGTCAGTAAGAGGCTTCCTGTGCAACTACACACGGTGCAGTCAGACCCTCAGGGTAGATACGTTATTTTGGATTGTTTGATTAGGGGTAGGCTGCTGCTGGTAGTAGGTGTGTATGCACCACCTCCTTGTAATAAAATTCTATTAGATGACATAATGAATACAGTGGCGCAGCTGCCCCCTTCCACAGTCGTATTACTCGGAGACTTTAACGCGGTATTGGACAGTCAGTTGGATAGGCTTAGACCACCAAATAGACACAATACGTTGTTGGGGATTGGGCTGAGGCTCATAATCTGCAGTAGGTGTGGAGATGGCGGAACCCTACGGGTAGGCAGTTTTCATGTTATTCTTCCTCGGCGAACACAATGTCACGTATAGACTTGGCGTCTGGTTCTCCTGATTCTCTATCTATGGTGAGGGAGGTGTCTTATCTTCCGAGGGGAATATCGGATCATGCCCCTTTGCAGTTGATACTCTCCCAGGCTTTAGAGGGTCCAGCTAAAATTTGGAGACTTAACCCTATGTGGCTACAGGT
Organism: Rhinella marina; assembly: GCA_900303285.1. Classification (NCBI taxonomy): domain Eukaryota; kingdom Metazoa; phylum Chordata; class Amphibia; order Anura; family Bufonidae; genus Rhinella; species Rhinella marina. The sequence goes on along the minus strand of ONZH01022796.1, from coordinate 49,538 downwards.
CCTTCCGGTCGAAGCTAAATGTAGTCAGGAAATGGAAGAATACTGGAAGACTAATGAAGGCTTGACTAATACGATATTAGAATGCAAAGCGAGTAAGGTGGTAATGCGGGGGGTATGTATTGCGGCTATAGCCTCGCACAGAGCTCAACTTCGGATTAACCACTCTAGATTAGAAGAGAGGTTGATAGTGGCGGAAGAGAAGTATACTACCGATCTAGAAGAGGAAAGTAGGGAAAGGTGGTTGTCTCTTCAGAGGGAGTACAAATTACTTCTTACGGAATATACACAGACGCGTCTCCTTATGAATCAGCAAACTGCGTTCGCTGAGGGTGATAAGAGTGGGAGGGCCCTTGTATACTTGGCGAGGTCTGAACGTCCTCAAACGGTGGTTGCTTCCATTAGACTAGATTCGGGGGATTTGGTAACTAAACCAGAAGACATATGTGTGCAGTTTGCAGGTTATTATAGCAGACTCTATAATTCGACGGGGTCTGCTTCAGTGGAAGAGGTGAAAGATTATTTGGATAAGATAACCTTTACTAAAATATCTAGAGTGGACAAAGAGATGCTAGACTCTCCAATCTCGGTGTCGGAAATTCAGTCGGTAATAAATGGGATGGCGGTGCGTAAATCGCCAGGTCCGGACGGATTCCCTGCTGAGTGGTATAAAAACTATGTTAAAGAAATTAGTGTTCAGCTGGATAAGCTATTTAAACACGCCCTGAAACATGGGACATTGCCGTCCTCTTTTTACGAAGCCACCATTGTGGTGATTCACAAGGCAGGGAAGCCGCCAGATCAATGTAGTTCATATCGGACCATTTCACTTATTAATTTAGACGCAAAGATATTGGCGAAAGTATTGTCTGTTCGGCTGGCGAGTGTTATTTTATCCATAGTGAGTCCCGACCAATCAGGTTTCATGCCCGGGAAGTCAACGGATATAAATCTTAGAAGATTGTATACTAATTTGCAAATTGAGCATGACAATAAGGGTAACAGAGCGATAGCATCATTAGATAATGAGAAGGCGTTTGACTCAGTTGAGTGGCAGTTTCTTTGGGTGGTTTTGGAGAAATTTGGATTCCCCAGTAATTTTGTAAAGTGGAGACAGTTGTTATATTTGAAGCCTACAGCTAGAGTTAGGGTAAATGGCTATTTATCGGATCCATTCCAGCTGCATAGAGGTACGGTTGGTTACCCGTTGTCCCCGCTGCTGTTTGCACTGGTGATGGAGCCTTTGTCAGTATTACTTAACGCCTCCAATAATATAGAGGGGTGGAACGTTGTAGGGATTTCTGAGAAACTGTCTTTGTATGCTGACGATATGTTAGTATACTTGGGGGATACCGGAAATTCACTGGAAGCATTACTGGGACTAGTGAATGGATACGGTTCATTCTCGAGTCTAAGGGTAAATTGGGCTAAGTCGGTGTTACATTTGGTGGATGGGGGAGAGGGGACTGTTGTCTCACCTGGGTCGGGTCTACTGGTGGTGGACCAATTTAAATATTTGGGGATTATTATAAGTAAAGATATACACAGCTTCGTCTCCCTAAATGTTACCCCTTTGATTGATCATATCGCCCGAAAACTAAAGGTGTGGGAACATCTTCCCCTGTCCTTGATAGGACGTATTAATATTTTTAAAATGATACCCCTGCCTAAAATATTGTATATATACAGAGCAGCGCCGGTGGCTCTTCAGAAATCCCATTTTGTAGCGGTTGACAAAATGCTCTCACCTTTTCTTTGGGCTAACGCTAGGCCTAGACTGGCCAGAGATACTCTTAAAGCACCGTACGTGAGAGGTGGTTTGGCCTTTCCTAATTTATAGAGATATTATTGTGCTATACAGCTGACCTATGCTAGTTGGTGGGTACGAGTAGACGCTAATAACCCTGCAATAGTTCTTGAGGCTGCTTTATTGGGGTCATATGAAGCGCTAACAAACTTGTTATATAGGGCAGGTGGACATGATGGCAGGGCTCTAACCTCAAGTATGAAGGTGGTTATAGGGGTTTGGAAAGACCTTGTTTGGGTACGGGGGGATAGAGGTGGAGGAGAGGGATGTCACCGGTTATGCCCTTGTGGAGAAATCCGAAGTTGAGGCAGTTGTATACGCTGGCTGACTTTGAATTTTGGCCAAGGCACGGTGTTAAGTACCTGTCCCAACTATATAAGGAAGCTTTCTGGATCTGAAGGCTGAGTTCGGTTTACCTCAGACAAGTCTTTTTAGGTATTTTCAACTACGGCACGCTTGTTCAGAACAATTTGGGAAGGAGAGTGTAATTATTGAACATAATGATGTGGAAAAGGTTGTTAGATTAAAGACATTAAGTAAACCAGCATCCTCTTTCTACTCTGTGCTGATTTCTAGGCTTAGTTCCCCTCTATCTAAAGCGCTAGCCAGATGGGAGGTGGATATCCCTCAATTGGAAGATAGGCATGAAAAGGAACTAATGCATAATTGGAGAAATACGGTCATCTGTGCTAGGGACCAATTGATCCAGGTCAAGTGGCTGCACTGTGTGTATTTGACCCCAGTTAAACTAGAACGAATTAAACAATTAAGTAGTTCTCAGTGCACGAGATGCACTCAGGGAATTGGTACACTGATTCACATGATTTGGGAATGTCCCAAAATAGCGGAGTTTTGGTCAGCAGTACATAGGTTCTTGAATGAGAGCTTGGGTCTGCCAGCAGTCTGCTCTCCAGAGAACAGTCTTTTAGGGTTAGTCAATGATTTGATACAGACCAGGCATGCTAGGATGTTGTACCGTTTATTGATGTTTTACTCCAGAAAAACTATACTGTTAAATTGGAAGCCTCCGAAATTCCCATCGGTTCAACATTGGATGCAACTTATTGAGGCAGCTCTGCCAATGTATAAGATGACCTATGAGGCTAGGGGTTGTCCTGAGAAATTTTGATAAAATTTGGGGCCTTTGGGTGTCTGCTCGGACTTCTGTAATCTAGATGACAAATGGGAGGTCCACAGCGCTGAGGTTGTGTGTGAGTGATGTGTGTATGTGTGTCTGTTTGCTACCGTTCCGTCCTAAGGCTGGTAGATGAGACAAAGACTATATATATATTTACACATTATCGTTGCATATAATCCTACAGAAACTTTAATGATATATCTGTCGAAGTCTACATTATATCCGAACTGTATGTGTTCTTGATGTTTACAGTTGTAAATGTGTACTTTGTTTTGAAAATGAATAAAACACTTTAAAAAAAAATCAGAACTGCTGAACTGTAGACAAGTCAATGCAATCACTGAGACATGAGCACAGAATATGGAGTTAAATGAGGTTTCTGTGTCCCCCATTCTAGCTTTCTGTATCCATTCCCCCACACACACACAAACACACACACACACGCACACACACAAACAAACACACAATCTGAACTGAGGAGCAACATGAATTAATTAGGGACACAAGTTTATGGGACACACTGATAACATTGTACCTGATCACTTACAACAGCAAAGACAAAAGACATTCCTTAGTGGCCATAACACGTAAAATTTATACAGTTATTGGTGTAAAATGCTTCAGGTGACAAGCTAAAAAATGTTATATGCAAACATACTAACTCTTAAGGGGCCGTTCAGACGGCCGTGATATTGCGGGTCTGCAAAAATGTTAGTTAATGGTTGCAGCAGACTTCTGCCATATTATAGCTGTGGACAGGGTTCATTCTGTGAATTGTACAGAATCTGGATGTACCATAATTAATTTAGCTAGATTAACTACAAATGAATATAAAGACCTAAACTCACTAAGAGAGTTAAAGAGGGATCTGGATGTATTTCTGGAGTGTATTAATATCACAGATTACACAGTGTGGCCCCCGAAAAAGAGCCCGCCTCAATGGATAGCATGACCAGATGAACAAGCAAGTGGATTGCTTTTTTTAAACGCACTGAAGATGCTGAAAGTAGTCCCCGTTCACGTCTTTAGGCACATCGGATTACGTTGGCTGATACTGCTAGCAGCTCTTCAACAGCTGTGCAACGTCAGGTCACGGCACAGTCCAGGAGGAGGAGGGCTGGATCTCAGGAGTGGCTGCAGCGTCCGTCGTAGGAAAGGCGAGTTGATTTGAAATTTTTTTCCTATGATCTGAGGTCTGATAAACATGAGAGTCTTATTAACATTGGGGGTCAGATCTAAGGTCTGATGAAAAAGATTTTTTTCTCATTTTCCTCATCCAAAACCTAGGTGCGTCTTATGAGCAGGTGTGTCTTAAAGGGCAAAAAATAGAGCATCTGGGGGCACTATACTACAGCAGCATTATACTACTACACTGCAAAATATTTGTGGGCACTATACTATGGGGGTGAGCATTATATACAGTGCCTTGAAAAAGTATTTATACCCTTTTCCACATTTTTTTCATGTTACACCTACAAATAAATGTATTTTATTAAGATTTTATGTGATAGACCAACACCAACAAAGTAGCAAGAATGTGTTACGTAAAAAAAATATACACGATTTAAAAAAAAAAATAATAATAAATAAAAATCTTAAAAGTGTGGCGTTCATTTGTATTCAGCCCTCTGTACTCTGATACCCCTGAATAAAAACCAGTGTCCCCAATTGCAAACCAGGAAACACACCAGACAGGTCAAGGATAAAGTTGCAGCGAAGTTTAAAGCAGGGTTAGGTTATAGAAATATCCCAAGCTTTGAACATGAGTATGGCACAACTGCAAATCTACAAAGACATGACTGTCCACGTAAACTGACAGCCTGGGCAAGGAAAGTACTAATTAGAGAAGCAGCAAAGAGGTCCATGGTCACTATGGAGGAGCTGAAGAGATCCACAGCTCAGGTTGGAGAATCTGTCCACAGGACAACTATTAATCATGTACTAATCATGTATTAATTCTGGCCTTTATGGAGGAGTAACAAAAAAAAAATCCACTTTTGAAATGAAGAGATAAGAAGTTCCATTTGTAGTTTGCCTCACGCCATGTAGGTGACACAGCAAACATATGGAAGATAGTGCTCTGGACAGTTGAGACCACAGTTGAACTTTTTGGACTAAAGGCAAAACACTACATGTGGCAGAAAACTAACACTGCACATCACCCTGAAGACACCATCCTCACCATGAAACATGGTGGTGGCAGCATCATGCTGTGGGATGCTTTTCCTCAGCAGAGACAGGGAAGCTGGTCAGAGTTGACGGGAAGATGGATGGAGCTAAGTACAGGGCAATCCTGAAGGAAAACCTGGTAGAGGCAGCAAAAAAATTGAAACTGGGACAAAGGTTTACCTTCCAGCAGGACGACTACCCTAAACATACAGCAATGGTTTAGATCAAACCATATTAAAGTTTTAGAATGTCTTCGTCAAAGACCTAAATCTCATTGAGAATCTGTGGCACAACTTGAAAATTGCTGGTCACAGATGAGCAAAAATTTCAGCCTAGATACTGGTAGATACATACCCCCAAAAATTTTGCAGTTATAACTGCAGTGAAAGATGGTTCAACCAAGTATTACAAAAGTAAGTCACACTTTCTAGATTTTTATTAAAAATTTTGAAAACTATGTATAATTTTCTTTTTACTTCACACATAATTTCTACTTTGTATTGGTCTATCACCTTCAGTAAGCATGCTCAGCTATTCTTCTAACTCCTACAGAAGTGAATGAAGCGTTTCTGGAAGTTGTAGTCTCTGAACAGCTAGAGTGCCGGAGGTTGCTGATCCCTGGTCTACAGTATAACAAAATCCCAATAAAGATCACCAGTATCTTGATTTTGCAATTATGTATACATTGGATATTGTGCTCACAGGAGTACCTTCTCATACAGCTGATTGGTGGGGGTCTTGGGTGTTGGACCCCCCACTATCAGATACTGATGAGCTATCCCAGGGAATAGGTCATCAGTATTAAAATATTGATAAACCCTTTTAAGTTTTTGTGTGCAACATGAAAATGTATGGAAATGTTTAAGTGTTTCAAGGCAATGTATATGAAGGCACTATAAAGGGGGAGGGGGCAGGAGACATTGTATATATATATATATAAGGGGGCACTATACTCCGGGTGGAGGGAACATTATATATATATGGGGCACTATACTACAAGGAGGAGCATTATATAAACTGAGGCATTGTATTACGGAGAAGAACATTATACTACAGGAGCATTATATAAACTGAGGCATTATACTACAGGGGAAAGCATTATATATCCTACTGTTGCAGGAGGCATTATACTATGGGAGCACTATTGAGGGGAAGAACATTATATCTACTACCAATACAAGGAACATTATACTTCTGGAAGAGGGAACTGATGAGAACATTATACATGCTAGCAGTACAGGGGACAATACGGGCATTATTATACATACTGGCACTACAGGGGGGGGCGATATTCTACAGGGGGCATTATAATACAGGCCAGACAACTACAATTTGCACTATAATACATGACTCAATAAAGAGGGGCTTCATAAATATAAACTGGGGGAGTATAGGGGGCACATTGTAATACCTGCTGGAGCATTACAGCAGACACTATAATACACTAGCCGAAGGCTTTGCACAGGTATATTTTAACAATTTCATTTACTGTTTGTGTGTGTGTGTCGTTAAAAAGATATTCACAGTATCCCCCATAACAGTGACGTCTACAGTACCCCACCCCCTTAACAATGAACTCCACAGCCCCCCACTAATTAACACTGACCCTCCTACAGTGCCCCACCTCCTTAAAATGGGATTTCCACAGGAACCCACCTCCATTAACTTTGATCTTCACAGCAGCCTGCCCCTTCAACAGAGTGTTCCACAGCACCCCACCCCCTTGACAGTGACTTCCACAGGGGCCCTCCCCCTTAACAGTAACCTCCACAGCAACCCGCCCCTTAACACTAACCATAGGTTACAGTCTCCTTAACTGTGACCTCCACCATTCCCGGCCCCCTTAACAGAGACCACCACAATGCCTGCCCCTTTAACAGTGACCTCCACAGCAGCTGCCGCTTTAATAGTGGCCTCCACAGTCCCCTGGCCCCTTAACAATGACCTCAACAGTGCCCGTCCCATTAACCCCTTCACTCCCGGAGGTTTTTTTGTTGTTTTCGCTTTGCACTCCCTGCCTTCACACAGCCATAACTTTTTTATTTTTCTGTTCACATAGCTGTATAAGGGCTTGTTTTTTATAGGACAAGTTGTACTTTCCAACGCCCCTATTTAATATTGCATATGATTTAGAGGGAAGCGGGAAAAAAAATTCCAAATCGAGTGAAAAAACTGACCAGTTACTTGCATTCTACAGGTCAGTACAAATCCGGCGATATGTATAGTTTTTCTTGTGTTTTGATAGTGATAAAATAATTATAAAGTTGGAAAAATAATATTTGTCGCCATATTTTGACCCCTATAACTTTTTAGTATTTATGTGTAGGGAGCTGTATGGGGGCTCATTTTTTGCGGGGTGATCTGAACTTTTCATTTAAACCATTCTGGGGTGTGTATGACTTTTTGTTCACTTTTTAATTTTTTTTTTTTTTTTAAGAAATCGGCCAATGGCGAATCGGCCATTTTGATGCTTTTTCCGTTTCGCTGTTTTCCGTATGGGAAAGAAATTTTGATATTTTTATAATATGGGTGTTTTCGCACATGGCGATACCCATGATGTGTATTTTTTATTTTTTTGCTATTTTTTTATTTTTAAAAACTTTAATTTTTTTTACACTTTTTTTTATAGTTCCCATAGGGAACTATAACAAGCAATCATCTGGAGTCTATGATAATTTTACTACTTTCCTATGGAGCCCTATTACACACAAGGGCTCCATAGGAAAGTCTATGCAGCATTCACTATGAGAGGGGCTGCTGCAGACACGCTCCGGCTACTCCGTTCGCCACACGGGGGAGCTGGAGCAACACGAAGCGCGTACTTCCGGTGTTTGCTGCGCTCGGATGCTGTGGTCAGGATTGACCATGGCATCCGAGGGGTTAAATGTCCATGATCGGCATTGCTGCCAGTCACGGACATCAGCCGCGGGTGACTGCTGTAGAATCAGAAGTTCACCCGCGGCCATGATGCCCGCTCTGCTCAGGAGCAGGTGCCATTTTTAAACACACGCCCGGCGCTGGGCGCGAAGGGGTTAATAGTGACATCCACAGTGACTGGACCCCCCCCCCCCCAAAGACAGAAATTTTGTTATGAAAAATCAAAAAGTAAAGTAATAGATGGATTTCACGTCATATATCGAAATTGTATTAACTGGCACATAAGCCGTCTTATACTAAGAATGTCCTTTGTTGCCTTTGGCAACCAACCAATCAGAGCTCATATTAATGACCTGTAGCAAAACAGAAGCTGAGCTGTGATTGGTTGCTATATGCAACCTGATGAATATCTAGGCTAACTGCCACTACAGCCAACAGACAATGGCTCCTGCAGTTTGGCGGTTAGGTTACTAAGTTTATTTTTTGGCAAAAAAATTGAAAAAAATTCCACTCAAAACATAGTCTATGACATTCCCCAAGTCACAGGAGGCTGCTGCCCAAAATTTTGTGATTATAAATACAACGGTGCGAATTCCTTTAGCATACATACATATGCTCAGCTTTATAAATTAGACTAGCAGAAGGACCCGGCTTTGCACAGGTATATTTTATGCATTTAATTTAATGTTTGTGTGTGTCATTAAAAGATAGACAGTATCCCCTGTAACAGTGACATCTACAGTATCCCACCCCCTTAACAGAGACCTCCTCAGCCCCCACCCCTTGACAATGACCCCCCGCACAGCGCCCAACCTCCTTAAAATGAGACCTCCACAGAAGCACATCCCCTTAACTTTGACCTTCACAGCAGCCTGCCCCTTTAACCCCTTGACGCTGCTAATTGCTAATTTCCAAATGTCAATTTCTCTACTTTTAAAATACATAGTAATACCTCCAAAAATTGTTATTACTTTACATTCCCTGTGTGTCTACTTCAGGTTTGGATCATTTTGAAAATTACATTTTATTTTTTTGGGACGTTAGAAGGCTTAGAAATTTAGAAGCAAATCTTGAAATTTTTCACAAAATTTCCAAAACCCACTTTTTAAGGACCAGTTCAGGTCTGAAGTCACTTTGTGAGGCTTCCATCATAGAAACCACCCAAAAATGACCCCATTTTAGAAACTACATCCCTCAAGGTATTCAAAACGGATTTTACAAATGTTATTAACTCTTTAGGTGTTCCACAAGAATTAAAGGAAAATGTAGCCAAAATTTCCGAATTTCACTTTTTTGGCAGATTTTCCATATAAATCATTTTATTCCGAAAATAAAGCAAGGATTAACTGCCAAACAAAACTCAATAATTATTACCCTGATTCTGTAGTTTACAGAAATGCCCCATTTGTGATCTTAAACTGCTGTACAGGCAAAGGAGGAAAGGAACGCCAGGGCAGATTTCACTGGAAAAATTTTAAGTTGCCATGTCACATTTGATGCACCCCTAGAGTAGGAAACTCCAAAAAACTGACCCCATTTTGGAAACTACTGGATAAGTTGGCAGTTTTGTTAGTACTAGTTTAGGGTACATACGATTTTTGGTAGCTTTATATTACACTTTTTGTGAGGCAAGGTAACAAAAACTAGCAGTTTTGGCATGGTTTTTATTTTTTGTTATTTACAAAATTCATCTGACAGGTTAGGTCATGTGAGATTTTTGTACAGCAGGTTGTTACAGATGCGGCGATACCTAACGTGTACTTTTTTTATTTATTTAAGTTTTACACAATATATTTGAAGCACAAAAAAAATCATGTTTTAGTGTCTCCATAGTCAGAGAGCTGTAGTTTTTTTTATTTTTTGGGCGATTGTCTCAGGTAGGAGCTCATTTTTTGCGGCATGAGATGACGGTTAGATTGGTACTATTTTTGGGGGCATACGCTTTTTCGATCGCTTGGTATTACATTTTTTGTGATGAAGTGTGACAAAAAATGGCTTTTTTTTTTAGACAGTTTTTATTTTTTACGGTGTTCACCTGAGGGGAGAGATCATGCGATATTTTTGTAGAGCAGGTTGTAACGGACGTGGCGATACCTAACATGTATACTTATTTTTATTTATTTAAGTTTAACACAATATTTTTGAAACAAAAAAATCATGTTGTAGAGTCTCCATAGTCAGAGAGCTGTAGTTTTTTTTATTTTTTGGGCGATTGTCTCAAGTAGGGGCTAATTTTTTGCGGGACGAGATGACGGTTTGATTGGTACCATTTTGTGGTAAATACGGCTTTTTGATCGCCTGCTATTACGCTTTTTGTGAAGCAAGGTGACAAAAAAAAAGGCTGTTTTGGTATAGCTTTTTTTTTTTAAAAAAAAATGTTTGCGTACACCTCGCGGGGTGGACCATGTTATGCTTTTATAGAGCTGGTTGATACGGATGCGGCGATACCTAATATGTGTATTTTTTCTTTTTCTTTTTTTACTTCATTTGGGGGAAAAGGGCGCTTTTTTACATTTTTTACACATTTTCTTTTTTTACTTTTTTACATTTTTTTTAACTTTATCAAGAGCTCCCTCCCTCTTAACCCCATGGATGCTGCAGGCAGCTACTGACCGAAGCATCTATGGGGTTAAACAGCGGAAATCGGTGCCGATTTCAGCCGTAGCAGCAGAGTGTGAGCTGTAATTACAGCTCACACTCTCTGTTGATGGCAGCGGCTCCAATACTGAGCCACTGCCATCACGTAATACAGCGCAGGAGGGGGCAGAAGGAGGCAACCGGGGGGGCACTACAAGGGGGCATCTTACCCAGAGTGGAGATCGCAGCCTGAAACCGGCATTTTAACAATGAAGCGCTGGATTGGTTAGTCTGCAGAGACTAACTAATCGGAGCGCTTGCCAGCAAGGGACCACTCTGATTGGTCCCTTGCCGGCTTCCCCGAGGTCTCTGCTCTCTGGGAGAGTGGAGAATCCGGGGCTGTGACACTTCAGTGTAAACTGATTTTGCAGTTTACATAAATACACCATATGTGGTGGTAAAATGCTGTAGGGGCACATGGCGTGGTGAGAAAGAAAGGAGCATCATATGGTTTTTGGAGGCAGATTTTGCTAGAATGGCTCTTTGGGCACCATTTTGTATTTGAAGGGACCCTGATGTACACCTATAGTGGAAACACTCAAAAAGTGACCCCATTTTGGAAAATACACCCCTCAAAGAATAGATTAAGGGGTGAGCACGTTGACCCTATAAGCATTTTACGGAGCTTGGAAACATTTGGCTGTGAAAATCAAAAGTTACATTTCTTCCAATAAAATGTTGCTTTAGCTCCAAATTTTTCATTTTCACAAGGGGTAACAGGAGAAAAAGCACCCCATAATGTGTCGCCCATTTTCTCCTGAATACACAAATATGTGGTGGTAAACTGCTGTGTGGGCACATGGCAAGTTTTGTAGTTTTTTTACAGTGTTTACCTGGCAATGTGATATTTTTATAGAGCTGGTCAATACAGACACGGCAATATCTAATATGTCTACTTTTCTTTGTGTGTTATTTTTTACAAAATTTTTTATAACTTATTTATGGGAAAAGGGCATTTTTTTAATTGAAACACTTTTTATTATGTAAAACTTTTTTTAAACTTTTTTTTTTAATTCATTTTTTTGTCCCACTATGGAACTTTAGAAGGTCTGATCCCCTCTACAATGCATAACAATACATCTGTATTGTAATTCATTTGCTGTAAGTGTATTACACAGTGTAATACACTTATAGCCTGCTTGCCTGTGAGACCCAGGGGTGTTTTCACTGATGCCTACGCATACTGTGAATATTGCTGTGTAAATTTAGCCTCAGATGACCTCTTGACAGTCTCTCTCTACAGCAGGAGACATGATCAAATATAGGAGCCCAATGTGGGAGCTCAGGACCATGTGACCCCTGGTAAGACCATGCCCCCCCACCCCTACTCCCACCCTACTACTTACTACTACTAATACTGTTACTACTACTAGTAATAATTATTAGAAATTTAGCCTGGATTAAATATATTGCACATTTATAGATAACTAGATCTGAAAAAAATTTCAACATTGAAAGGTTACCATGGCAGCTAGGATCTGCAAAAAGCGGCAAGGCATATTCCAAAGCATGTAAAAAAAAACCTTTGCTTCAAAACTGAAATTTCAGCCACTACAGAGTGGACAGAGATGTGAAATTCTGGTGGCCTAGTCCCAACACCTATGACCTATCCTAAAGTTTACAAGAAATCAAGGTAAAGCCACACAAAAAGTCGACCATCCAAAACATACACAAATGATATGAATTTGATTGTAGCCAAAAACACACAAACATTTAAAAATATGCATAAACAAAAGTCAAGTACACCCCCTAAGTGAAAGCTCCAAACTTGTAAAATCACCTAGAACAACCACATGACCATAATTAATCATTAAGCAACTATCACAATGGAACGACATACAGCACATTATTGCAATTCAAAAATTATTATATATATATATATATATATATATATATATATAGATTATAATAATTTTAAATGAATTTGTAAAAATAAGGGCAACCTTTGAGTATTTTGTGCTGCACTATGGTATTCTGCTAGGGTGGTATTTTGTTCTGCACTATGATATTGCGGGCCCCACCTACTTCAGTTGCCCCACGTTCTGTCAATTTGCATCCATCTACAACATTTTTAGATTTTTTTTTCAGCGCCACTTTAAGGTTCCAGTCCGCTTCTGACTATTCCCTACACATATTGCTGGTACAATGGTTTCAAAGGATGTATACAGTGGCGTAGCTATAGGGGTTGCAGCAGTCACAACTGCAATCGGTCGCTAAGCTAGGAGAGCCCACAGGGCCCCCCTTGCAAGAAGCACACTGCCAATTATAGTATATTTAGCTTTATAAGATGCAGTGCATCTTATAAAGCGAATACTAGTAAGTGTTTCCATTATGGAAGCACTCACTAGTATGCAGGAGTTGCTGAGTGAAGCACTGACAGAGCTATTCTAATCCCTCCTGTCTAGTCTTTCCCGGGGCCACACTGCTGTGTCCTGACTGCATACAGAGTGCTCTATGACCTGCACTTTATGCAGAGCAGGCTCAGAGAAGATCAACGAGCAGGGACTGAAGGAGAGACCGCCAGACCTGGAGAGCAGCGACGGAGCAGAAGATTTAAAGGGTTTCTGTCACCAGTTTTTTTCGGTATGAATCAGGCTGACATTAGAGATGTGCTAATGTCACCTAATTCCAAATATATATCTGTTTTATTTACCGGTGCCCCCATTTTTATATAAAATGAACTTTTATTTTATGCTAATAAGGCTTCTAGGTGCAAAGGGCGTTACCTCTGCTCCTAGAGGCTCTGTTGATAGACAGGACCAGGCAGAGAAGAAACACTCCATTCACCATAGCTTTCAAGGACCTTCAATGATGTCATGACCATGTGATCAGTCACATGGTTTAGGAGGAGACAGGCTTTACTTTACCTTGTTAGTGGGGAAGGCGCTTATTGGTTAATGCTTGAATGACCAGATACTTTTTTGTGATTTAGCGCGTGTGTTGGTTCAAACGGTTGTAACTATCTTAGGCTACTTTCACACTAGCGTTAATATTTTCCGGTATTAAGATCCATCATAGGGTCTCAATACTAGAAAAAAAAATGCTTCCGTTTTGTTCCCATTCATTGTCAATGGGGACAAAACGTAACTGAACAGAACAAAGTGCTCCAAAATGCATTCCATTCTCCTACCGGAGATCAGCATTCAGCGGTTTTCTTTCTGTCTTGGGATGTGGAGCAAGATGGATCCGTCATGACCCACGATGCAAGTCAATGGGGATGGATCCTTTTTCTCTTACACAATAGAAAACGGATCCATCCCCCATTGACGTTTAATGGCGTTCAAGTCAAATCCGTCTTGGCTATGTTAAAGATAATACAACTGCATCCGTTCAACGGATGCAGATGGTTGTATTATCAGTAACGGAAGCGTTTTTGCAGATCCCTGCAAAAACGCTAGTGTGAAAGTAGCCTTATTTGTTGGACTACAAAATATTTTTTTAAACAATTTTTATTTTGGGGGAAACTATACAAACATTTTTAAAAAGTATTTTAACTATAGCTCCTTATTCTTTAAATATGCAAACTGACACCAAAATAAATTATAATTAGTTCCCTATTTTGTGTAGGCTGTTATATAATATGTATAGTTTCACGTGAATGGGGCGGTAATGGTGACTGTTTTGGTTGGTGTGGGTGTTTTTCTTTTATGTATTGTTTTTTTTAACTTAATTTTTAGAATATTTCTGCTACATAACATGTCCCCCAAGAGGTCATAAAAAGACCTTGGGGAAACACCACCACTTTCTTAAATTTTGCACTTTTTCCTTTTTATTTTTTATTAATATTTTAATAGTTTTTTATAATTGGTTTATTACTTATTATAAATATATAGATATATATATATATATATATATATATATATATATAGATATATATATATATAGATAGATAGATATATATATTTATTTTTTTTGCCACATAATATATCCCACAAAAGGTTATAAAAAGACTGTTGGAGGACATTGAACAATTTTCCATTTTATTTTTTATTTGTATTTTATTTTTATTTCCTTTTATTTTTTATTTTATTTGTATTTTATTTATTTTTTTTTAGAATTTTACATTTTTTTATATATTTTTTACCACACAATATGTCCCCCAAGGGGGTGGGGGCAGTGAACACTTTTATTTAGCACTTTTTCCTTTTTATTGTATTTTTCTTTATTTTTTTATTTAATTTTCTATTTTTTCCACATAATACTTTATTTCATTTTTCTTTTATTTATTATAATTTTTCAAATTTGACTTTTTACAATTTTTCAACATAATTTGTCCCGAAGACGTCACTGGGAGACAATAAGAGTTTTTTTTTTTTTATTATTTCCACTGTAACTGGAGCATCCAAAGGAGCCACAGTTACAGGAAAACCAGCCTGCTGGGGGGGCTTTGTACCAAGCAGAGCTGATCAGGGTCTCCTGACCCTACAGCTCTGTGCTTCTCTGCCTCCGAGACACCCAGCGAACATGTGATCACCGGGTCCAAACTGCAGAGTGCTCACAGAGGAGAAGGCAGAAGCTCTGATAAAGCGCTTTTGTCTTCTCCTCGGCCTCCCTGCTCTCACTAACAGCCGGAGAGCCTTTCCGCTCCTGCTACAGTGCAGGAGCAAAACCTGTAATCCATCCACTGTGCGGCACTCCGGGCAGAAACACAGCTGATCGCAGGATCAGGATCGCAGGATCAGCTGTGTTTCTGCCCAGGAGTTCGGGGGACGCAAACCATGGCTCTGGGGGCAGCAGGTTGTGCACCCCTGGTCTATAGGCTTGAAAAGTATAGTTGTAATTGGAATGAAAACAGGTTGAAGGACCAATCAGTGTCCAGAGCAGTGTCCAGAGAGTTGTGGTCAATGATTCCTATTCAGAATGGACCCGGGTTATAAGTGGTGTACCCCAAAGTTCATGGATATATATATATATATATATATATCCATGCATGCATATTATCTACAACTACATAGCTTAGTGTTATGTGTAAAAATAGAAATGGTGCTATTAATCCCATCCTCGATATCATTAATTAATAAATCAATTAAATAATAGAGGACCCAGCAGTAGAGTACAGCACTTATAACCCGAGTTATATATATATATATATATATATATATATATATATATATATATATGGCCTTTAGAAGATGATATAATTTTTACATATATATATATATATATATATATATATTTCTCAGCCTAGTTAGCTCTCCCAACACCTTTTGTTTAGGGGCGGTTTATGACATGGGTGTGTTTTCATGCCATTGTTTATCTGGGGGGGATTCTGTCATTTACTCAATACCCAGGAGTGCTTTGAACTTTGTACAGATCCTGAGGGAGCCTCAGGAGGCCAATTGCCAGTCATCTGTCATCTGTTACATCATGAATGCATGCATTCCATCACACACACAAGATGTCGTCATATCCCTGCCCCTTAGGTGGAGGAGGGGGGAGGTGGACGACTATGGGCTTATATTAGCCCAAGTCAGGAAAAAGCACTAGCAGAGTTTGCATCACCACAAGCTGAGGGAAAACTCATCACCACAGAGGAGGACTTCTCACATGGACATGAGTTGAGCCGTGTAGCCCTTAAATGAGAATCATCCCCTGGAAGACGAGCAATTACAAGCGGGAATTAACCCCTAAAGAACGAGCATTCAAGCGAGGATCATCCCCTACAACGAGCATTTAACCCTTGGAGAACCCCTAGAGACGAGCATTGGACTAAGTATCATTTAACCCCTTATACCACCAACGATAACCCCTCTGAATAACCCTATACCACCAACGATCCCTTATTACCCTATCTTCCTGCCCTATTATATTAACCCCTGTATCCCTGCTATACCACCAACGACTATATTAGCAGCTTATCCTCCCTGAAACCTATTCCTGATTAACCCCATCAAGGCCCCGATATCCCCACTGCCACCAATCCTTATATCATATTAACCCTTTCCCTGCCAATACCCCCTGCTCCAATTTTGTAGTTACCGTAATACAGTATAGTACACATAGTGCAGGGAATAGGTAGAAATAAAGGGATAAATAGGTGGAGCTAACAATAGTCGGTTTACGCCTATTTATGTATATTAATTATCACCCAAAATACCAATAATTAATACATCCTTTAACAGTAGTACTGTGCACTCTATGGAAGATGTCCATAAAATACAAGCTGATGAACACTCTGAGTGATTGGGCATCAACATGGCAAATGAGATTCAATGTGGATAAATGTAAAGTTATGCATCTTGGTAGTAATAATCTCTGTGTATAATATGCCCTAGGGTATTTACCACTGGGAGAGTCACTTACAGAGAAGGATTTGGGTATCCTTGTGGATCGTAGATTAAAAACAGCATACAAGGTCAATCAGCGGCTTTTAGGCTAGTTTCACACTAGCGTTTCGTTTTTCCGGTATTGAGTTCCGTCATAGGGGCTCAATACCGGGAAAAAACGCTTCAGTTTTGCCCCCATTCATTGTCAATGGGGACAAAACTAAACTGAAGAGAATGGAATGCTCCTAAATGCATTCCATTCAGTTCACTTGCGTCTCCAGACCGGAGAGCAAGCCGCAACATGCTGCGGTTTGCTCTCCATCCTGGGGATCCGCACCAAGACGGATCCATTATGACTCCCAATGCAAGTCAATGGGGACGGATCCGTTTGGTGTGACACAATAGTAAACGGATCTGTCCTCCATTGATTTTCAATGGAGTTCATGACTGAACCGTCCCAGCGATGTTAAAGATAATACAACCAGATCCGTTCATTACAGATCCACATGGTTGTATCAGTAACGGAAGCGTTATTGCTGAACCCTGCCGGATCCAGCAATAACGCTAATGAGAAAAAAGCCTTAAGGCTACCAGGATATTGTCATGCATTAAACAAGGCATGGACTCGCGGGCCAGGGATGTAATACTACACTTTAATACTACACTTTAAAAAGCGTTGATGCGGCCTCATCTGGAATATGTTGTTTAGTTCTGGGCACCAGTCCATAGAAAGAATGCTTCGGAACTGGGAAATGTACAAAGGAGAGCGACTAAACTGATAAGGGGCATGGAGGGTCTTAGTTATCAAGAAAGATTAAAAGAATTACATTTATTTAGTCTTGAGAAGATACGTCTAAGGGGGGACATGAATAACCTATACCAATATATAAATGTGCCATACATAAAATACAGTGAAAAACTATTCCACTTAAAATGCCCAAGGAGGCACTGCCTCCAAATGGAGAAGAAAAAGTTCAGTCTCCAGAAGTATCAAAGCTTATTTACTGTAAGAACTGTTGTAAGAAATACAAATTCTTATAAATTTTTAGTAAAATAATATAAGCCATCTATTGTATGGGTATCCTGGACATATCTAAGGTTTTCACCAACTTTCTATTAATTAGTGTCTTCTCAGAGCCATTAAGAGCAGGTATTGTCTATCTAGACAAAGGTACATTAACATATCAAAGGCAGTAAATAGTTGTCAACTGCCTAAGGCTACTTTCACACTAGCGTTTTTAAATTCCGGTATTGAGTTCCGTTATAGGGGCTCAATACCGGAAAAAAACGCTTCAGTTTTGTCCCCATTCATTGTCAATGGGGACAAAACTGAACTGAAGACAACGGAATGCTCCTGAAAGCATTCCGTTCCGTCTTCAGACCGGAGGACAAACCGCAGCATGCTGCGGTTTGCTCTCCGGTCCAGGCATCCGCACCAAGACGGATCCGGAATGACCCCCAATGCAAGTCAATGGGGACGGATCCGTTTGGTGTGGACACACCAGTAATCCGGATCTGTCCTCCATTGATTTCCAATGGGGGGTCATTCCGGATCCGGCATACATACACACAGACATACATACAAACAAACATACAGACATACATACAAACATACAGACATACATACATACTCACATACTCCCGGGACGCCGGCAGAACGTCTTCACGCGCCTCCTGCGCGCTGCGATGACATTTCCCCACTGCGCCCAGCAGAGGGCGCTGTGGGGAATCGTCATCACTGCGCGCAGGAGGCGCGTGAAGACGTTCTGCCGGCGTCCCGGGAGTATGTGAGTATGTATGTATGTCTGTATGTTTGTTTGTATGTATGTCTGTGTCTTGTTTTAATGTGTGTCATGTGTGGGGCCGGAGCGCTGCTCCGGCTCCACACATGTATAGCGTTAGCACGGATCCGTTGGCACCCTTTAGGTGCCGGATCCGTGCTAACGCTAGTGTGAAAGTAGCCTAAGGTATGTGTGTCAGTCGTACAGTAGATGGTACAGTGGCTAATTGGGGGAGGAAAATGCTGGACATTCCAGCTACTTCTATGTATCTTAACCAGAGTTAACCATAAAGTGCTGGAAAATCACAGTGAGCAACCAATCAGATGTGTCCAGGCCATATTCTAGAAGATTCTAGAACTGACTGTTAATGATATAAAAGGCAGGAGTGTGAGACCCAAAGGGGGGGACAGGAACAGGACGGGAAACTGGACAGCAAGGAAGAGGAGAGAGACAAGGAAAGACATGAGGAAGAAGAGAGAAGAAAAGAGCGCACAGACAGAGAAGCAGGACATAGAAACTGGAAGGGACAGAAGAAGGACTGATTGAGATACCTAAACAGACTCATGTATGGTAACTACTGTAGAGTGAGAATGATCTAGTTGTTTGGTTACTAAATAGATTGGGAGCAACTTTATATTGTAACTTTGTAGTATAAGCTATTATTGTGTAAAAGTCTCTCTGTATACGATATATACATTTCTTTGTTTTTCAATCTTACTTCCATATTTACTCATCGATAATAATTGTAATAACGATATTTTTCCCCACTGTACAATATATGTATTTTAGAATTTCACTCTTGTGTCTCATTTATTACACACAACTCAAAGAATCAGACCCAGTAAGAGGGTATAGAATATATTTATAGTAACATAGTTTATAAGGCCAAAAAAAGACATCTGTCCATCCAGTTCGGCCTGCCTTCCTACAAGTTGATCCAGAGGAAGTCGCAGGACCATGTTCTCATCATGGGCATCTATGCCTCTTTTGATGCAACCCATTATCTTATTGGCCTTGGCAGCAGCTGTCTGACACAGGTTTCTACAGCTTAGTTTGCTGTTCACTAAAATGTTCACTAAAATTCCTATGTCCTTTTCCATGTCAGAGTTACCTAATATTTTACCATTTAGTATGTACTGGTGACTTGCATTAATTCTTCCCATATGCATAACCTTACATTTGTCAGTGTTAAACCTCATCTGCCACTTCTCTTTCCAAGCCTCCAGTCTATCCAGATCCATCTGTAGCAGTGTACTGTCCTCTTCTAAACTTTACACAGTTTAGCGTCATCTGCAAAAATTGACATTTTACTGTGCAAGCTTTCTACAAGATCATTAATAAATATATTGAAGAGAATAGGGCCCAATACTGACCCCTGTGGTACCCCACTAGTGACAGTGACCCAATCTGAATATGTGCCGTTAATAACCACCCTCTGTTTTCTATCACTGAGCCAGTTACTTACCCACATACAGACATTTTCTCCCAGGCCAAGCATTCTCATTTTATATACTAACCTTTTATGTGGTACCGTGTCAAATGCTTTGGAGAAGCCCAGATATACGACATCCATTGATTCGCCGCAGTTCAGTCTAGAACTTACCTCCTCATAGAAACTGATTAAATTGGTTTGACATGACCGATCCCTCATGAAGCCATGCTGATATGGAGTTATTTGCTTATTTTCATTGAGGTACTCCAAGATAGCATCTCTCAGAAAACCTTCAAACAGTTTACCCACAACAGATGTTAAACTTACCGGCCTATAGTTCCCGAGCTCTGTTTTTGGACCCTTTTTGAATATTGGCACCACATTTGCTATGCGCCAATCCTGTGGAACACTCCCTGTCAGTATAGAGTCCTTAAATATCAGAAATAAGGGTCTGGCGATGACATTACTTAATTCTCTTAGGATACGGGGGTGTATGCCATCCGGTCCTGGCGATTTGTCCATTTTAATCTTTTTAAGATGCAACACTACTTCTTCCTGGGTCAGACAGGGCATTTTTAATGGGGAATTTAACATAGTTTGTAAGGCCGAAAAAAAGACATCTGTCCATACAGTTCAGCCTGTTTTCCTACAAGTTGATCCAGGGGAAGGCAAAAAAAAACCCCTGTGAGGTACAGTCATGGCCAAAAGTTTTGAGAATGATACAAATATTAATTTTTACAAAGTCTACTGCTTCAGTTTTTATAATGGCAATTTGCATATACTCCAGAATGTTATAAAGAGTGATCAGCTTAACAGCAATTACTTGCAAAGTCAATATTTGCCTAGAAAATGAACTTTATCCCCCAAAACACATTTCAACATCATTGCAGCCCTGCCTTAAAAGGACCAGCTAACATCGTTTCAGTGATTGCTCCATTAACACAGGTGTGGGTGTTGATGAGGACAGGGCTGGAGATCAATCTGTCATGATTAAGTAAGAATGACACCACTGGACACTTTAAAAGGAGGCTGGTGCTTGGCATCATTGTTTCTCTTCTGTTAACCATGGTTATCTCTAAAGAAACACGTGCAGTCATCATTGCACTGCACAAAAATGGCCTAACAGGGAAGAGTATCGCAGCTAGAAAGATTGCACCTCAGTCAACAATCTATCGCATCATCAAGAACTTCAAGGAGAGAGGTTCCATTGTTGCCAAAAAGGCTCCAGGGCGCCCAAGAAAGACCAGCAAGCGCCAGGACCGTCTCTTAAAAGTGTTTCAGCTGCGGGATCGGGCTACCAGCAGTGCAGAGCTTGCTCAGGAATGGCAGCAGGCAGGTGTGAGTGCATCTGCACGCACTGTGAGGCGGAGACTCTTGGAGCAAGGCCTGGTCTCAAGGAGGGCAGCAAAGAAGCCACTTCTCTCCAGAAAAAATATCAGGGACAGACTGATATTCTGCAAAAGGTACAGGGAGTGGACTGCTGAGGACTGGGGTAAAGTCATTTTCTCTGATGAATCCCCTTTTCGATTGTTTGGGACATCTGGAAAACAGCTTATTTGGAGAAGACGAGGTGAGCGCTACCACCAGTCTTGTCTCATGCCAACTGTAAAGCATCCTGAAACCATTCATGTGTGGGGTTGCTTCTCAGCCAAGGGAATCAGCTCTCTCACAGTCTTGCCTAAAAACACAGCCATGAATAAAGAATGGTACCAGAATGTCCTCCGAGAGAAACTTCTCCCAACCGTCCAAGAGCAGTTTGGCGATCAACAATGCCTTTTCCAGCATGATGGAGCACCTTGCCATAAAGCAAATGTGATAACTAAATGGCTCAGGGAACAAAACAGAGATTTGGGGTCCATGGCCTGGAAACTCCCCAGATCTTAATCCCATTGAGAACTTGTGGTCAATCATCAAGAGACGGGTGGACAAACAAAAACCTACAAATTCTGACAAAATGCAAGCATTGATTGTGCAAGAATGGACTGCTATCAGTCAGGATTTGGTCCAGAAGTTGATTGAGAGCATGCCAGGGAGAATTGCAGAGGTCCTGAAGAAGAAGGGTCAACACTGCAAATATTGACTTGCTGCATTAACTCATTCTAACTGTCAATATAAGCTTGTGTTACTCATAATATGATTGCAATTATATGTCTGTATGTGATAAAAACATCTGACAAACACACATAAAAACCAGAGGGCAGCAGATCATGTGAAAATATATAATATTTGTGTCATTCTCAAAACTTTTGGCCATGACTGTAGAAGCCAATTTTCCTCACTTTAGGGGGAAAAATTCCTTCCCGACTCCAGTCAGGCAATCAGAATAACTCCCTGGATCAACGACCCATCTCTAGTAACTATAACCTGTAATATTATTACCCTCCAGAAATACATCCAGGCCCTTCTTGAACTCTCTTAGTGAACTTACCATCACCACCTCCTCAGGCAGAGAGTTCCATAGTCTCACTGCTCTTACCGTAAAGAATCCTCTTCTATGTTTATGTACAAACCTGCTTTCCTCCAGACGCAGAGGATGTCCCCTCGTCACAGTCACAGTCCTCGGGATAAATAGATGATGGGAGAGATCTCTGTACTGACCTCTGATATATTTATACATAGTTATTAGATCTCCCCTCAGTTGTCTTTTTTCTAAAGTGAATAACCCTAATTTTGATAATCTTTCTGGGTACTGTAGTCCACCCATTCCAGTTATTACTTTAGTTGCCCTCCTCTGAACCCTCTCCAGCTCTGCTATGTCTGCCTTGTTCACAGGAGCCCAGAACTATACACAGTACTCCATGTGTGGTCTGACTAGTGATTTGTAAAGTGGCAGGACTATGTTCTCATCACGGGCATCTATGCCTCTTTTGATGCAACCCATTATCTTATTGGCCTTGGCAGCAGCTGTCTGACACTGGTTTCTGCAGCATAGTTTGCTGTTCACTAAAATTCCTAGGTCCTTTTCCATGTCAGAGTTACCCAATGCTTTACCATTTAGTATGTACTGGTGACTTGCATTATTCCTTACTTTTATATTCTGCATTTCATCTGACAATTTATTTTCCTCAGTGAATACAGTGGAGAAAAAGATATTTAGTAGCTTTGCTTTCTCCTCATCGCTCTCTGCAACTCCCCCCTAATTACTCTAAGGGGCCGACACCTTCAGGTTTATACTTTTTACCATTTATATAATTAAAGAACATTTTAGGGTTAGTTTTACTCTCTTTGGCGATTAATCTCTCGGTCTCTAGTTTGGCTGTTTTTATTTGTCTTTTACATATTCTATTTTTTTTCCTTACAGTTTTTCAATGCTTCCTCGCTCCCCTCCTGTTTTAGTGATTTAAATGTTTTCTGTTTGTCATTTATTGCATTCTTTACAGCTCTATTTATCCACATTGGTTTTTTCTTGTTCTTTAACCTTTTATTCCCATAAGGTATGTACCTCTCACAATTAGATATTAGGATGCTTTTAAAAATCTCCCATTTTGTGGCTGTATTTTTATTTTTGAGGACTTTGTCCCAGTTAGTTAGGCCTATGGCCTCTCTTAGTTGACTAAATTTAGCTTTTTTTAAGTTTGGTATTTTTTGTTCCTCCCTGAAGAAACGCTCTTTTGAATGACAGTTGGAAGTTTATTATATTATGGTCACTATTTCCCAGGTGTCCCCCGATCTGCACATCTGTTATTCTGTCAGGTCTATTGTTTAATACTAAGTCCAGTATGGCCGTCCCTCTAGTCGGGTCCTTAACCAGTTGGGAAAGGTATTTGTCTTTGGCTATTTCCAAGAACCTGTTTCCTTTATGAGATATACAGGTTCCAGTTTCCCAGTCTATATCTGGGTAGTTGAAATCCCCCATAATAACGATCTCATTATGTTTTGCCGCATCGTCTATTTCATTTAGAAGTAGATTTTCTGTGGACTCTGG
Source organism: Rhinella marina (assembly GCA_900303285.1). Classification (NCBI taxonomy): domain Eukaryota; kingdom Metazoa; phylum Chordata; class Amphibia; order Anura; family Bufonidae; genus Rhinella; species Rhinella marina. The sequence continues at coordinate 25,509 of ONZH01022796.1, read as the reverse complement.
TATATTAGGTAGTTTATAATAAAGTCCTATAAGTATTTTATTATTGTTTTTGGCTCCATTTATTTCTACCCACAGTGACTCCACAAGTTCATGTCCCTCACTTATATCTTCCCGCAGTGTGGGCTTTAGACAGGACTTTACATAAAGGCAGATCCCTCCCCCTCTCCGGTTTTGGCGATCCTTTCTAAACAGACTGTAACCCTGTACGTTGACTGCCCAGTCATAGGTATCATCCAGCCATGTCTCAGTTACTCCCACTATGTCATAGTCCTCCTCACACATCACTAATTCCAGTTCACCAGTTTTATTAGTCAGGCTTCTGGCATTAGTGTACATACAGTTAAAAGGTTTATATATATTTTTTCCCCTATACCTTTCCTTCTGAACTGTTCTAGTTCCTCCTTCCATTCCTCCCCCAGTTCCATTACCTTGCCCCAGGTCTCTATCTGCGCTATCTTCCCCATCTATAATGTAGTTACCCTCCCCCCCAGTCCCTAGTTTAAACACTCCTCCAGCCTTCTAGCCATCTTCTCCCCCAAAATAGCTGCCCCTTCCCCATTGAGGTGCAGCCCATCCCTACGGTAGAGCCTGTAGCCGACAGAGAAGTCGGCCCAGTTCTCCAAGAACCCAAATCCCTCCTTCCTACACCAGTTCTTGAGCCACTTGTTTACCTCCCTAATCTCCCGCTGCCTTTCTTGTGTGGCTCGTGGTACAGGCAGTATTTCGGAAAACACTACCTTTGACGTCCTTGCATTAAGCTTGTGCCCTAGATGCCTAAAATCATTTTTAAGGATGCTCCACCTACCTCTAACTTTGTCATTGGTTCCGATATGGACCATGACTGCTGGATCTTCTCCAGCCCCTCCCAGTAATCTGTCAACGCGATCCGCGATGTGCCTAACTCGAGCGCCAGGAAGGCAACACACCATTCGACGATCCCGGTCTTTGTGACAGATTGCCCTCTCTGTACCCCTAATAATTGAGTCTCCCACTACCAGCACCTGTCTGCCCTGCTCTCCTGGTCCCCTGCTTACTGGAGCTGACATTCCCCTGACTGGCAGAGGAAGTGTCCGGCTGCAGCAGTGCTCTCCCTGAAGTGGCATTCCCCTCATCTGCCAAACTTGCAAACTTGTTGGGGTGTGTCAGATCAGAGCTAGCTTCCCTGGCACTTTTCCCTCTACCCCGCTTTCTAACTGTTACCCAGCTAGCTACCTCACTTTCCTGAGCCTCCTCACTACCACCCTCCCCCACATCTACCCCACAGAGTGCTTGCTCAGTGAGCAGCAAACTCTTTTCCAAATTGTCAGCGCTTCTCAGTGTTATAATCCGCCCGGTTAGATACACAATGTGCGATTCCAAACGGGTAATTTGCTCACATTTTGAACAAATATATGCACCCTTAAACGGCTGTTCCAGGACTGCATACATCAGACAAGATGTGCACTGGACTGCTCTGTCATATATATAATAATTTCTTACACTGTGAAGCTGTGGAGTAGACTAAATCCTGAAATGGACACAGCAGGAACAGTGGACAGTTTTCAAAAGGTTTTAGATGAAATCTTAAAAGTAAATGGCATTAATGCTTATGGAAATGTGTAGAGATCTGAGTCTCACTTCCTTCTGGGATTCACGTCCCCACCTATCCCTTGGTTGAACTTGGACTCATGTCTTTTTTTCAACCGTATTAACTACTGTATGTAACTATGATGACCTGTCCTCAAGATAAGTCATCAGCATCTTATCGGTAGGGAATCCGACTCACGACACTCCTCGACTCACGAGCCTCTTCGTTGGCCAGTGACATCACATTCATTGGTCACAAGGCCTAGTCACAGCTCAGTCCTATTCAAGTTAATGTGACTCAGCTGCAATAGCAAGTACAGCCGCTATGCTGTGCTGAGCAAGCTGTGAGGAGGCTGCAGCACTCATTGGAGCCCCTCAGCCTCTTCAAATAGCTGACTGGAGGGGGATGTTGGGGGTTGGACCCCAACTCATCACATAATGCTGACTTGCCAGTTTTGCCAGTTTAATGCCAATTTTCCAAAGACACCATGCCTGCTTGTGAAACAAAAGTGATTAAAATTAGATGTGACAAAGTGTCCTGACTTTCTCGGCATATATGTTATATAAAGATCACTTGTGGCGGATGTGCACAAAACCACCTACAGCAGTGAAATCTCCTTTAACCAGTTCCTGCACTGGCTCTCAAAATGTCAACTACACTCTGTATTTAACATCTTGTAAGCTTAGCCGGCAGGAACACTGCCACAGACAACTAAAAATTAAAACTGGGGCATTTTGATTAGGAAATCTCCCCACAAAATTATTATTGCTCCCATAAAATATGCATGGCTACTAAAACATACAAAAATGTAAAAAAAAAAAGAAAAATATTAGTAGGTCCTTATTTTAACAAACCAATAGACTAAAGTTACCTTGCAAGTTTACCATACTGTAAACAGCAAATAGTGTCATTAAAAAAACATACTGTACCTCGACCAGCAAAAAATAAGTCCTCACACAGCTACACACACGAAAATATAAACACAGTATGGCTAACTAGAATGCAATAATAAAAAAAAAATAAGATGTCTTGGTTCATAAAGGGGTTGTGCCAGGTTTTGAAGCCATCTCCTATCCAGTGCATAAGAGATACATAACTAATTATTTGGGGTCTGACAGATGAGACCCCTACCATTCCCAAGAACAGAGGTCCTGTTTCCCTGTTTGTTCTGATTTAGTGAAAAGCTCCCTCCACATCTCCCATTGAGACCCTGCGCTACAGCAACAGGACCCGGTGGCTGAGATGGCAGCCTGATGCCTTGCAGAGGCATTGGAGCTCGCCTTCTACAGGAAACCTAGGAGATTCAACCCCCAGGATAGTTAATTACAGTACAATATAGCATGTATTGTACTGCATTGAAACAGGGATCAAACCCTGAAAAGTTTAAGTCTCATAGAGGGACAAACAAAAGTGTATTTCATAATTTAAAAAAATCTAAATATCAAGAATAAAAAAAACACCCTTTCCCATAATAAAGACGTATAAAAAAAAAAAAAATCAAATATTAGGTATTGCCACATCCATAAAAACCTGCTCTATAAAAATATCACATGATCCATCCTTTCAGGCGAATGCTGTAAAAAAAAACAAAATAAAAAATGTGCTAAAAAACCATTTTTGGTCACTTTGACTCATAAAAAGTATAATACCAACCGACCACAAAGTTATATCTATCCCAAAATGGTACCAATCAAACTATCACCTCATCCTGCAAAAAACGAGCCCCTACAAAAGACAATCAGCATAAAAATTTTTAAAAATCTGGCTTTCAGAAAATGGCAGCACAAAAACAAGATTTCCTCTTTTTCAAAAATACTTTTACTTTGTAAAACTTAACAAAAAAATAAACATATTAGGCACTGCTGCATCCGTAATGACCGGCTCTATAAAAATACTCTAGAAAACTGTGCCAAAAAAAACATTTTTTAGTCACCTTGCCCCAAAAAGTGTAATACTGAACGATCAAGAAATCAAAATGGTACCAATAAAAACGTTAACTCTTCCTGCAAAGAAAAAGCCTCTACATGAGACAATTGGCAGAAAATACAAAAAAATGGCTTTCAGAAAATAGACACAAAAACATGATTTCTTTTCAAAAATGCTTTATTATGTAAATCTGAAACAAAAATTAAATACAAAGACAGACATATCTGCGCGTCTGAAACAACCTGCTCCATAAAAATAACATGGGTGAACCCTGTAAAAAATAAAAAAAATGTGCCAGAACATTTTCGGTTACCTTGTCTCACAAAAAGCGTAATATTGAGGAGTCAAAAATAATATGTACTAATAGCTACTAATAAACAAATGTATATGGTATGCGTCCCTATTATGTGAACAACTATGTAACAACTGGTTAGAACGCTAAACGAAAATAACAAAACTTTTATTAAGTATCAATTAAAAAGGTCTAGGTCATTACATATATAGACATAGGCTCAAGACTGCTTGGTGTAAGCTATCAATGCTAGGATAGTGGAGACTATATAGATGTTCGCCTCCACTATAACTGGCAAGGTGGCCAGTGAACCCAATGGAGTGCGCTATTGCATTAATACATAAAAGGCAATTGTTGTTAGCTCCAATGCACAGGTGCTGCAATCAAGCACCTCACTCCTCAATTGTATGCACTACTACCCCCGCTCATAATTGTCCTCGTTCAACGCGTTTCCATACAGCACTTATGCTGCATTTCATCAGGAACTGGACATTTCATAATTAGGAGAGAACAGATAGAGATGCACGCCACATCTTAGCGTGACAGCGTGGTAGTGAATCGGCGCTGAGATGGCCGCGAGTGGCTGCTCACACAACGAAGCTATAAGACCTAGGCTCCGCCCCCTGCAGGAGAGGTCACGGCTGACAGCCAATGGAAACGGAGGTGTGTCAATGTACCAGCCGCCCCGTCTCCCGACGTCAGCTATCCATCTGTAATTGCGATGCTGGGGATTCACATTTCTTGGGGGAATCTCAGTCGGTTTTTCTTCATATTACATGAAGTATATCCAAATAGATCAGCATATAGATATATAAATAGTAGATCCATCAGAAAGGTGTCCAAGTGGGGAAAATATAGAAGAGAATATTAATGGAACAACTTAAATCGATATTTCTAGATCTCTCTATCTGTAAGGATGGTGATGGAAAAATCACGACCACTTTATACAGAAAGCCCACTGCAACTAATAATATCCTTAGATGGGATAGTGGTCACCCCACTGCCCTTAAAAAAGGTATCCCGAAAGGGCAATATCTGCGGGCTCGCAGAAATTGTTCCGAGTTGAGTGATTTCAAAGTGGTAGCCAAAGATTTAAGAGATCGTTTTCAAAATCGTGGTTATCCGCGAGGGGCCATCAGAGCTGCATATCAGCATGCTATTAGTAGCAATCGTGAGCAACTGCTAAGTCCCAGGGAGAGATTATCTAGTGACAACATTTATAGGATCATTGGCAATTTTGATAGATCTCATAAAAGAGATCAGGGAAATCATTTTCAGATCTTGGAACATCCTAAAAACGGATACAGATATAGGACCCCTTCTCACTGATTATCCATCAATTACGTATTGACGCAACCGCAATTTGAGGGACCACCTTGTACATAGCCTGTATGAGGCACCAAAGCCGGAAAAATCATGTCTAAGTAGTAGTTTGATGGGTACCTTTCCCTGTGGCACCTGTTCCTTTTGTAAATACATTGAAAAGGGAAAGTACTTTAAAAGTACATCTACAGGAGTCACATATGGGATAAGATCCTTTATCAACTGTAAAACTACGGGGGTGGTGTACCTAGTAACATGTCTGTGCGGGATTCAATATATCGGCAAGACGATACGTGAATTTCGGAGACGTATAGGGGAACACCTATCAGATATTAGAAAGGAAGCGGATACACCCATAGCGAGACATGTTGGAAAACCATGATGGAAAAGAAGATGCTATCACTTTCCAAGCCATGGAACATGTCAAACGTTCCACACGGGGAGGGGACATTGACCTCTCCCTTTTGAGGAAGGAAGCGCAATGGATATACAGAATGAAAACGGTCAGACCCCAGGGACTGAATGAAACCATTTCGTTTGCCTGTTTTATTTCATAGCTGAATGCATTCTGATATATTATAAAGTGCCACTCATGCATGATTAGTATCCTATTATAGCCAATCGTTGAATTTATCTTTTCAACATCTGCGCTAGTCATATCGATTTAAGTTGTTCCATTAATATTCTCTTCTATATTTTCCCCACTTGGATATGTTAAAATGGACACCTTTCTGATGGATCTACTATTTATATATCTATATGCTGATCTATTTGGATATACTTCATGTAATATGAAGAAAAACCGCCTGAGAAGTGTGAATCCCCAGCATCGCAATTACAGATGGATAGCTGACGTCAGGAGACGGGGCGGCTGGTACATTGACACACCTCCGTTTCCATTGGCTGTCAGCCGTGACCGCTCCTGCAGGGGGCGGAGCCTAGGTCTTATAGCTTCGGCGTGTGAGCGGCCATCACAGCGCCGATTCACTACCACGCTGTCACGCTAAGATGTGGCGTGCATCTCTATCTGTTCTCTCCTAATTATGAAATGTCCAGTTCCTGATGAAATGCAGCATAAGTGCTGTATGGAAACGCGTTGAACGGGGACAATTATGAGCAGGGGTAGTAGTGCATACAATTGAGGAGTGAGGTGCTTGATTGCAGCACCTGTGAATTGGGGCTAACAACAATTGCCTTTTATGTATTAATGCAATAGCGCACTCCATTGGGTTCACTGGCCACCTTGCCAGTTATACATGGAGAGGCGAGGTGCTTGACCTGAAGCACTTATGATAAATTGAGGCAGAGAACATATGCCCTATATGTACTAACATAAGATAGCACTCCATCAGTCTTGCTGGCCACCTTACCAGTCAGACATTTTGTTCTCTTATGACTACAAAGGGGAGATATATTTCTATTAGTGTGGTACAGAGTTGACAGACAATTACTGTGACTCGATACCACAAGACTAGCTGCTATCATTAGCTGGGATATACCCGCACAATTTACTATATGGGGTTATTGAGTGGAGGCGAACATCTATATAGTCTCCACTATCCTAGCATTGATAGCTTACACCAAGCAGTCTTGAGCCTATGTCTATATATGTAATGACCTAGACTTTTTTAATTGATACTTAATAAAAGTTTTGTTATTTTCGTTTAGCGTTCTAACCAGTTGTTACATAAAAATAATATGTACCCCAAAATAGTACCAATAAAAGTGTCACCTTATCCTGTTGCTTCCAAAACAGGGTTACGTTTTGAGAGTTTCTACTTTAGAAGTGTATCAAGGGGTCTTCTAAAGTGACATTGCAACTTAAAATTATCCCAAAGACATATGTTGCTCCTTCCCTTCTGTACCCTGCCATGTGCCCATACAGCAGTTTACAACCACATATGGGGTGTTTATGTTAACTACATAATCAGGGTAATAAATATTGAATTTTGTGTGGCTGTTAACCCTTGCTGTTTTACAGGAACAATAGATTAAAATGGAAAATCTGCAAAAAAAAAGTGAAATTTTTAAATTTCACCTCCATTTTCCTCTCATTCTTGTGGAACACCTGAAGGGTTAACTAAGTCTGTAAAATCAGTTTTGAATAACTTGAAGGGGTGTAGTTTGTAAAATGGGGTTATTTATGGGTGGTTTTGAAATTTTTCTAACAATTTAATTGCTTCGAAACTTCTAAGCCTTCTAACGTCCTAAAAATAAAACATTTTCAAAATAATGACGACATAAAGTAGAGATATATTTATTAATAATAATATTATAGAAAGCTTGCACAGTAAAATGTCAATTTTTGCAGATGGCACTAAACTGTGTAAAGTAATTAAAAAGAAGAGGACAGTATACTGCTACAGATGGATCTGGATAGATTGGAGGCTTGGGCAGAAAAGTGGCAGATGGGGTTTAACACTGACAAATGTAAGATTATGCACATGGGAAGGATTAATATATGTCACCAGTACATACTGAATGGTAAAACACTGGGTAACATTGACATGAAAAAGGACTTAGGAATTTTAGTGAACAGCAAAGTAAGCTGTAGAAACCAGTGTCAGGCAGCTGCTGCCAAGGAAAATAAGATAATGGGTTGCATTAAAAGGGGCATAGATACCAGTGATGAGAACATAGTTTGCCACTTTACAAATCACTAGTCAGACCACACATGGAGTACTGTGTACAGTTCTGGGCTCCTGTGAACAATGCAGACAAAGCAGAGCTGGAGAAGGTTGAGAGAAGGGCAACTAAGGTGATAACACGAATGGGTGGACTACAATACCCAGAAAGATTATCAAAATTAGGGTTACTTTAGAAAAAAAGACAAGTAAGGGGAGATCTAACTTTCAGAATAACAGGCTGAACTAAATGGACAGATGTCTTTTTCAGCCTTTTTAAACTATGTTACTATATAGTAAATGTAAAGTATGAACTATTTGATGAGGTATCATCTACCTTAAAAGCAGAGAAATTCAAATTTCAAAAATTGTGAATGTTTCCAAATTTTCTGCAAATTTGGGATTTTTTTCTACCTACGAGGTGAAACATATTGACTCAAATTTTTCCCTAACATGAAGTAGAATGCGTACCGCGAAAACAATCTCAGAATCGCTTGGATACGTTAAAGCGTTCCACAGGTATTACCACATGAAGTGACATTTTAAATTTGCAAAAATTTGCCGGGAATCAAGGTGAAAAGTGGCTCGGTACTGAAGGGGTTAAAGTAGAAGGTCAGCTGTAATATACAGCTGGCAACAGATACTCATAGCAACCAGAAAAAAAGCTACAAAACCCCTCCCAAAATATAACCTTTATTAATCCCTTAAAAGCTTAAAAATACCAGCAAAACTACAAAAGCCAAGAGACTTCTCTGTCTCTAACTTTGCCTACCAAAAGCAAAATTCTGATAAGGGCGGTCCCACTGTCGTCTTATCTCACCCTCCACAACCCTGAGATCATTAGGGTAGGAGGATGATATAAGTGGGATCACCCATTTCTAACCAAGAGGTGTCTTGACTAAATGATGAAACCTTATGCTAGACCAGGAATCCGCAACCTCCGGCACTCCAGCTGTTTTGAAACTTCAACTCCCAGAATTCTACTTTTCCTTTCTATGAGACTTAAATGAACAACCAAGAAAGTGTGCATTCTGGGAGTTGAGCCCCATTCAGACGAACGTATTTTTGTGGGGCGGCATTATTGCAGCCCCGCAAAAATCCAGGGGCCACCCGGCGTTTGTTCCGCAGCGCTCGGAACACACGCCGTGCGGCCCCATTGAAAATACCTGTATTTGTCCGTGTGCACGGACAAGTATAGGACATGCTTCAAAGGAGCCGTGGCATGGAGCTAGCTCCGTGCGGCGGCTCCCGGCCCCATAGAAGTGAATGGGTCCGCATCTATTCCGCAATTTTGCGGAATAGATGCGGCCCCATTCACACGGTCGTGTGAATGGGGCCTAATAGCAGCTGGAGTGCCAAAGGTTGCTGATACCGGTGCTAGACAGTTGGGATTTCGTAATGGGAGAGCTTGACAACACATTGGAGTGAAGACAAAAACTCAACACTATAAAAGCATATTAAAGGTTACAGACCTAGTAGAGTACTGATGAACTCCACAATGAATTTCTAACTAATGGTTGACTAATAACCAATGAGATTTTTTCAATGCGTTTCCCCCCAGATGTATTCTATCTAGGGTTCATCAGGGGGCTCAGAAATATTAGAGGTCAAGTGTTATCTAAGGTATTGCTCAAAACAGGCTTAATCTAGATGGCAACATGGGGTATAGAATGGCTGATGTTAGTGGCTAGGTATTCTGTCACATTATAGATTGGCAGTTCTAGTTCCCTCTGTATATGATGGTGACTATTTTTTTTGTACACTACCAGAAAAAATAAAATATATTTAAATATTCAAATAAACTCTTCAGTCAGAGAAAGGAGAATATGAGTAGGGGCTGTAGTCTATTAGAAAAGAGTGAGGACTGCAGTACCATCATATGTGTATAGGTTATAACTTAGTCACAGGTGTGATGTAATGGTATAAATTACCAGTGCACCAAGGGGTGATGTGGCAATATCAATAGCCATTGCGCATCACTGTACTAATATATAAATCCTAACATCTAGAGGATAATGAGGGAAGCCCATCTATGTATTAGTGTTGCCAAACTATTAGAAGTACTTCCAACAGATAAAGCTCCAGAGGACTGTAAATGAAAGGTGTGATCACATGGAATGCCCAGGTGGTCAGCATTTAGGTCTCAGATGTGTTGGGTTGTGGCTCTATTCACAAGGAAGGAGCTCATCAACCAGGATAAAGCTGCAGGATAAAGAGGTCTCACCTAGTGGCACCTAATGTTGGCACATTAGTGCTCATCTTGGCACATGCTACAGATAAGTTAAGCCTACACCACACTTAAATAGCATGTATTAAGTCCCTTGTGGACTTTTGAGACTCCCTAAAAGGTGGCAATCTGTGGATGCACAGGCAATAAAATCTCAAATTCATTTTTGAAATGAGTGCAGACCTTAGCATACCCCCTAGTTTATTCTGAAATTCTACTGTGGGGCTAATCCTAAAAATGACATGGTTTACTCTGTCCTGCAATACCTTCAGACTCATAGCCTTAAACATTAGGGCATCAAGCACCACCATATTTCAACTCTAGTCAGAGGGTTTGAGTTAAGGCCTCCATCTCCTCCTTTGAATAACTATGATAACCTTTGGCAAGAGAGTCCTGGATTCCTTCAAGTTCTTTAACTACAGGAAAATATCTATGTTGTTGTCATCACCCTTTAGTGGCAGTAGTGTGTTTTGTTTTTTGTTTTCCTTAGGATCTGTAAACGGGCCCATATGTGGTTCTTTGTTACATTCTCTTTCCAGTTCCAACAAATCCTTATAACAATCAAGGTCACTCAGTTCCATTTCCTAATTCCCTACATTTTCTACTTTTACTCAGTGTGAATGTTTTTTTCCCCATCTCAGTTTCCTGGCAAATAGGTAAGGTCCTTTACCTAATCAAAGCAGCTAAAATGCTTTGGGGGGGGGGGGAACAAAAGGATAGTCTTTTATTAATTTAGGAAGTTTCATCTTCTTACAGGACATATGAGGAAAGATTAATGAGATAAAACTGATGGCTAGCACTATAAAAGGTCACTCACACAGCAGGTTTTACCCCAGAATTTTGGTGGACAACCATGCCAATATTTCGCCAAACACCTACCAGCAGCTGCATCCTTTCTGCCTCCCATTCATTTCAATGAGAGGCAGCACTGAGGATCACAGAGCAGAGATTTAAAGGCTGCACTGAGAAGGGACAAGTCCATTCTTGGTGCAGTAGCAGCTTTAAGCCATTGAAATGAATGGGAGGCAGAAAGGACGTGGCTGGCTGTAAAATTTTGGCAAAATATCAACACAGCTGTCTGCGCCAAGATTCTGCTTTAACACCTGCTGTGTGAATGGCCTCTAAAAGTACGACCAAACCACACCTGCCAAGTCTTTATTGGTAACGGCCATGAGGTATTAAAGGTGTCATGCATCCCTTAACAGTTTTGACCCGCTGAACAGTCTGATCCCATTAGTTTAATTAGAGCCTGTACAGTGTGAGTTAACATCTAATCATTAGCCATTACTTACCTGTCATGAGTCATTTGCTGGACAAGTTCATGCCAATGCCTACTTGCACTTAATTCAACTTTGTACATATTGCGAATGTGTTGTATAACAGTCTTTCTTTCCATTCCTTGAGACAAAGAAACACTCTGAGTTATGTCGCCAGCTATTTTGGAAATTTCTTTCAATTTTGATTCTAGACGTTGAAAAAGTCTGCCGATAAAGAGAACATAAAAATACCATTAACTCTTTCACTGCCAAGAACATATGTTAATACATCATGACTTACTTTCAAAAGTAACTATTACAAGCTGACCCAGTGATCAGCCAATCTTTGAAGGTGCAGGTTGATGTTCTGACTGGTTATACCTGTACTCTGTACTTGAAAAAGAAATAAAAACATTTTGATATGTCAAAGCGATTTTTTTTTAAAGGGATACTTTAAAGGGGTTATCCCATGACCAAAAAAAAAAAAAATAATAATAATCAGCGATCCTATACTATATGACAATATCTTCCTAACAAAGCTAGAATCAGCCCTGTTTCTCACTCGGATCCAGAGATATCCCCATTCATTGCTTTGCTAGATTTATATGACGCTGACAGCACAAGGGGAGTGGCTTTTCTTCTGCAGCTAAGGGCACGTGTCCATGCTCTCTGGAGGCAGTTGAAGGCTGAAACTGAGCATGTGCAGCCATCTCAGTGAGCCGGACAATGAAATAGGAAAAATAAAAAATATATAAACAGCAAGGGCACTATACACGTACATTTTATTGAATATCTCCATGGCAATACTAATTAAAATTACAGAAGTATTCAGTTAAAGGTGCTGATTTGAAACCTGTAGAATAATTTTGGGGGGCAATCCCTTTAATTATAACCCTCAGTCATTTGCTATTAGATATGCATAAAGCTAATTTTTAAATGATGACTTAGTATCAGCAATTACCACCTCTTGGAGTATGACATCCTATAGCTTGACAACTTTACCTGTAAAGAACCCTTTCCTATTATGTCAAAATCTCCTTTCATCCACATGTAATGAATATATACTGGTCCTTTTTAAAGTTTCTCGCAAATGTGGCAGTGAATGTAAGAAGTTGAAATAGAAGACTTTTATAAGATACAGGCAAAATACAGGTGCCAGTTCAATGTGAAGGAGCCGCAAATACGTTCTCTTTTTGAGAAATGTGTAGAAAATAAGACTGGCACTCAGTTGTAGTATAGTGGTTATTTATTGTCACATTATAGCATCACGTGATGCATTTCAGCTATAACAGCTTTCCTCAGACATTTAGAAACACCCATGAAAAAGTATTAAATAGCCCGCCCGGAACCCCAGCTGTGATGTAACCATGGTGACGACTAAATGAAATAACGGAAGCAACATGGTAAACTCTAACATAGATGTAATCAATGTCCAATTATCAAGATTTCATTAAATAATCCAGAGATGATCATGCTTTCTGTGAAAAGAATATAAGTCAATATAAGGAAAATTACAAAAAGCTATTTAGATCATAATCACGATTAAGTCCCCATGGTTCTAGTGTATTCAGTCTATGTATGTTATAGACTTCATGCTGAAGTAACAGCTTGTTCCGGTCACCCACTCTACGTGGTTACGGTACATGTTTCACAGCAGCTAGAGTGCTGAAGGTTGCTGATCCTTATCCTATATAATGCTGCTTGAGCCAGTCTGCCCTCTCTGTCCTATCATCACTCTCCCTTGTTAGTTCTTACATGCAGGTATATTTCAAAGAAACAAACTAGAGAATCAGCACACACAGATAGTACAGACAGGCAGTGTGAGATGGAAGTTTCATATAACTGCCGCTAATCACGTTCTATATATCTGCACTTTTGGTCCTTTAGAGGAGACATTATATCTTCAACAGAATACAGGGAACATGGTGGGGATGGGCTGGGCCCGAGAGTTGCCAGGAGGGATTTGATTAGTTCTTTACAACAGTTAAAACATTACATCCGCTAAGTCACAAAAAGGTGCCTGGTCATTAAAAGAGATGCCCCTGGGGGCATTTCTGGCCTAACTTATACATTGCCTAATAACAGCTATGCCTAACCTCTATGCCCAACATAAAGAAAGACTGGCAAAAACGCAAAGGCTATATGCCAAAGGCCAGGCATGCAAGCTGACAACCTACCCATAAGACGGGTATTACAGTCAGCATACCTTATAATGGCAGCCTTGTGCATCATAAGACATTGCAAGACCAACTTTTTTTGATTGAAAATAGCTTTATTGGCAATCAAATCGTCAATACAAGTCATACATTATACTGCGACGCAGCGCAGGCTGAACCACAGTACAACAAAATACTATACACAGAAAGAAAAACAGTTACGTATAGGTGTAGTGCACAGCGCAGGCACAGATCCTGTACTGAACACCACTCCCAGCACCACACTAACAAATTATATATATCACACGTCAATCAACAAGCATCAGACAAGTGATAATGGGTGAGGGGGGGGAAGAGAAGGGGGGAGGGGGACGGGAAATCACATGCCCGAAGCTTTATTGAAAGACAGACACACCGGGGGGAGAGGGGTTTTAATCCTCTTCTTCGACGTCCGGACCGTCCACGATGGAATAGTCTCTGAACAGGCTGAGGACCAACCTGCGGCAGTCCTGGACGGACATCCTCTCCCAGTTCATCACTAGGCGTTTCCTAGCAAGCCACACAGCGTCCTTAAAACAGTTCATAAGGCGCCAGGCTTCCTGGATAGCCTCAACGACATTGCAAGACCAACTCTATCCAGAAAGACCTGAGAACCAGTGAGTCTCAAAGTTGCTAGAACAGAGTTGGATAGCTTGGGGGACCTGCGCACCCAGCTCATTATCATTAGGGTGACAAAAATTGTAAACTTTTTTTTGGGTGCCAGCTAACTCTTCTCTCACTGCCAAGGAGGGCTGCAGAAAAATTTACAGTTTTCAAATTGTTCTTACATAATATTTAATAACCTTTTTAAATAGTTTGTTATGTAAGCTCATTTGCATAAACAAAGACAGGCAGATTTTGCTAGTTTGCATGTCTTTCCAATATGCCTGAGTTTATGCAAATGAGCATACATAACAATTTAAAAATGCTATTAAATATTATATTAGAACAATTTGAAAACTGTAAATATTTTCCCTTCCCCTACGAGAGCACCACAGAGAGATAGGATCCACCCCCAGGGACAGGAAACCTGCAGAATAAAAAGGTGGAGCCTCTCTCCCTTCCTCAGTGGTTTCCTGTCCCTGGAGTGGGAGACCTGCAGTCGTTTTTTCCTTAGGTCTTACCGCAGCTTGGAATTCCTAGGGGTCTCCTAGAGAGCTGTTGGTATCTCCACCGGGGTCCATCGCGCGACTGTGTCGGCTGGTAGGACCCGAGGGTGAGAAGGGTTCCAGGGGGCTCTTCTTGCCTTGCGGTGGATACATGGGCATCTCCGGCGGAGTAATGCCACGTGAACACACCGGATGATGGCCAGGAGATCTCTTCAGTCGCTCCTTATCTAGTGTCCAGGCCGCTGTGTGTACGCCGGCCTACTTCCGGTCGCGGGGGATGACGTAGTTCCGGTTGTGGTCGGTGGAACGCAGGCCGACTTCCGGTGGTGCGCTTCCGGAAATAATATGTTTTAAGCGCGCGGGGAACAGAGGAACGCCGAAGTGGAGGCTGTTCACTCTCCGGTTCCCCATTTTTGGTCGCACTATACCCAGGATTAGGTGATATGCCTGGAGGAGTATTGCTGCCCCCATGGGGGTTTTATGGCAGATTTCTTTACATATATATGTATATTTATATATTTATGCAGAGGTCCTGCTTTGGAGCTTTTAAAGTAAAGTTCTTCCCTGCACTTCATCATGGAAGAGGACAAGAGAGAGTCAGCTGACAAAGAAGCTGCGACTCCAGTCCCGACTGTGCCTAAAAAGGTGACGTCCAAGAGAAAAAACAAAGCATATGCTTTATGTGGAAAATCCTTATCTTCTACTTATGAAAAGAGGATATGTCAACAATGTATAGATCATACTGTGGCGGAAGAATCTCCTTCCTTTTTAAAGAATATAAAGTCTTTGATTATATCAGAAGTGAAAAATTCCCTTAAGTCAGTGAAACAAGGCAGACTCCTGAAAGAAGACTGTTTATCACATGAGGATTCTTCTGAGATTTCGGATTTTCCCCTGGAAGGGGATTCCTCAGGGGTATCTTCTTCAGAAGAAGACGTTGGCAAAAGATCGTGTTTTTCTCCGGATGACACGGATAAATTACTCAGGGCTATTAGATCTACCATGAATTTGGAAGAAGAAAAAGTGGATAAATCAGTCAGTGATTCCATGTTCGGGGGTCTGCAAGAAAAGAGAAAAAGATGTTTTCCAGTCCATGAGAATGTATCAGCATTAATAAAAAAAAATGGAAGAGACCGGATCGTAAGGTTTTTATCCCAAAAAGTTATAAAAGGAAATATCCCTCTGAGGAAGAGGCTGCTTCTTCCTGGGACAGAGCTCCAAAAATTGTAGCAATCTCTAAGGTATCCAGAAGGTCTTCTCTTCCCTTTGAGGATGCAGGTATCCTTAGGGATCTGTTAGATAAAAAAGCAGAGTCCTTTCTCAAAGGAGCTTGGGAAGCATCTGCATTTTCTTTCAGACCAGACATTGCTGCTACTGTGACCGCTAGATCCCTGTCCCTTTGGCTGGAACATTTAGAAGTTCAGCTTAGGGATAAATGTCCTAGGGAGCAGATTTTGGCCTCTTTACCTACCTTGCAAAAAGAGGCGGATTTTTTATCCGACGCTTCTGTTGATGCTCTCAGATTATCTGCCCAGTTGGTAGCCTTGTCTAATTCTGCCCGTAGGGCCCTTTGGCTTAAGAACTGGGGTGGGGGCGATTTGACCTCTAAGCAAAGGCTTTGTGGTATCCCGTTAGGGTGAGTTTTTGTTTGGTCCAGACCTGAATGACCTCGAGAGAAAGAGGCAGATAGAAAAAAGAGGTTTCCAGTTAATTTTCAATCATCTACATTTTCATCCTCTAGTTTCAGACGTCCTTTTCGTTCCTCTGGTAGAGGGGGAAAGCGGCAGTTCCGTGAAAAGGAGCAGAACTTTAAAACCAGATATCCAGTTAAGAAAGGTTTCCTTTTTGGAAACTCTTCCTCAGCTGACAAGAAATCATCGCGCCAATGACGCCAGGTTAGCGGCGGGAGGAAGACTTCGGTTTTTCCTTCCCGTCTGGGAGGAGGTGGCAAGCCCATGGGTTTTAGACATTATTCGATCTGGTCTCATTCTAGAGTTTGCTTCCCTTCCTCCTCAAAGAATGGTTATTACAAACACGGCTCTCATAAAGGGAAGACCTTCTCCTATCTTAGAAGAAGTTCAGAAGTTGATATTAAAGAAAGTTCTAGTCCCGGTGCCTCCTCTAGAACATTCAGGAGGTTATTTTTCAACGTCGTTTCTAGTTCCGAAGCCCGACGGAACATACAGGACTATAATCAATTTAAAGAAGCTAAACCGTTTCCTGAGAATGAAGAAATTCAAAATGGAGACAAAGTCAACCATTCCGCTTTTGTATCCGAATTGTTTCATGGCAGTCCTGGACTTAAAGGACGCGTATTTTCATGTACCGATTCACCTGAATTCTCAACAGTTTCTCAGGATAGCAGTCTTCCTAGAAGGTCATTTACAGCAGTTTCAGTTTCAAGCAATGCCTTTCGGTTTGGCAATGGCACCGAGAATCTTCACCAAGATGGTGGCAGAAATGGCATCTTTTATCAAACAAAAAGACATTATGATAATCCCTTATTTGGACGATTTTCTGATAATTGCAAATTCTTGTCAGACTTGTGCGAAGGCAGTAGAAGAAGTCTGCAAAATAATTCAAAGTCTGGGGTGGATAATCAATGCAGAAAAATCCAGGCTTGCCCCTCAGTGTCGTCAGACGTTCTTGGGTCTGATCCTAGACTCGACGTCACAGAGAGTTTTTCTTCCTCCAGAAAAGATCCAAAGAGTTCAAGATCAACTATGCTCTCTGGAATCCCGGTCTTTAACAATAAGAAAGGTGATGTCGGTTCTAGGAACCCTGGTATCCTGTATTCCAGCGTGGGTCCAGTTCCATCTACGGCCTCTGCAGATAAAGATTCTAGCTGCATGATAGAGAGTGAACGGGCCAAAATGTTAATATCCCCAACCACGTTACTGAAGTTAGGATGGTGGAAGGTGAGACATCACTTGTCTCAGGGTATTCCTTGGGTATATCCAGAACCAATAATTTTATCAACGGATGCGAGTCCGAGGGGTTCGGGGGCACATATTCTAGGTCAGAATTATCAGGGTTCCTGGACTCAGGAACAGAAAACCTTTTCATCAAACAGAAAGGAGCTCAGGGCAGTAAGGCTTGCGCTCCAGGCGTCCCAGAGTCTTTGGGAGTCTTTTCATGTTCGGGTCCTCTCAGACAATCAAACAACAGTAGCCTATATAAACCATCAAGGGGGTACGAGATCATCCTCTCTTCTGTCCGAAATATACAGGATGTTTGGGGATCTAGAGAAGAAAGTGCTTCATGTGTCAGCGCTTCATATCAAAGGGAAGGACAACAGTCGGGCAGATTATCTAAGCAGATTTCTTTTGAGGCAGGGAGAGTGGTCCCTCAAGCAGTCGTTATTTCTGGATATCACAAAGATTTGGGGCATCCCGGAAATAGATCTTTTTTGCCTCCAGAAGAAATCGCAAAGTACCAAGATTCTGTTCACTAGATCCAAGGGAATTCCCCTTTGGCGTGGATGCCCTCCAGTTGAAATGGAGTTTCCAGCTGAGTTACGCGTTCCCTCCCTTCCAATTAATTCCTCTAGTGTGGAGGAAGATCAGACAGGAGAGGGAAAGGGTGATTCTGATTGCCCCTTTTTGGCCCAGGAGGGCATGGTTTTCTCTAATTCGGTCGTTGTCAATTGCAGATCCATGGGCTTTGCCGGACATTCCGGACTTGCTGTCGCAGGGTCCGTGTCTCCATCCTCGGGTTCGGGGTCTTCGGCTAACAGCGTGGATCTTGAAAGGCTCCAATTGACTAAAAAGGGGTTCTCGGAAGACCTCATTGTTACTCTGTTAAAAAGTAGAAAACCAGTGACAATAAAGATTTATACTAGGATTTAGATGAAATTCATGCAATGCTATAGTCTGGATCCCAGGAATTTACCAGAATTCATCTCCACTCATCAGATTTTAGAGTTTTTACAGAAGGGTTTGTCTATGGGGCTAGCAAAGAGTACACTTAAGGTCCAGGTTTCTGCCTTATCTAGCCTTTTTGAGCATAACTTTGCCCATGATCCTTGGGTCATCAGATTTTTTAGGGCAGTAGGCAGAAGTACTCCTATTTCAGCATCTAGAGTTCCCACTTGGGATTTGAATATAGTATTACAAGCACTCACTAGGCACCCGTTTGAGCCCATTTCTACCTGTGATATAAAACACCTTACACTTAAGTTGGTTTTACTGGTAGCTCTTACTACTGCTCGTAGAGTTTGTGAGATTCACACTATTTCTAAGAATCCTCCATTTATGACAATTCTTGATGACAGGGTAGTTATTTGCCCTGATCCGGCTTTTTGACAAAAAGTCGCTACGCAATTTCACAGGTCTCAGGAAATTATTCTTCCCACATTCTGTAATGATCCCAGATCCTCTGGGGAAGAGCAGTTTCATGCATTGGATGTTAGGCGTTGCCTACTTCAGTATCTCAAATCCACTGAGACCTGGAGAAAGACTTCAGCCCTGTTTGTGCTTTTTTCGGGTCCAAACAGGGGTATGAAGGCTTCCAAAAGTTCTTTAGCGAGATGGATCAAATTAGGCATTTCTTTGGCCTATCTAGAATCTGGTCTCTCCCCTCCTCCTTTGGTGAAGGCACATTCTACACGTTCAGTTTCTACCTCTTGGGCAGAGAGGTCTTCTGCCACTGTGGAGCAGATTTGCAAAGCAGCCACTTGGGCTTCTCCTTCCACTTTCTTCCGTCACTACAGACTGGATCTACTGTCTTCTTCTGATCTTTCTTTTGGCAGAAAGGTGCTGCAAGCGGTGGTTCCTCCCTGATTTTTCTCTGTAATTCTCTCTGTGGTACTGTTGTGGGGGAAGGGAAAAATGATGATTACTTAACGGTAATCGTATTTTCCAGACCCCACGACAAAACCCGTCTAATTCCCTCCCTATTTCTTTTGGTTTTGGTCACCTGGGTGTGCATTTAAAAAAAAAAAAAAAAAAAAAACTAAGGTCGGAGTCCCTCTCATGCTCTGTAAACCACTGAGGAAGGGAGAGAGGCTCCACCTTTTTATTCTGCAGGTTTCCTGTCCCTGGGGGTGGATCCTATCTCTCTGTGGTGCTGTCGTGAGGTCTGGAAAATCAGATTACGGGTAAGTAATCATCATTTTCTGCAGCCCTCCTTGGCAGTAAGAGAAACTTGCACCCAAAAAAAAGTTTTCAATTTTTGTCACCCTAATGATAATGAGCTGGGCGCGCAGATCCCCCAAGCCAGGTCCTTCTGGATAGACAGCTGGTCTTGCAATGTCTCATGGTGGACAAGGCTGCCATTGTAAGGTATGCTGACTGTAATACCTGTCTTATGGATAGGTTGTAAGCTTGCACGCCCAGCTTTTGGCATATAGCCATTGTGTTTTTGTCTGTCTATCTTTATGTCGGACTTAGCTATTAGTAGGCAGTGTAGAGGTTATTGTAGGCATAGCTATTAATAGGCAGTGTAAAGGTTATTGTAGATAGATACCACTAAAGTTTTAATGTTAAGTGGGAATTCTCAATTCCTAAGCAGAGGTATGCGAAAAAAATTATTGCTAGCGCTGTTCTATTTGAGTTGTAGCAGCAATCAGCGTGAGCGAAGAATGATATTGCGAACAAATCTTCCCCAATGTATTAGCGTATTATTTTTAATTTATACCTATTTATAACACAGCTATGCTTACAAAAACCTCTACACTGCCTAATAATAGCTATGCCCAACATAAAGAAAGACCAACAAAAACGCAAAGGCTATATGCCAAAGGCCGGGCGTGCAAGCCGACAACCTATCCATAAGACAGGTATTACAGTCAGCATACTTAATAATGGCAGCCTTGTGCACCATGAGACATTGCAAGACCAGCTCTCTATCAAGAAGGACCTGAGTGCTAGTGGGTCTCAAAGTTGCTAAAACTGAGTTGGATGGCTTGGTGGACCTGCGCGCACAGCTCATTATCATTAGGGTGACAAAAATTGTAAACTTTTTTTTGGGTGCCAGCTAACTCTTCTCTCACTGCCAAGGGGGGCTGCAGAAAAAATTACAGTTTTCAAATTGTTCTAATATTGAATAACATTTTTAAATAGTTTGTTATGTATGCTCATTTGCATAAACTCAGGCATATTGGAAAGACATGCAAACTAGCAAAATCTGCCATCCAACTCAGTTTTAGCAACTTTGAGACTCACTGGCTCTCAGGTCCTTCTGGATAGAGAGCTGGTCTTGCACAAGGCTGCCATTGTAAGGTATGCTGACTGTACCTGTCTTATGGATAGGTTATGAGCTTGCACGCCGGCTTTTGGCATATAGCCTTTGTGTTTTTGTCTGTCTTTCTTTATGTTGGACTAAGCAATTAGTAGGCACTGTAGAGGTTATTGTAAGCATAGCTGTATTATAAATAAATAGGTATAAATTAAAAATAAGGAATATGCTAATGCATTAGGGAAGCTTTGTTCGCAATATTGTTCTGCGCTCACACGATCCTAGCGCTGCTACATCTGTACTTACCTGATCTCTGCTGCTGAGTTCCGTATTATAGGTACAAATAAAAAAAAGTGGTTCTTTAAAAAAAATTACAACAGTTAAAACATTAAAAAAGTCACAAAAAAGTGTCTGGTCATTAAAGGACATGTTCACCCCTGGGGGAATTTCTGGCAGACCTCCCAGCATGGCTGCTCATGCAGAGGGAATCATACTTACCTGATCTGCTGCGTGGTTCCTTCCCTACCCCCACAGTAGTTGCAGATCTCTGGTCTTTCTGCATCAACATCTAGATAGTCATCATGTTACCCAGTGACATGAGGCATGGTGGACAAATCAACTCTGCAGCCAGTCATTAGCTGGATTGGCCACATGATTCACGTCAGATCTTCACCGGCAGTGGGAAAGTGCAAGAGGTGGGTAGGCACAAATTCCTTCACTAGTCTGCCTGAAAGGCCCATAATGGTTAATAACCCCATTACGACCTTTTCAGGCCTGGACATTAAAAGGTTAATCATCTGCTGATCTGATCTACCTTCAGCTAAAGACTGACTGAGCGGATGGGACTGCAGTCTTACAGTTTCAGACACAAATAATATATTGCTTTCTATATTTCTGACTTTTAAACCCTTAGGCCCCTTTCACACGACCGTATGTCCTCCGAGACATACGGTCTGTGAGCAGGCCATATGTCCCAGAGCGGCATCGATCGTGCGCACGGGAGCGCACAGCATCATTGATTACAATGATGCTGTGCACGTCGGGCCGCCCATGGGACTATTGTCCCGCACTCATATGATTTTATGAGTGCGGGAAAATAGCCCTGCGGGCGGCCCAGCGTGCACAGCATCATTGTAATCAATGATGCTGTGCGCTCCCGTGCGAACAATCGATGCCGCTCCGGGACATATGGCCCGCTCACGGACCGTATGTCTCAGAGGGCTTACGGTCGTGTGAAAGGGGCCTTAGGGAGCACCAATACATTTTTTTATGGCAGTTACTAAGGGGCTTTAGAATGCATGCAGCAGAGAACAGGCACTCGGCATTCACATGAGTGCTGCGCTCCTACTCTAAAAGCCAGGACTGGCAGGAGTGCCAATCTGGGCTGTTTAACAGCTTACATGTCACAGGATATGGCGCCTCAAGCATGTAAGCAGTGACAGAGGAAGCAGACTCCCTCTGTTTCCCATTGGCACCCGCAAATTCAATTACCTGTATATAGACAAGCTGGGACCTGGTGTAAGCCCCGAGCCTGCCTTGAGTGTACTCCAGAAGCTGACATTAAAATGCAATGCACTTTACGGATAATGCACTGTATTTTAGAAGCACTCAAAAGATTGTCTGTTAAAGTCCCCTTGTGGGACTATTAAGTGGTTAAACCAAGTAAAAAAAATAAAATAAATAAAAAACATTCCATTAGAAAAATATGATTTTCAATGAAAAAAATGCCAAAAAAAAACCTCCCCCACGTTTGGTATTGCCACGTCCATAACAACCCACAATACACAAATATCATGTAAATTATCCAATACAGTGAACACAGTAAAAAAGAAAAAAATGCCAGAATTGCTAATTTATTCTTAGTTGCCACCGAAAACTTAATAACAAGCGATCAATTTACCCCAAAATGATAAATACAAGTCGCCCCGCAAAAATCAAGCCCTCAAACAGCTCCATAGAAAAAAAAATAAAAAAAGTTATGTGCCTTAGGCCCATTTCACACGAATGATACGGTTTCAGTCCGGATGCGTTCAGGGTGCGTTCCGGAAAACTTGCACCAATCCGCACGCAATCGCAGTCAGTTTTGACTGCGATAGTATACATTTGTTCAGTTTTTTCTGCGCGGGTGCGTATGGATGCATTTCGCACGCGCGTAATAAAAAACTGAATTTTTTTACAAACAACATCTCTTAGCAACCATCAGTGAATCACGCATTGCATCCACACTTGCGTGCGGATGCAATGCTTGATTCACGCAGACCCATTCACTTCAATGGGGCCAGGGCTGCGTGAAAAATGCAGAATATAAAACATGCTGCATTTTTCACGCAACGGCGAACTGATGCGTGAAAAACCGCTCATGTGAAAAGACCCATTGAAATGAATGAGTCAGGATTCAGTGCGGGTGCAATGCGTTCGCATCACGCATTGCACCAGCGCAGAAATCTCGCCCATGTGAAAGGGGCCTTAGGAGCAATGCAAAAAGATTTTCTTTTTTTTTTAAAAAAAAGGAATTTTATTGCACAAAAGTAGTAAAAAAAACAACAACTGTGTTTGTTATCGCTGTAATCATACTGACAGAGAGAATGATGATAGATTGTTATTTATGCCAAAAAAATTAACGCCACAAAACGCCACAAAATTTTACATAAAAACTCAGTGGCAGTCTGTTGTTTGTTCCCATCTCTCTCCCATAATAAGTTAATAAAAGTTAATCAGAAAGTTATGTGTGCCCTAAAATGGCACTACTAAAAACTACAACTCTAAAAACAAGTGATGAAAAAAACAAAAAAAAAACGCTTCATCAGTAAGGCCCAAAACAGGCAAGTCACAGTAATATTAGAAACTAGGGGGATATTTATTAAGACCAACGATTTAGACACAGGTCTTAGTCCCTCTGTGCTGCTGTGGATGTGTCAAAGGTATGTGGAGGCGCAGGCCTCTACATAACTTTGGCACTTCTTCCAGCACGTCGTGCAACATACTGAAATCTACACCAGCTCCCTTGCTGGCATACATTTAAAGGGGTTCTCCAGGAATTAAGAAAATGAACATACTTAAATATTACTTCATTCTAAATATATTCCCAAATACCTTACATTAGTTATAATAGTTTATTTTGTCTGGGGAGGAATCATTAGTAGAGATGAGCGAGCACTAAAATGCTCGGGTGCTCGTTATTCGAGACGAACTTTTCCCGATGCTCGGGTGCTCGTTTCGAGTAACGAACCCCATTGAAGTCAATGGGAGACTCAAGCATTTTTGCAGGGGACCAAGGCTCTGCCTAGGGAAGGCTGGGTGAAAACCTGGAAACCTCAGAAAATGATGGAAACACCACGGAAATGGACAGGAAACAGCAGGGGCAGCATGCATGGATGCCTCTGAGGCTGCCTAATCCCACCATTACCCCAAATTCTCCTGCAACAGCCTGGTGGTTACCCTCATGGCAATTGTGCTCACCCAGACCAAGAAAGGCGAGGCACATGCCCATCACATGTTAGGGAAGCACCCAACTAGGTGCAACGAAGGTCCATCACCCATGCCCATGCTGGCACTGCTTTCCTATCTCCAGCCACATGATGCAGGCATAAGCCTGACACAGCATGGCAGTGACACCAACAAGTGACCAAGTTAGATAAGGTAGCAGGTGAGCCACCCAAAAAGTTACCCTGACGCAGCATGGCGGTGACAACACAGTGACCAAGTTAGACTGAGGTAGCAGGAGGTGAAGCACGGATGGTAATTCGAAGGAGGAGGAGGAGGGGTTGGAGGAAGAGGTCTGAGAAACCGTGACCGAGGTAGGCCCTGCAATCCTCCAAGTGCTGCCCACATGAGCAGCCCCAGGGTCAGAGTGACCGAGCTACACGACGGTAGCAGGTAGAGCACATTAAAAATTTAGCGTGGCCCTGTATGTGGACGTTGAGGGCTTGTGCATGTAGGTGGGCTGAACTTTTTTTCTGCTTGCGCTCCAACTTCTGCTGTATTGACAGCTGAACGTTGCGCAGGGACACATTGGTGGACAGTGTGGAGGATCATGGAGGCGAAGGGGTGGTTTTCCGGTAGGAGGCGCTCGTGCCGGGGTCCTGGGCTAGGGCTTGACTCGCAGAGGCAGAGATTGACACAGGGGAAGGAGCAGTGGTGGGACCCGCATGAGGGGAATGGACGGCCTTGGTTCCATAGTGTTTAGCACTCGTATACCTGCGCATGCTGGTGGTGGTTAGGCTGGTAGTGGTGGAACCCCCACTTAAAAATTTGGCATCAACTGGTACGGCTGTCAACATTGAGCTTGAACTAGTGGGGCATGTGTGGTATCGATTCTTCTCAGTTTAAAATCGTCTACGTCCCCTATCTTGGGACCATATATTTCAGGAATTTTTCGAACACGGAAAAGGAAAAGGAGCTTGCTCTGGCCAGGGGAGTGTCTATTCTACTGCAGCTAAGGGGACGTGTCCATGCTCTGCCTATCACAGGTCAGGAGCCAATTAAAAGAAGAACCAAAAAAAAATCTGTTCAAAATCTAATACGTCCCCTATCCGGGTAAATTGTTTGGAGAGAGGGCCTGTAGGTGGGGGGCAGGCTGGGGGAAGGAGGTTGAGCTGGAAGAGCCAGAGGAGTGCCCCCTTGGCTAGCGTGTGTGGGTGGTGACTACAGCCGGATGGAGTTCGAATGACGACACAGGACCCCAGATTAAAAATTTAGCATCAACCGGTACGGTTGTCAACTATGAAATTGATCAAGTGGGGCATGTGTTGTATATATTCTTCTCAGTTTAATACAGTATACTGCACCTATCCGGAAAAATTGTTTGGAGAGA